>VONZ01000588.1:0-250000 GCA_012976165.1 Labeo catla
ATTAAACCATTAAAACAAAATCTATTGAATAAAAACAAGAATTAATGGAAAACAGAATTTGGAAAAAATAAAATTTGAGAGGACATTTCATAGAGCCTTAATGTAATTTTTTTTAAACTTTCAATAAATTGCTGTTAAATTGCGTAAGTTTCATTATTTTGATTAACTAGAAATGCTTTTTGATTTTTTTTTTTAATTTGATCATTAAAACAGTCTGGAAAAATTTAAACCATTAAAATAGAATCTAGAAAATTTATGGAAAATATAGAATTTGTTAAAAAAAAAAAAAAAAATGAATGAGATTTCTTAGGTCCTTAAAAATTAAACTGTTACATTTTAAATAAATTGGTGTTAAATGAAATAAGCGTCATGATTTTGATTAATTAGACAATTTAACAGTCAATTAAAACAGTCCAGAAACATTAAAACAACAAATTGAAAAAACATAATTTGGAAAGAAAAAAAAGGGCCCTATAATATGTGGGTGACATACTTTGTCTCCATGTCCTAAGTGCTCGTTCTTCACTTCCGCCAGGGTCTTCCAGTTTGTGTTTCCACCACCACCACCAGGTCCTCTCAACTCAGTCATCGACTGTCCATCCATAGCATGTCCTTCCTTATCATACCTGTAAACAAACAGAAAAAAAAAAAAAAAATGGTCAGCCTAATGCTGTCAATCATCAAAAAGTAAATCAACCAGACATCTGTTCATCTCTACATACAACGCAATAGCTCATCTGTTCAGGCAGATAAGTAGCTGATATCTTAACTAGATCTACAGAGACAGAAAGAGATCAGCTCCAACTAGGGAAAAACAGCAGCGGTGGCCACAGAGACGCTGGGGGCTACTTGTGAAACGAATCAACAGTGTAGGAATGGTTCAGGGAGATGGGGTCAGGGCTGCAATGGTGAAATCAGAAACCCATTTTCACTCACGCTCCAGAGTGGCTGGGAAGACTGAGGTTGGAAAGAGAGAATAAAAAAACAACAAAGCTCACTCAGGATGAAGCAGTGTGTCTGAGGAATCGATACTGCATTATAATCTAGAGACCGTAGGCCTGGTTACCGGAGGGGTAGGACGGGGTGGATCGGTAAATACAAGGGTTCAGGGCTTGTTCTGGGAGGCACGACTAATTGAAAATATCCACGTTAATAGACAAGCGTGTGGCCCTGGTTTCTAGTGCTGTGTCTGCCAACTGAAAAATGGGTTTAATTCTAAAGCACGGTCTCTAAACTTAATTTTCAACTTTTGTTATATCACTGCGCTTACGTACTTCCCAAAATAATTCCCTAAATATAGATCTAGTCGTGCGTTGCAAAAAGAATCAGCCTATTTCTGATAAAAAAAAAAAAAAAAAATACAAAAAAACTTCTTGTCCCCAGTGTCAAGCACACTTGAAAAGGCAAGCGTATTCATACAACACGGTGACGGTAACTGATACTATGCTGGAATTATTCAAGAAACTAATTGAGAATCTTGCGAATGAGTCATAAAAATAAACAATACCGCAGAATAAAACAAACGCTTCACATGGCCAAGACCTGATGGTGTACGGTAATTGGCTGACTGAGCCTGAATGTATGGATGACGGGTGGTGCCATCAAGGAAGGCAGAATGAACACCGGAGGAGCAAATTGGAAATGGCATGTGCTTTAGAGCAGTGGAGTGACAGGCTGGCGCTCAGTGCAGCGTGTCTGAACTGAGCTGAGCAGACAACAAGAGGAAATCAGCGAGATTGAGAACTGAACGGACTGTCACATGTCAGAGACATGAAACACTTGTGACAGGAATTTTAAGAGACGCAAGAAAATTAAGAATCTATGAAGGGATTTCATTAATAAGTCTTGGTTGAGTGCCGTTTCTCAACAGCTTTGAATTAATTGCAGTTTTTAAAAAATGATGTACAAATAAACTATATTTAAACAACTTCTGTGTTAATATGGTATAACTATGGTTAAAATGGTCCTTCATCTATTAGATGTAGATATATAACGTCCAAGTATACAAGCATGTCATAAATAGCTTCATCAGCAAGTGAAGTCTTCTGAAGCCATATGATGCGTTTAAGAAACGCAATTAAATTTGAGTCTTAATTGACTGATATCTTCTACACTGCTAAATAACTGGTTAGAGTTACATTTCAGTAAACTTTTACAGAAAAAAAAAAAGGTTCATTTGTCAATATTAGGGCTGGGACACAAGTTTCAAGATTTGATTCTTATTCATAAGCAATCCAATTTCATTTCTGATTCGATATTGATTTTTTTGGATATGTATCAGGTACATTAAATGTCAAATTTCTCAGGGAAAAACATCTGTCAACTAATAATGTAAAATATAAAGTAGAGTGAGTTGGTACTACATTACTATAATATTAAAAGTTAAAATTGAAGGATTAGTTCACTTTCAAAACAAAAGTTTACAGATAATTTACCCCCTCATCATCCAAGATGTTCATGTCTGTCTTCAGTTGTTTTTTTGAGGAAACATTTCTCAGTTTTTCTCCATATAGTGGACTTCCATGGTGCCTGCGAGTTTGAACTTCCAAAATGCAGTTTTAGTGCAGCTTCAAAGGGCTCTAAACGATCCCAGCCAAGGAATAAGGATCTTATCTAGCGAAACAATGTTATTTTCTAAAAAAAAAAAAAATAATAATAATAAAATTCTATACTTTTTAAACCTCAGAAGCTCAGCTTGTCTAGTTCAGTGCACTCGGTCTAAGATAGACAGGGTATGTCAAAATAAATAAATCTGCTAATTTTCTTCTCTAGCTTCAAAAGCGCCCTACGTCGCCATTTTACTTTTTTTTGTAAAGGGCTTTTGACCTTCTTTGCACGTTCACTTTGTAAACACTGGGTTGGCTCTGCAGCGATGTTGGGTGACTTTGGAGCTGGAGGAGAAAATTAGATTTTCGACCTACCCCAACTGTCTTGAACCGAGTGCACAGAGTACGCATGTGCATGGCAGAGCTAGACAAGATGAGCATCTGAGATTAAAAAGTATATATTTTATATATATATATATATATATATATATATATATATATATATATATATATATATATATATATATATATATATATATATATATATATATATATATCAATGATGATATATTGTGTGTGTGTGTGTGTGTGTAGTTTTCACTTCGCTAGATAAAATCCTTATTCCTCAGCTGGGATTGTTTAGAGCCCTTTAAAGCTGCATTGAAACTGCATTTTAGAAGTTCAAACTCACGGGCACCACTATATGGAGACACCACTATAAGTCCACTATATGGAGAAAATTCCTGAAACGTTTTCCTCAAAAAACAATTTCTTTACAACTGAAGAAGAAAGACATGAACATCTTGGATGAAACGGGGGTGAGTAAATTATCTGTAAATTTTTGTTCTGGAATTTATTATATGGTGTATATATTTTGCAAAATGCTTCTCTCTAGAGTTAAATTTTTTTTAGGTAAATAAGTTTATGGTCTCCGAATATGTATTTCTGAGGTAAATGTGACATTATGTCGCATTGTTTACAAGCTGTTATATTGACATCTTTGCGTGGTTGAAACACTGATTAAGAGATTATGTGAGACAGAATACGGATTTTGGGGAGTTGTACTCTCTCTTTTAACACATCTTCTGATACTTAATGTATATTCGTGCTGAAACCGGTATTAAAGCAGAGAAGATGATCAGTTCACGTGCACTTCGTGCTGCCACTTCTCATGAACTGAGGCGCTACAGCAATCTGTCACACCACATCGCCCAGCGCCAAAACGGGATTTATTGATAGAATACAGCAATAAAATAGTCAGAATTTGAAATCTGAGACTTAGTTTCATATCAAAAGTAACAAAGCACAAAGCTTATTGCGATTTACTGGATGTGAGGTGTGCTACAATGTTCTGTTCCTTAACTGAAAACAGGTTAGACTAATCGATTCTTGAGATTTAGGAATCAATATTGCTTCGTGAAAATTAGAATCGATTAAAATCACTTTTTTTTTAACCCAGTAAATAGCGTAGTAATATAGCATAAAAGTCCAAAACAAAAACAAAAACAAAAAAAAAACCTACTGAAGTTACAGTTTGTTTCCCACACGATGCAACTGTATGGCTTCAGAAGACCTACAATATAAACACCACTCATACTGACTGCTTTTATAGAGCTTGGCAGTGTAAATCCTCCTCTGCTATATGGAAAAGCTTAGACATTCAGCCTAAGATCTGCTTTTGTGTTTCACAGAAGAAAATAACACTGGAGTGGAATGATATGGGGGTGAGTAAACAATAACATTTTCATTTTTGGGTCAACAGTTCTTTTGACCTGGAAACAGCACAGCAGCAAATGTTCTCTTAAAGCTCTCTGTACACTACAGTAGCGTTCCCTGAGGAGAACTTTGCTCATGTGTGAGCCAAGTGGAGACCCCCAAAATTTCTTTAAACAAAACAGAGTCACAGAAACTAGTGACCCTCGCTTAATATCTCAAACTGAGTTTAATGGAGACATCTAGTGTAGGTACAGGGAGTGCAAGCACAGACAGACTCCTGGGTGTGTGTTGCTTTATTCCGCATGCTGGTTTGAAGGCTCTGACAGGTGGGGTGGAGGCAGGAGAGGTTCCGCTGCCTCTGAGAAGACTGTCAAATATGAGCCAGTCAAAGTAATTGGCAACCTATGAGTAAGAGCGCATCAGCGAACGAGGAAGAATGATAATGAACGGGGCGAGAAGGAACGACGGGAGGCGTGACTGATGGTGGAGTATGAAGTCCACTCCGCAGGAGCAGCAGACTAAGAGTGGTCCTAATCACTGACGCCATCTATTGGATAAAAGACGATTTACATCAAAATGCTGACATGTCCATTATTCTAGTATCATTGAAGGGTTGGTTTAACCAAAAATGCAAATTCTGTCATTAATTGCTCACCTCCATGTCATTCCAAACCTGTAAGACCTTCATTCATCTTCTGAACACCAATTAAGATATTTTTAATGAAATCCAAGAGCTTTCTGACACTGTATAGCCAGCAACGCAACCACCACGGTCAAGGCTATAAGGACTTTGATAAAATAGTCCATGTGACATCAGTGGTTCAACCGCAATATTATGAAACTACAAGAATACTATGCTAAGAAAATTTTATTCTACAATTTCTTCTCTTTCATGTCAGCTAATACACGTTCAGTTGCGTTCCTGTCTATGCAGGGTCAGGAAGCTCTCAGATTAAGTATTTTAATAAAAATATTTTGTATTCCGAAGATGAACGAAGGTTTTACTGGTTTGGAACGACATGAGGGTGCGTAATTAATAACAGAATTTTCATTTTTAGGTGAACTATCCCCTTAAGGGTTAGTTTAAATACTGTATGAAAGCTTTGGGCAAATACGTAAAATGCTACACCAAAACCGACCAAGGCAACACAAAGCACCTGCTTGCCAAATTAAATATTTTGGTATTAAAAGAACTATACATATTTAAAATGACTGACTTCCCAGGCTCAGACGTCACAAATTTACAATCCCCATACATATATATACTATATATAAAATCTATTACATAAGATATAATAGGCAACCATGTCTCTCAACAGACTTTCAATCATTTACAGATTACTGGTGTTTAATAAAATCCCAAAAGAAGGCAGGAACACGTTAAATGTTCCTTTAATTCCTACACAATAACTTAAGAAGTACACCACCCACATTATCTTGAAGTGCCAAATTGCACAAAGCCATATATACTGACAATAAACCAACATGAAGTCAAATCCCTACACTGAGCTCTGGAGCGTGAGAATGAAGGATCCTCAATCAATGTGATTAACTGGACTTTAAATGGCAGACAACATGTGTGTGCCCCAACATGTTCAACTCCACAAGGACCAGACTTCAAGGTTACATCCTATTGGGCCTACAGCTTAACAGATCAAAGGACACCGTCATTTAAGTCAACATAGTACTGTGTTAGAACATCTGACTTTAATAAAACATTTCCAAATAAGTCAGGATATGCAGCTGAATAAAACTCAAGGAGGGGCTGATAAACTAGAGTGCAAATGCTGTTCCTTTTTACATAGAATTAAACAGTAGCAGTGTTCGGATTATATAAGATGAACATTTACAAAAGTATTAACAGTAAATTCTGTAAAACATTTCTCCAACAAGTGACCGTAACAGATAGTACCATTTATGGACTGCAGAAAAATAAAACTGTACTTTTATCTTTCGAGTGCATTATTTTTAACCACTAGAGGCTGAAAATGGACTGCTACAACAGCTGCAAATTAAAGTTACAACTTTAAGAGGTCTCAGAAGTAGAAAACTGGCACAGTGTGTCAAGTAGCTGAATGAGTCCTCAAGCTGCAGGCCTCAACAACACCTCCAGGTTCAAAACGGCACATACTGCAGCTCTACTAATTGAAGGGCATCTATCGATTCCACAGTGGCCTGCTGGACCTTCAGAAAGCTGGCCAAGAGGCCATGCGCTACGCATTGGCCCATGATTTGAAAGCTCATTATCTCTGGCTCTCCAAGTGAGAAGAGGACAGACGTGAGCCCAGAGACTAATCGGTTGAACTTACCTATGACTGGATCAGCAAAATTGAAGTTCTGAAACTGTCGCTGACAAAGAGCATTTTTAGCCCCTCAAACTGCAAGGGAATATGCCGGTCTGAGCCCTACGCACAGCCATGCATAAGAACCAGATGCTTCGAGCTGGCACTCTGGGACTCTAAGGAAAGCTGCTGTGAGATCACTACCTCTTCGCTACCTCTCCCCGCTGTGTTCAGTCACATTCCACTACCCTCATTATGTAAATGAAGCCTTCAGATCCCCCCAAAATAATTACCCGCTCAAACTTGCAGACTAGAGGCTGGCGAAACAGAGGTTTTAATCGCTTGTCAAACTGAACAAAAAAAGTGGCAGAAAATAAAGTGAAATTCAACTCTGCGGCCCTGTTATGCACCGCTTTCATCTTATTTCACTTCAAGGTTGGGGGTCTGTGTTACTGGGAGGTAAATAAATGGAGCACACGGAGAGGAATTGATTGAAACCTGCAGGGAGAATGAAGAGACACTCGTGGATGGCTTCGGCCAGGTGGGCTGAGTATGGATTGTTAACAGGTAGGGAGGAAGGATTAGTCAGTGTGGCACTGTAACAAACAGGGTTGAGTGAGGTTGAAGGTCGAGTAACACTTCATGAGTAGCACACGGACCATAGTCCACTCGAATTAAAATGGTAACTTATTCATCCTAATTTAATTCCAATTAAACCTATATGATTTTGCTCTGTTTTGAAGAACGCAGGGGTTGAAACAACAGTTAGGGCCCTATGATTTCCGTGATGCAGAAAACTGCACATGGAATCACGGAATCCAGTCATAAAAGTGGAATTTACTGCATAACACGTCACGGAATTTGACGATTAAATCAATATTTAAATATTTAAATATGAATCCTGCACGTTCTGTGTCTGTGTGAATGAATGGCGCAGACACACGGAAGCACACGTGACGCTCGCTGTGTTTTCAGCCTCTGTCGCCTCAATATATGAGAACATGAACACAAATAATCTACTCTGAGAGTCACTTCATGAGCATTTTATCATACTATTATCATATCATTCACAAACAGAAACTTAAAGGTCTTTACAGCAGCCCGTCAAAAAAAATGTTCAGTATTAAGAAACTGCGCCAGAAAAAAAAATAAATAAATTTTAATGATCGTAATACTAATGGTAAAATTATTATTAAAACATTTTTTTTTTGAAAGACTTATTCTTGGCCTTTTTGCCTTTGTGATAGGACAGATCATACAGGACAGGAAGCGAAGTGGGAGAGAGAGAAGGGGGCGGAATCGGGAAAGGTCCTCGAGCCGGGATTCGAACCCGGGACGCCCGTAGCGCAACAACGCTGCATATCAGCGCACTGCTCACAAGGCTGCCGGCGCCGACATTATTAAAATGTTTTAAGGAATATTTACCAGTAGAAAATATACACTAGAAAAACGTACAAACCAGAAAATTAATGGAAAACAGGATTTGGTAAAAATAAAACTGAATTTGAGGGGAAAAATTTAATTTTTGTTAAACTTTTAATAAATTGCTGTTAAACTGTGTTTAACAGTTTCATGATTCTAATTAATTGGACATGCTTTTTGTTAAATTAAAAGTAAGTAAATGCAATTCTCTAGTTATGTACACAATTATGTGTGTTCACCTAAAGAAGTCAAATATCCCCACTGAATTTGGGAATCTTTTTTTTTTGTTTTTTGGACTATTTAACTGGGTAGAAGTGGAATACATTTTCTATTTGCAAGTGGAACTGCTCCATAATGAAAGTTTTGTATATTAATATATAACGTTTTAGTAGCGCACTTCATTATTCATATTATTTTATTATGAAATAGCAGAAAATGTAGTTGATAATGCAACTTTTGAATCGAGATGATCCCAGTTCATCTACTGCATTCACATAAAACTCTATTGGAATGAGAAAAATGCATTATTAAACATTTCACATTTACTTTTTATATGACAACTTCTGTTGTATTCTGTTGACAACTTCTGTTCTGTTTTCTGCGACTGAAAGTGTACAATGATTGTTGTTCCCTCGAATCGCAATCTGGTGATTATGTAATAACTGTGACAGGTCTATCCGAGATATTTTGAGATTTATAATTAGAAATTTGGCAGTCCCAACACACACCTAAATTGGCAAGAGAAAGCAGAGGAAAACATTAAATGAGTCATAACAGTTTTTTAATTCCTTCAGTAGCCAATAAGACTCCATGAGGATTAAGACTCCAAAAACACAGGCAGCCATCATATACTCGGCGCTGCTGCCTTGTATGCAAGTATTTATAACACCACCATCTCTCAACAAGACATTCACAGTGCCGTCGTTTCCCCATCTTCCTTGTTTCATATCCCCAGAGCAGAAATAAACATTCCTGTTCTCAAAGGAACCAAGTCACACGAGTCCACCAGGGGAAATTGAACATCTTGGCAGGGGATTAGCCATGATTTGCATTCCTATATCAGCCTGAATGCAAAGCCCACCAGAGCGCCGCTGATAGAGCTAATCTCGATATCAAAGGCATGAGCATGCTCACCCTCTCGGAGTTCTAGAGTGTGCATTTTAGTGTCTGCTCTCTGCTCGTCCCAATTCTCACAAGTGGAGAAATAAAAACAGGAGCGCATCAGAACGCATCTGTCTCGTCTAGGACAAACACTTAACAACAGATGCAGCGTGTATTGTCTGTATTGCATGATTCGAGAGAGAAGGAAAAATCACTCACCATCCCCGCAGTTTGTATGCCTCGGGAATGTCGGGGTTGATCATGACCGTGCTGCTGTAGAGAGTGGAGAGAGAACGCCCACCAAAGTCAGACAATCTCGCTCCCTTAATGGCCAAGATAGGCTGCCCGCTGCCATCAAACGTCTCTGCCTGAAGAGTAAGAGAAGGAAAGAGAAATAGTTAAGCCTGAACAACTGCACATGCATTGTGACATTTTTCTTGCAAGCAGCAGTGCAAAGGATCTAAGTATTTTTCATCTAATTGCGGTTTTAATGCATTTGTTTTTTTTATGGCAAATCATGATTAAATGAAAATGGCTGACACGCCAAACACAAGCAGACATCTGGCAGCTGTAATGGGAGAGGGAAGTTTCTCCCAATGCTTGACAAAAACATCATCTGGTGCTAGATCAGAGTGTTTAGGACTGGATGTCACTGTTTGCATGAGGATTCCAGTCCGCTGTAATTACACTACTGTTCAAATGTTTGGGGTCAATCATTTATTTATTGAAAGAAAGAAAGAAATGAATCATTTTATTCACCAAGCATGCATTAAATTAATAAAAGTGACAGTAAAGACTAAAGATTTCCATTTCAAATAAGCGCCGTTCTTCTGAACTTGCTATTCAAAGGCATATAATGTTTCTTATATGCACATAAAATCTGCATATTAGAATGATTTCTGAAGGATGATTTGTAATATAATATCTATTTTAAAATACTGAGTCTTTATTAGGGTCCTGTGATTTCTGCGATGTGGAAAACACGAACGGAATTGCAAAAATCAGTCATAAAAAGAGAATTTAGTGTATAACACGGAATTTGCTAAATTTTGAATGAATAAATCAAAAGTAGGTCAGTACACTTAAATCAACACGCGATATGGACTAGTGTCTGTGAATATTAAGCTGCAAAAATAGTATTTAAAAATTAATCCTGTTAATTAATCATGTTCTACATGTCTCTGTGTGAATGAATGGCGCAGACACACAGTTTTATTTACTGCACACATACGGTTTTTAACGTTTCTTTTAAGAAAAACTATGTCATATCACATACAAACAAACTTACAGGTCTTCACAGCAACCCCTAAAAATAAATGTTCGGTTTAACTTAAGAGAAATGTAATGATAATACTACTACTAACAATAAAATGATTATTAAAACATTACTTTCTTAAAAAATATTTACCAGATAAATTATTTAAAATAAATAAATAATATATCTTTTTTTAAATAAAATAATTTAATTACAGATGTTTTTGATTATTACAATTTAAAAATGGAATCCAGAAAATAAATGGAAATCACAGAAATTGGTAAAAATAAAACGGAATATAATTAAAAATAAATAAAATAAAAACGTTTTCTATAGGGCCTTAAAAATATAATTGTTAAACTTTTAAAAAATTGCTGTTAAATTGTGCACATTTCATGATTTTGATTAAATAGATATGCTTTTTGATTCATATTTTTAAATTAAACCCTATGTATTGATTGATACATACATCATTTCCCCACATGGTGAGCTGGATGACTCTGCCGGACATGTCCATCAGTTGGATGTTCCTCTTTGAAACCTCACGACTGTTCTTGGTCATGATGCGCGTCATATCCTCTGTGTTTTTACACACTCCAATCACATCTGCAAACACACACGCCACGCAGGTTTACAACACTGCTACTACAATTTACCAACGGTAAATAGGTTTGGGATGGCTATACCACTCATCCAGAATGTAATTCCACAACACCCGTCAACGCTCCATTACAGCGCGCCATCTTAATCCGCTCATATCAGACGCTGTTATGAATCATTTAGCTGCCATTAGGAGCATTTCACAAATCACTGCCAGCACCTGACTCAAATCTCGGATAAGAAATACGCTTGCTGCACCTCGGCGTGCTCCGACTGCCATTACCATAATTAGAGGGATGCTTATTGACTCTTCATTCTACCAGTGACAGCATCTTTCTCCTCTGGTTCTGCTAGAACCCGACAGGGACACAAAGTCAATCTACGCCACAGGCCATTACTGTCATAAGCATTATTAATATTGCGTTCATCATCAACGTTATAATTACCTCAACCTCCTGGGTCTCAACACATTTGTTACGCTGAGCCGCGTCACTGTCTCCATAGCAGTTAATTATTAAAACGCTGGTTATTAATGATGCCAATCGTACAGGCCGGGGAAGACACTCACCTACGATGGTGTCTTTCTCTCGGGACTCCAGGTCAGCAATGGAAACAAAGTCGCACTGCACCATGGGGACGTCATGGCTGTCCTCACAAGGGATGATGTTCGTCTCGCCGTTTAGAGTCATCTCGTAGTCATTCTTAAGCGAAGAGAATTGTTTGTTGGCAATCTTCAGGGTGCCTTTTGAGATGTAGTACACCTGAGAACAACAACAGGGACGAATCAGGTCAAATTAGCTCTATTTCCACACCATATTAAATGAGAAAACATAACTGTACGAAAGACAGTAGGCCTTACTTTTCCCTGCTCGATGAGGGAGTAGAATTTGTCCACCTCGTTATTAAATCCGGTTGCTCTGATCTCCCCCTATAATTAATAAAGCAAGATGTTATTGCATATTAATACACTTACAAGTATTCTGATCACTGCTGATGAATGCTTACGCTTTCATCCACAAGCTCCATGGAAAAGAGCTTCCCATCCCCTCTTGAGTTACTCCAAGTGCGGATGGAGCTTTTGTTGGTGACTCTGGCTCTAATTGTCCATCTGAAGAAGAAAACACACTCTTATGAATTATGCCCAACACAATGTCACATGATATGTCAACTGGATTGGAAAGAAAAATATTCAGGCGTGTAGATGTGAGATTTAGACTGACTTTGACTGGTATGGATTGAGGCTGGCAATGGGCACGACTTTAGAGCTGCCTCCAGGAGTGTTGGGGGCAGCCATTAGCTTTTTCCCGAAGCTTGGAGCAGAAGGTTTGTTCATTGAACCTAATGAGAGTAGAAGAGAAAACCACACATCACTGCAAAGATCTAAAATAGGGTAGACATAATCACAGACACCTAGAGCAAAATGTTGAAGTAATGACTGACTGTAATGAAACAACACCTTTGAAACAATCTTATGTGATAATCTTGAAAGTGTGAATTAAAACGGCTGTCGAATACAGCTTGTGAAGTTAAAAATGTCAAAGAAGATTAGACTCTGTGCTCAAAATACATCATTAAAACACCTCCAAATGCTTTTTGATAAAAATGTGTATCTGCATGTTAGAGGGAATGAAATGAAGACTTTATTCTATTCTGTTCTTGGATAAAAAAAAAAAAAACTGTTAAAAAAAAGCAGATGATGAATTCTCACATCATCAAATGCAAGGCGTTTCCACTACAAAACTATATTTATTTATATATTCCTTAGTGAAGTAATATTATATCCCTCCTCAACAAATAGAATTTGACATTCACATCTGACAGCACACGACAAGTTACACATCAGGGGCCGGTTGCACCAGCTAGATGAAAAAAAGCTGGGTGTAAGCCCTACGCTGGGCTTTGCAACGTCCAACCTCACACTAAATATTTACACCTGTTGCAACAGCTAAAACTACAATCACGCTCAGCTACACCCAGAGTAGACGATTTGCGTCCACGCCAACACATTCTCCCATAGTGATAGCTGAGACGACACCCACGCTGCAATGGCTACAACTACTAATATAAAACCTGAATTGCTCAAGACATCATAAGTGAAGCCACCACGAAATATCATTAACTAAATATTTCCTAACAAGTCCACGTTTTTGTATCTGAGGTCTCCCTGCACATTCCCGTGACATATTTTTTCAGACTTCAATAATTAATTAAAAACATTCAGATTCATTCAGAAATAAAGCAAGTGACTGTCTTTATAAATGGGAAATTAAATCATTGACTCACTATTTTTGACTCACACACAAGAACAAATTTATATTCTATATTTTATTCCTGTATTTTCCTACATATTACCTGGAGATGACTTGAAAAAACACACATAAACCGTATATTGTTGCAATCGTGTGTTTATTGTGTTTACCTTTCAGCTTAGCTGCAGCATTACTGCTGTATTCCATCATAACATAGTTCTATGAGTCTGGATTGGACTTTCAGCGCAAGAGCGCCCTCCGGCTTAAGAGTATGAATGAAACATACACAGCATGAGAGTGTTTAGCGCTTCATAATGTTCACGTCGCCTCGTTTCGGATGAGAATAAAATTTAAGGTCATGCATAAACTCCCTTGTCTCTTTGCATTTAAATATAGATTTATTCACACTAGTCCCTAAAAAATACATGGACGGAAATTGTGAGAGATGTTTATCTGTTGTCCAAAGATGAACGAAAGTCTTATGGGGGTGAGGTAATGATTTTTCAGAATTTTTTGTTTTGAGTGAATTATTTATTTGAGTTTTCATCTTGCTTGGTCCTTCTCGTTCACATTTGGTTTTCTTTTTTGTTCTCCTTATCCATGTTATATTGTTTTCTGTGGAAACTTACACGTGTCAATGGACAACGTGTCCATAGCAACAATAGATTTAACGGCAAACCTTGAGTCGCTGTCATAAAACACTTAACGGTTTCCCTTTAGTAAGGGAAGTATTTAAGGGATTATATGCAACACCCTTAAATCATCCCATTAGGTAAGGGGAAATCATGCCTTAAGTTTCACACTCAAGGGAAAAACTTTAGGTTCTTTATGCAACTGGGCACTTTACATTTAATACTTATGGCTATGGGTATGATGGAACACCTTACAAGAAGTACAAGCAACTGTCTATTATTAGTCATGATATAAATAGTCATGCTTGCCTTAAAAAGCACAACAAGCAGTGCTAAAATATAATATTATTACAGAAAATATTTAAATGCACAATATGTCAGAGGATATGATTATATACGGACATTCACTGGCACATGAACAGAAACCACACCGGCTGCAATGGGATTCCTACCTTTTCTACTGTTGTTCTACTTCATACTGTTTCTACAGTCCAGCATGTCAGGTTTAAACCATTTCCAACAGACAGCGCAAAGAGTAAAGCGAAAAAAAGCTGTTTGGTTTAATAGTTCATTCAACAGTTCATTTAAACAACCGTTGGTCAGTGGTTAGTTTTCAAATCAGTTACCATAGTTACAATCACTTCACCATTTAAATGTCCACTGAAGTGCTTTGAAACACGCTGTGTTATTTTATGTGTTGACGTCATTTCAACTGAAACGGGAAGACAGGGTGGGATATATCCAGCAGTCACGCCCCCTTTTTTAATTATCCAATAGCGTTTTGTCTATATCGCAGCTATCTCAGCACTTAAAGAAACTATGAGTATCTTGAAAATGTGACAGATTTTCAACAAATATATTTGTTATATTGTAGTAATCATGTAATATAATCTAAAATACAATCAATTCAGCAATACCAGGGCTCGACAATAAGGAGTGCCCGATGGCCCGGGGCCAGCTTGAAAGATGCTCAGGACAGTTGACGAATCTGTCACTCCTGCCACTGTCACCAAAGTTTATCATTTGCTCGTGCTTTTAAGTCTTGTTCATTTGAAATTTCAAGCCAATCGACCGGACATATTTCAACCGATCTGTGTTCCGGGCTTGCACACAAACTGCATGCATTATTTTTTCAAAATGTCATGTGTGGAAATATTACGAACTCTTTAAACATCCTTTAACAGAGGCCAGAGACACCGAAGAAAAACGCAAAAAGGAAAAAAAATACTGTAACGTTAACAGGCAGAGCAAGATTCACAATGGGCGAAATATTGGAAATATTATCCAAAATATTGAAACAGGTTTATATTAATGTATCTCTGAGGGGAAATGACTGTTTTAAGAAAGGTTTATCAATTCTTTTCATCTGCCTCTGTATAATGCATTTAAAGTTGCGTTCATAAGCACAGCTGCTTTGTTTAGAGTGGTAACCAGGGAAACGCTATATCATTCCATAAGCGCCGCCTGCTGGCAGAGACTGAATTTGCATTCATTCAGTCCGTCTGCTGTTTTTCATGTAATAAAATAATAATAATAAAATAATTTTTGAACAAACAAATAATGTTTGAACTTTATATTTGTTAGGCTAGTAGGTTTTGCTGTGACATCAAAATTGGAATTGAGAATTGTATAATTTAATTGGTATGTAAAATTTTGCTGTCATATAATATATTTATTAAAATAAAAGATAACATGGGTCAAAAACAATGATAACGGCAACTATTGTTTTTTGTTTTGTTTTTTTTGTGGCAGTGCAAGTTAAAATTTTAACCACTGGCCCAATCGGGCCAGTAGAAAAAATCCTTAGCGGTGAGCCCTGAATACTAAAAACTGAATACTTTAAGTTTATTTCCATACCATCACTTCCATTCTGAGGCTGTAATGCACGCACATTTGGAGCTGGAGCTGTATTCTGTTGTGGCTTTGACTGGCCTACAAGACAAAAAAAACAAACATGGCAGGAAAATTAAACATAGGAGCATAACTATTACGTTTCCATAAATTTGGCACGTCAAATGTACTCTCACCCTCCACATAAGGAGTTGGGTCTCCAATTTTTCCTGCCATCTGGTCAGCAGACTTCATCACTTCCATGTCCAGTATAACTACCACACGTCTGTGTATAACATCAAACATAAAAGCTTGATAAAATGCATTAATAAACATATGCTATTGTTCAAAGGTTTGAGATCAGGAAGATTTTGTTTTGAAGAAATTAATACTTTCATTCAGCAAAGATGCATTAAACTGATCAAAAGCAACAGTAAAGACATTTAAAATTTAACAAACAATTCTGTTTCACATAAATACAGTTTTTTTTTTTTAACTTTCTATTCAACAAAGTATCGTGAAAAAAAAATGCATCAAAGTTTCCACAAAAATATTAAGAAGCTCAACTTTTTTCAACACTGATAACTGATACAAAATGTTTCTTGAGTACCAGATCAAATGTTTTATAATATTTATGATTACTGTTTTTTTTTTTGATTAAATAAATGTAGAAATTATGAGTATAAGAGACTTCTTACAAACATCCTAACAATAAGCTTACCGTCCATCTTTCAGAACATTAGTGACGCTCCTTTTCAGCATACACACGCAGTTAGCAGCCAACTGGTTTTGCTCAGCCATTGGATTGAGCTGTGTGGAGAGCATGAATGCTGGATGCAAGGGGGAAAATGGACAAAAAAAATTTAAAGAACACATGGTGTCAGGTTATTTGCATTTTTATACAATAGCTGGGATTTGCATTCCAATGATGTGACAATATTATATCTTAATGGCTAATGAACATGAACATCACACATCCCTAACTTTAAAGAACCTCCATGTCCTAACACAGACCTTTAAACACTTAAGCACCTAACATGGACATTTACATGGGTACCTAACAAAAATATTGCAGAAAAATATGGTTTTGGTGCTGATTACTATCCAAACAAAGTCCCACATGTAAACTTAAATAACAACAAGAAGTCCAAAACAACATTCTGGACATGAAAATTGTAATCGATTTAAAAGACAGACATCTAATTACATTAAAACCATCTGAAAACTGATCAAACTTACAGGACATAGTGTGCAGCCCATCACTCATCATGAGACGGAAACGGGACAGCCCATTTCCCCCATCAATCTTGCGAATGTTCTGAAAAAGATAAGTCAACAAGCATGAAAATAAATGTTCTGATGCTTTAACCAAATAACAAAACAACTAAACTTCAAGAAGTGTAAATAAACAAAACATTAACTAATTATTAAGAAAAATTACTGATACAATTATTGAAAAATGAGAAATAAAACAATCTGATACACCAACAGTTTCAGTTTATTCCGAATAAAATGTTACAAATAATGACTTTCAAATATAAACATCAAAATGAACATTTTATTCCCGTTTGAACGCACTAAATCTGATTATGGCATTAATGTCTGCAATATATGTCTTGACATGATCATCCCTATTATATAAAATGTAGAAAAAAAATAAGTTCATAAACTTGTAAACAAGAAATCTGACAATTACCACACACTGCAGAACAGGGTTGCTGACTTCAACTCCTTTTGTCAGGGACTGAAAACAAACGGTACACAATAACTTCAGAATACAAAACTTTCATTACCATATAGATCAAATTAACAATATTAGTAAAGTCAGATATCTTCCTTAATTCACCCACATTCAAACCACCGTAAAGAAAACAAAAGACATGATCCATTTTACATCTACAAAGACTCTGACTTTCTTATATATGCTCATCTTAATATTTTAATGTATACACTATTCAAATCAGCTAATGCATGTATATAGTTAACATTTAGTGGCAACATAAACAGACTTTGCATTTGTACTGTAATGTGTTAGCACAAAGTTAGCATAGTAAAATTTTATTCATTCCATTTAACCTCGTTACAATTAAAACGTGCAATCGTGGAAAAATATCTTGATGAAACATTAAAGGCAGCAACAATGATTTGATTTTGTTTTACTGTCATAGTGCCAAACCTGCAGGATGAAAACTTGCTGGCTAACGCACTTAGCGAACTCATGTTTGCAAAGGTTGAAATAGTGCTACCGCCTTATTCTTACCTCAATTGCCCCCTCTGACAACCGAACAGTCATATTTTCTCAAAAAAATATTGCGAACTGAAGATTAAACCTTGTAATGACACTAGACAACAACCGTCTCTAGCATTCAACAGCCTCCGTCTCCTCGCGCCAACTCACTCCAAACGCGCGAAAGTGCGACGCACGATGACGTGCTTCCCGTTACAAAACCACTTCCGCTGAACTTCAAAATAAATATATGACACTTTTTTTGGACGAGGACTAGTCTTATTCTCGCTTCTGATACACTTAAAGTTCTTTGGTTTGGAGACCGTTTAATCTGACCCACGTTTGTTCTGTTTAAGCGTTTTTTAATTTTTAATTTCATACACCCTAGTTTTCTGTTAATATAACTTGTTACTATAGGTTTTGTGTTCTGTAATGTTATATACATCAAAGTTTATTTGATTGATAGATTACTTAATTGTGTGCTGTAAATTTCGACCAGTAGTTATTTATTTAAAAAAATAATAATAATCTGAAATATATCCCAGTCAAAGGTTTTTGAACAGTAAGATTTTTAAAGTCTCTTCTGCTCACCAAGCCTGCATTTATTTGATCCAAAGAACAGCAAAAACAGAAAACTGTTTAATATGTTTACTATTTAAAATAACTCTTTTCTATTTAAATATATTTTAAAATGTAATGTATGCCTGTGATCAAAGATAAATTTGCAGCATCATTACTCCAGTCTTCAGTGTCACATGATCCTTCAGAAATTATTCTAATATGCTGATCTGGTGTTCAAGAAACATTTTTGTTATTATTAGTAGTAGGATTATTTACAATTATTTATCATTATTATTATCAATAGGGCCTATTTAAAACAGCTGAGTACATTTTTTCCAGGATTCTTTGATGAATAGAAAGATCCAAAGATCAGCATTCAGCAGGGGAAGAAATTATAGAAATTAATACTTTTATTTAGCAAAGATGCTTTAAATTTAAAGACATTTATAATGTTACAAAAGATTTCTAAAAAAAAAAAAAATCTACTCAGATGTTTTCAACATAATAATAAATATTTTTTGAGCAGCAAATAAGAATATTAGAGGATTTCAAAAGGATCATGTGACTGGAGAAATCACAGGAATAAATTACATTTTAAAATATATTCAATTAGAAAACTGATATTTAAAATTTTAAAAATATTTCAAAATTGTACTGTTTAATAAATGCAGGTTTGGTGAGGAGAACAGAGACTTCTTTTAAAAAAAAAAAAAAAAAACACTAAAAATCTTACTGTTCAAAAACTTTTGACTTGTAGTGTACATGTTTGTAACACCTCATAAAACATTGTGCAAGTGATTTCTCTGTTAGTAGTGCCGCAGACTGTTATAATAGATCTGAAAGAAGAAGAAGAACTAAACTAAAATAAAAGAAAAACTTATGAGACACTTGGAATTTCCGGTCAAATTTCTTTAATTAAAAAACAGACAAACAAACAAGCAAATCATGACTTTTTAACAAAGATTAGGATGTTTAGAACAACATTAATTTACATACGGGGAAAAATTTCAAATTATCTGCTAAAATTAATGTTATATTAGTATATATGTCCTTAATTTTCCTCCCAGTGGGGACCAACTACGCAGTCAACGATCACTTATGGACTCATTCTGCTAAACGTATGAAAACAATCTACTTCGGAGGAGGATCAAAAGAGTGTGGCTTGTCATTAATTTTATCCGAATTGCCAGGGTTTGTGACCACAGTGGATGCTCCAGGGTTTGGGTTGGAAATGACTCCCAAGAAGAATGGCGTTTGACTCAAGTCATCCATTAGGGCAAAGAAAAACGGCTGGTTGACAGTAAATGAAGGGTTGGAACGTGAGATGACCACACTTGTTGCCGCCGCTGCCTCTGCGCCCTCTTCGTTTATCTCAACACTGGACATATGCTGTACACTGGACAAAAACAAGCGGCCTTCAGAGATGCGGTCCAACTTCGGATGACTAAACAGCATCCCTAGACCTGGATTAGATGAAGTAGAAATATATTTGTTAACATAAATAACTAAGAAATATTAAGTTGATTTTGAATCCAAGGTGATTATACATCTTACCCATGTTTGTCATGGCTTCTTGGAGGTCCTGGTTGAAGTCAAGTTTGAATTTTGGGAGTTTGACCTGCATGTTTCTTTCTCTTGGAAGCCGACGGTAAAGATCTGAGATGTTGAGCTTAGCTGCAACGGCTGATACATTCACATGTCCAGATGTTGGCAATATTACTAGTAGACTCTTGTCACCTTTAAATGGGAATCGAGCAACCTATAGGGATCAAGTTGTGAGGAATAAAGCTCAGTAGATCAGAGAAAGAGATTTAATCAGTGCTATTTATAAAGTAGAATCATAAATGCAGTAACCTGGGCATCCAGTTCATGGTGGGTGAAAACGCTGAGAGGATACTTTGGCCCAAGCATCATATCCACATTAACAATCTGGTTTTCATCTATGTAAAAGAGCTCAGTGGAGGTGAAGTGAGGGTCAAAGCGAGTGAGCCACTCTCCTGTCAGAGAGAACATTAGACTTGTTTTCTTAACTTGTAATTAGACTTATGTGGTCCTTTATTGATTTGCACTTGTGAAATAACAAGGGAACAATAATGCAACAGATCTGAGTAATATAAAACCTGTAATGTGACTCGCTGAGGTAATACTTGTGAAATACTTGCTGGTAACAGGTGTTTGTTCTGACCTTTGTAGTGCATAGCATTGATGAGCATCATCACGGCGCTGAGAGGCAGACTTGACAAAAACTCTGAGATGTGCCCATTTGTGGCTTTCTTAACCCATTCATTGACGTCATTAACATCAGTCAAAGTGGCCGGCTCAGAGTCATACAGTTTCTGAGAGTCTTCCACAAAGTCCTGTTTCGCTTTAAACCCTAAGAAAAAAAGAAAGCATTCATAGCTTTGCGTAGTACAGTAATAAATTGTCCCTCAAATATCAACCAGAAAGCAAATTTCCTATCCTATTTAAATGAAAAATAATTAAAATAACACACATATATATAAAAACTGATGTCCCACAACCAAAAAGCACACTTAAAAAGCATTCAAAAAAGTATTCAAATTGAAACCTACAATAATATTTAAAATATCAGTAAGCTTAATATATATAAAATCTTATTGGCTACTTTCAATAGGGAGGTGGCTGTTCCAAACCCTAACCCCTAAATTTCAACTTATGAAAATGATATTGAAATAATTATTGCATTTTATTCCATTGTTGAATTTAAAAATATCTTTTTTTTTTTTTAAAAGTTAAGTTTAAAAAAAAAAAATATATACTTATATATATATATATATATATACTATATATATATATATATATACATATCTATACTATATATATATATATATATATATGTTATATTTTCTTTGTAAATTATGAAACTTTATGTTAAAAAATGTGTCCCGCTTTTTCATGTCACTACCGAAACGGTGTATATTTTAGTCCATTGGCTGAGACTGATTTTAACTACATCCTTACAGTACATTTGTGATCGGGAAATATTTATGTGTTCCTCTCTCTCATAGCTACAAGGTGTGAGTAGACAGGCCCATCACTTTGAGGTAAATGTGTTCAAAAGTCTGAAAATCTGTGTGTAACTTTAAGGAATGTCACTACCAAATAACTTTTTTTCTGTAATTAAAAACTTTTTTGGTAGTTTTTTATAACATTTAGTTTTTACATGTGTAGACTGGTTTTGTGGTCTAGGGTCACACACATCATATTATATATATTTACAAGAAAGATGTAAGCAAAACCTTAATAGGTTCTTACTACATGATACATTACTGTGTTTCAGTAGTGACAAAAATTTGGGAGAGGACAGATATTCCAAAACATTCTGAAAATACAATATGAGAATTAACTGCACAATTACTAGAAATGTCTACGTATTATATATATTATATTATACAACTTGCATACATGCAAAATTTGTGGGAAAAAACACTTGTTTCCAACTCTGACTTCTGTAAAATGGCCCATATATATATCATCACCGCGTTGTCCTGCATGAAAATACATTGCGCTTTTGTGGCATACGTGTGACTCTCACCAGTTTTCAGATAGATGCGGCTGGCGATAGACAGGCTCCTTTTGCGGAAGTTGCGCAGGAGGCTGCTGAGGGCAGTATGGTAGCAAGGCAGTGCGTCTGCATGCAGGTGGTGTAGAAGCAGCTCTTCTGTCTCATTAGTTGCTCCTAATATTTAGATAAACAACAAGATTGTCTTACTGAGATATATATAACAGCACTAAATTTGCAAAGCTAAATGTATGCAAAAAAATGGATTCTGTTTTTTTCATTGTAGATTTACCCAGTGCTAGCTGTGAGAGTGCTACGGACAAGCTAAGAGGGGAAATGATGACATTAGGCTGCTCTGGACTAGGCTTCAAGTTTTCCAGGAACCAAAGGCCAAGCTTCAGAATGCCGTTGCCTACTGTCCGCTTAATTTGTTGGCTGGTCATGTCCCCATCGCAAAGTGAATCAAGGTCCTCCTCAGAGGAGCCCTCTTTCTGTTCAGGAGCCGGAGTTGAAGGATCTGCTTCCAGGCCATCTGGAGAAACTGTGAGTGCTTCTGTTATGATGGGGTCAAGAGTGCCCTTCAAACCCTGAAAGGGACAAGGCAAGTGTCAAAAGTCTAAACAAACAAGTCAAAAGTTCTTCAAGGATGTAACATTGTGGGTTCTTACTGATATGGGTTTACTAGGCATCAGTGGGATGAGAGGAATTACAGGATCAGATCCATCCTCTGGTTCAGCTGCATCTTCCTGTAGCGACACGGAGCAATTTATGGCGATGCAATAACAGAATAAAATCATTAAGAAAATACAGGATAAAATCGTTCGGGAAAAAATAAACATAAGATCAGCTTTACCGTCCAGCCTTGCTTGGCGTAACAAAGGAGGAGGAATGCCAGAAAACACAAGTTCATGTTCTAGAAGTTAGTCTACAAACAAAGAACAGCACAATTTATACAGAATTTGGCATTGATCACTGGTCATTTGTACATAAGTACTCATATTATCCATACTTATTAACATATTATTATTTGATAAAATATTACAGGAGCCCTTTTTCAAATCACAATGAGCAGAAAAAGAAGAAAAGAACCTTCACACACAATTTTAATCAATATCTGTGACCCTGGAGCAAATTGAAAAGGAGATTTATTCTGAAAGCTGAATAAATGTGTTTTCCATTGATGTATGGTTTGTTAGAATAGGACAATATTTGCCTAAGATACAGTTTGAAACAGTTTGAAAATCTGGAATCTGAGGGTGCAAAAAAAATCAAAGTATTGAGAAAATCATCTTTAAAGTCGTGCATGTTACTAATCAGAAATTAAGTTTTGATATATTTACGGTAGGAAATTTACAAAATATCTTCATGGAACATGACTTTGACTTAATATCCTAATGATTTTTGCCATAATTTGTGGCTATTGCCACAAAAATTCCCTGGTTTTGTGTTCCAGGGTCACATTTATTAGTTGATGATAGAAACCATCTAGAAAAAAATAATTCCTGTAGGTCTTGTACAGAAATCCATATTCCAGCTACTGGCAATAAACCATAAATACATGATCTGTTTAACAGTTCCATTTTAAGGTGGATTGTTTTTTTAAACATACAAATTGAACAAAATTTGCAGTCAAATAATCAATAAATGCTTCACACGGCTAAAGGTCTGTCAGCCGTTGCATAATTCCAGGTTTGAGCATTTCAAATTAGTTTAAAACTACAGGTTAAATAAATTCAGATAGCAGGAAAATTAAAAAATACATTGTTTTTAAATCAACAATGTATTTACGGAAATGTTACTGCATTAATACTAATCAGTATTGTTGTGGACACAAAATATGCTTTGTTAAATATGTATTATTAAAAAATTTCTGTGGGAATTATTTGCGATTACTAGGAATTGTACTTCAAACACACAAATCGAAGATGAAGTGTACATATTTACTAACCAATACAGCTGGCAACAAACTCAACTTTTATATTTTAACACAATATCTTTCTAATCTATTTCAAACAATTATTTACAATGACAACGTATGAGAATAAACAAAACTGGGTGCTTACCGTGCAAATCTTCAGTGGATCCAGCCCTGATTCGGGAAAGAAACACACAAACAGGCAATGGGAAAATTCTTTGCTGTAGGGGTTGGCAGCCTCTGAGCAGGCAGTTACATTTCAACTTTCATTGATCTTTACCTCATATAGCTCTTAGACCTACCTCTTCATAGATGTAAATATTGAGAGACCTTGGGGTCAAACATCAAACTCAAGTGTGTAGATTCGTGGATCTGTGAAGACTTAGGTTATAAACTGCTACTGTATAGTTTGCCGAGCTAAATAAACTCACTGCTGACAGTGCATGTGAGCCACCGAATATGAGTAAACACGCTGCGCAAGAAAAACCGTGCATAAATGAGGAGGAGATGACAAGTCAGCACTGCCGATGCTGATATTAATATAGACTGTTATTGGATAGAGGGCTTTTATATTGCTTTCTTATATGCCAGACAAACAAGCCAGTGCCAGACTCCACCATTACTTGGGTCATCCGCAGGCATATGCCAAAATCTCCAAATTGAGAGCAGTTGAAAGGCAGTGTGTTGCAAACACTCAAACGGACTTTGTCCTATCAGAGTAACCTCTTCGGTGGGTGCTCAGCTTCCAAGTACGAAAATCTACACAGCAAACTCACTCATTCATCAATGAGCAGGTCAAGTTTTCAGACAAAGAGACACATTTATGATCAATTTCTTTACTTTAAATCACTGAAAAGGTTCATTTTAGTGAGCATATAGAAAAAGGTCACAGTTTAAAAGTAAAAAAGAAAAACACTCGCAATGAAATACAAAAGAGCAATGGCCAGTGTCGCAGACAGTGTGTTGCTTGTTACTATACATCAGACAGATGTTTGTCAATCTCAGAAGTAAAATACAGCCAATTGCATTTTTAAATACTTGTAAGAATTCAAATATAAAGCGCTATGCGCTTTTCCAAATTGTCTGGCCATGTAGGATCGACTGCAATCCTCTACTTGGTAACATAAAATAATGTGCTTTTCAAAATGAACACTATAACACTAACAAGCTATGAATTCATATGAGAGCTCATAATTCAAAAGCCAATTTTCCAAACCTGACAAGTATATCGTGCTGAATTCGAGAGCTGGCAATCTATGTTTTAGTAATTTGAATAAATTCTCTTTAAATATTCTAACATTATATAACTGGAATGTCTACAGACGATAATGTTTTTTACGTAAAGCATTCCAGTAATAAATTAAATAGTTAGTTTCTAGTTCATAGGATATTGCATTAAAATATTCTTTCAGATAGTAAGCATTACGCTCAACTTATATATATACATATATAAATGTGTATGTATATACAAACATACATACAGTATGGAGTGTAAAATGTAACATTTTGCTTGACCTTGGGTTGCTGTGACAAACGAGTGAATTACTATATCTTCAAAGTTAATACAGCATCAAATTGATCTATATAGTAATCAGATACATTTTAAATGTCAGAAGGTCCAAATTTAGTGTTAAGGACCTTCCCGTTGCATATTAGGTGTTTACACTTTCAGTCAGTGTACTGTAACAGAAAGAAGAGTCATCTTGGATTTGACCAAGGTCACGTTTCGATCACATTTGTCTTGTTCATTATGCTTCATTGACGTGGATGAAGACACATACTGCGTAATATAGAAAACATGGTGCGCTATAAAGGTCTACCATGAATACTGCATAGTTGCTGAGCAAGTCTGGTGAATCGAATCATATGATATGATCAACACAGTGTTGTTTTTGGTGATTTCACTCGCGTAAACGCTACCCTAGAACCGCACTTGAACTTTCCTGAGCAGCTCATCTCACACATGCATTCAAGAATCCATTCCTTTACTTTTTTAAAGAGAGTTAATTATTACATACAAAGCAGCTAGTGCGGTTTTAATCACATGAACCCTAAAAATCATAAAAAAGAAACTTTTTTGATTGTATGAATCAGAGGCAATATTCCGTTTTGGTCACTTACTAAAGAGCGAGGTTTTAAGTTCTCTTTCAGCGAGTTTAAAATGGAAATATCAGGCTTGCTCCTTCTACGACTGAAACGGGTTTCTTTGTGCATGGTTGGCAAGATCGTTTCATTCTGGGCAAGGAGCCAAAGGTGGCACGAGGAATATAATTTTCTGAAAAAGCAACACTAGCTAGGTTAAGCCAGCAGCCTGATGGCACCGTTGTCAGAGCCGAGCAGCAGAAGCCTCTTGGTAGGCAACACAGACAGACTTGTGAGAGTCCCACGAAAGTTCTCCGTGCTGAGCTTGGTGGATCCCCCGAGGTTGGCCGTACTGTCCAAAATGGAGTACACCCCGATTTTGTTAGCAACAGTACCTGCCACAATCTCAGCACCATAAAGATCAAATGCATGGATGGGGTCGGATGGGGTCCTGTACTGGTGGAGTGGCTTGTGCTCCACGTCTTTCCAAACCGTCAGTGTGTGGTCTGATGAAGAACTGATCAGCAAATTTCCCTCTGCTGCCTACAAAATTATACACACACACACACACAAAAAAAAGTCAGTAACAAATGGATGGGGAAGTTTCTACATTTAGCCAACCAAGTACTTCAGATTTTTAGTTGCCTTGTATTTTATATATGTTTACACATATTGTATGTGACCCTGGACCACTAAACAAGTCTTAAGTACTATGGATATTTTTGTAGCAATAGCAAACAATACATTGTATGGATCAAAAGTTTTAATTTTGCTTTTATGCCAAAAATCATTAGGATATTGAGTAAAGATCATGTCCATAAAGGTATTTTGTAAATTTCCTAGCATAAATTTAGCAAAATTAAATGATATTCATTACTAAGAACTTCATTTGGACAATTTTAAAGGCGATTTTCTCAATATTTTGATTTGTTTGCACCCTCAGATTCCAGATTTACAAATAGTTGTATCTCAGCCAAATATTGTCCTATCCTAACAAATTCATCAACGGAAAGCTTATTTACTCAGCTTTCAGATGATGTATAAATCTCAATTTCAATAAACTGACCCTTCTCTCTGGTTTTGTGGTTCAGGGTCACATAGCATACACAAACAGAAACCTATAGTAATAATAATAATAATATAAAATTATTGATAATAAAATCATTATTAAAACATTATTTTTAAAGGAATATTTACCAAAAAAAATTATTTACCAGAACTTATTTAGCAGAAAATTGTTAGAACACAACACAGTATTTCAAAATAAATAAATAAATAAATAAAATTATAATAAATTATTTTTAATACAATAAATTAGAGATGTTTTTGATAACTGACATGGAATGAAACCATTAAAATTGAATCCAGAAAAAATAAAACCGAATTTGAGAAAAAACAAAAACATTTTTCAGGGGGTCTTCAAAATTTAATTTTTGTTAAATTTGAATAAACTGTTGTTTAACATTGTACGTTTCATGATTTCAATTAATTCCACATGTTTTTTTTTTTATGAATAAAATTTGATTCAACCATTAAAGCGGAGTCTAGAAAAATAAAAACAATGGAATCCCGAAAAATGTAACTAGAAAAAACTGAATTTGGGGGGAAAAAAAAACAACTTTTTTTCTTCATAGGGCCCTATCTTACTTACCCCAAACTTTTGAACAGTAGTGTACTTACTGAAGACTATCTTCATTACCAAAAAAACAGAATGTGCAACAATTATGTTGAATTTATCACAGAAAACCAAATATTTAAATTCACAAGGCACAAAAGTATATGTACAAGATCTATGAATGTGTGATTATCAATAGCAACAAAACAGCAGCCTGAAACGGTTTCACATTGGACATCCTTATTGTTGAGCCCTGCTAAGGTTCATCCATGTCCTGATAATCTCAAATAATAAAGTAATTGTGCAGAAACCTGCAAAGCTCATAGATTTTGTCCTAATGAGTAACTCAGGTCTATATTTGCCCAAAAATGTGCCTCTGGTGGCAAAGACAGACCTTTGACCCTACAAAACAGGGTTAAATAAAGTTTGCTTAGTTCTAGTCACTTGTTGACTGCATCTGAACAAACCAACAAGGGTACAACTTTTACTCATTCTACTGAAATCTCAAATACAGATGTGAATCAAGACACCAAAACAAAGACGGGAATCCAGTCTTGAAAGCTGAATAAATAAGCTTTCCATTTATGTATGGTTTGTTAGGATAGGACAATATTTGGCTGAGATACAACTGAAATCTGAGGGTGCAAAAAAATCAAAATATTGAGAAAATCGCCTTTAAAGTTGTCCAAATGAAGTTCATAGCAATGCATGTTACTAACTGAAAATTAAGTTTTGATATATTTATGGTGGGAAATTTATATAATATATCCTCATGGAACATGATCTTTACTTAATATCCAAATGATTTTTGAAAAGAAAAATCGATCATTTTGACCCATACAATGTGTTTTTGGCTATTGCTACAAAAATACCAGTGCTACTTAAGACTGGTTTTGTGGTCCAGGGTCACATATGTGATTATGTACAGCACACGTAGTCATCCTTTAAATGTGGATTAACAACTCTTTGTGAAAATCTGATTCAGAATTTTTTTGCTTGTTTCAGCAATTTTTATAAATAGTGTGTATATTACATATTATTTTCAATACAGTATGTGAGCTGCAAAAACATCAAAGGAAAACTGAGCATGCAGTTGTATGCACGTCCTACATTACACATTAACCTATGACATGCATACTCACTTTCATTTGCAGTATGTCTCCCTCGTGACCAGGCCAGCCTCTTAGCACGAGTCCCGTTCTTGCATCTAGCAGCACTATAAATCCAGTGGAGAAGCCTGCTGCCACAGTGCGTCCACTCGGACTGACAGCTAGGCAGCGGATCAGGCCAGCGCTCATGTTACTGTAGGCTAGACGGAACTCATGCTGTCAACAGAGAAATAACAGAGTCCTTACTAGTAATCATAAGCATTCCAGGAAGAAATATATAAAAACCAGCCTGGGCCATTATAGTGCTTAATAAAAAAATTTATCTGAAAATGGTTTGTAATGCGTATTGATGAAAGAGGACTGAGCAATACCTGCAAGCCAGGTTTGCGAGCATCTATGAAACGCAGCACAGAGTCTGCGCTAGCAATCACCACACTGCAGTGAGGAGCAGGCATAGTGGCGACGGCCGTGATGGGGTTCTTCCCGTCCAGAGCTTCGTAACAACGAATATTCTTACCTAGAGAGCCAAACAAGAAATTATGTTAAAGCTGTGAGTCTGACAGTCAAAATACAATAGATACAGGAAATGTATTCACTGTAGTTGAATTGGTAGTAATGTATGCTTTTGTATATTATGATCTATTAATAATATCATTATGTGATGGAAATGACAATTGCAAAAAAAAAAAGACTTCTTTGTCTTACTATAGCTCATTATAAAGCTATCATTCTATGTTTCTGGCGTACACAAAATTAAATATTTTCATACTGTTTGCATCATATAAAAATTGACAATGGCCAAAAAAATCACAATTCATATTTCTCAGCTGGAAATTACTGTGGGGCAATCATAATTTTTAAAAATTTGATATGAAACTATTTCATACAGTACATTTTGAAGTTATTTAATATTCAGATTATTTCATTTAAAAAAAATAGTATTTAAATATAAAAAAAATATATTTTGTAAATTAAATTTACATTTTTTTGTTTTTTATAATAATTCACATTTTTATAATGGATTTTCTGGGTAAACAAGTCTACAAAAAAATCTATTAGAAAAGTAGCCAAAAATAAAATAAAATAAAATATAAAATAAAATACTAAAGGCATGATTAAAAGCTGAAATTGAAATTGGTGTTAAACTCTTTGATGCATGACAGAAACACATTACTGTCATATATTACCTCTTAAAATTTTGTGGTACGATTTATCTATTTATTATTATTTTTTTTATTTTTTTTACATTTTTGAGGTGATTTTTAATGTTTTGTAGTCTCTGCTAACCAAATGTGCATTTGTTTGTTGAAAAAAAAATACAGTAAAAACAGTAATACTGTAAAATATTATTAAAATGTTTTATTAAAAATGTTTTCTATTTTAATATATTTAAATTTTTTAATTAAATATTTTTATACTGTGCATTTTATACAGCTTGATTGAACGAACAAAAATATCACAATTAAATTATTGTGGGACAATTGTAATTAAAAAAAAAAATTACATGAATCTATTTTACACAGTAAATATTCAAGTTACTTAATAATTAGCTTATTTCATTTTCAAAAAAAAAAAATGTATTTTTATATTAATACAATATACGGTAAATTACATTTTTTATTTTCCATGTAATATTTTTATAATGGATTTTCAAAGTTTAAAATTGAAAGTCTGGGTTAGGAGGGTAAGCCTGAAGTCTATATATAAATCTATTAGAAAAGTAGCCAAAAAAATTAAATAAATAATAATAATAATAATAAAATAATAAAAATAAAAAAAAATAATAATAATACATCCGTGTTAAAATCTTTGACAGAAGAAAGAAATACAACATGTTACTTTCATATACTACCTCTCAAAATTTTGTGGTAGGATTTTATTTATTTATTTATTTAGAGGTGATTTTTAATGTTTTGTAGTCTTTTATGCTCACCAAATGTGCATTTGTTTGTTGAGAAAATGCAGTAAAGTCAGTATTACCTCTCAAAAATTTGTGGTGAGTAAGATTTTATTATTATTATTTTTTTTTTTTTTTACATTTTTGAGGTGATTTTTAATGTTTTGTAGTCTCTACTCACCAAATGTGCATTTGTTTGTTGAAAAAATACAGTAAAAACAGTAATACTGTAAAATATTATTAATATGTATTATTAAAAGTGTTTTCTATTTGATTATATTTAATTTTTTTATATTTCATGTCAAAATTTAATTTTACTCCAGTCTTTAATGTCATATGATCCTTCAGAAATCATTCCATGTTGATTTGTACCTCTAGAAATATTTTTTATTATTAGTATTGAAAATATTTGTGCTTCTTAACATTTTGTGGAAACTGTGCTACATTTATTTATTTTTTACGATTCTTGGAAGAATAAAAGATAAAAAGCTTTTTTTGAATAGAAGTACTCATTTCTTACAAAAAAAAAAAAAAAAAAAAAAACTCTAACCACCCCTAACTTTTGAATGGTAGTGATTGTGAATTTGAAAAATTAAAAGACTAATCACACAAAATTACCACGAAAGTGCAGTTGCTACAATACTGTAATACTAGAGATGCTCAAACTGGCTGTATTGTTACTCTCTCACCTGTGAATTGATCCCACAGATGCACAGTGCCATCACAGCTCACCACTTCCTGTGAGGCCTCTAGCTGGCCAACATAAAAGACAGACTTGCGGTGGTCTGCGTACGTGAGTCTGGGTTCGACCTCTCGTGTGCCATCACCGTGGTTATAAAGCGGCCACAGCCTCACAGTTTTATCTTTACTCCCAGACAGGAAGTAGTCCTCCCCTGCTAGCGGCGCCAGACATTTTGCTGTGCCCGAGTGGCCCAAGAAACTCTGAAGACGGATCTGGTGGAAGTGGAAGTGCGAGTCCTGCTGGTTAAGACCAATCTCATACTGCCAATAGGCAAGCCAGTTACCCTGCAGGGAGCGACTGCTGCGGGGGAGGTCCTGTTTCAGTGCGCTGTCCTCCGGAGTGGGTCCCAGGACCCAAGTGTATGAGGAGTGAGAGAAAGAAGGTCCAGCTGAGGAAAGTGCAGTGGTGGCTAGACTCATCTGAGGAGCGTTGATACCATATGGCCGTGTCCATGTTTCCAAAGAGGACAAGTTTGGACTCCCACAGACTTCTGTGTCCCGGGGTACCTGGATACGGTTTCCCACCAGATGACTGCCAAAGGTTCCTGACTCTGGCAGGATGTCTCCACCTAGTGGCGTGGAAGTGGACGAGGGAGCAGGGAAGGGACTACGACCCGCCTGGCGACCCATACTAGGAGAGAGACCCATAGCAGTAGTTCTCTGATTACCAGCAGGGTTGGTTTCGGGGCTACCCGGACTTGCTCGTTCATGATATGATTGAGCCAGACTCCAAACTAGTTCATGATTTGGAACTAGTTTGCGAATCGCTGCATCACCTAAAAAAGTGTATACAACTCAGCTAATGAAGATGAACAGAAACACATGCATCAATGCTTAAAAGCTGTTTCAGTCAAGTTAACGAGCATAAATGTGTCTTACCAATGAGACAGTAAAAGGGAATGTAAGATGCATAAGCCATTTCAGGATTAAACACAGCCTGAAGTTCCTCCAAAACCCCAAGCTCACACGTAATCTCTGTTCCATCTGGAATGCACACATCCAAGTATGTGCTGTCTCCAACCTCCCTACGTGGGGCACTTCCCATCTGCGCATAAAGAAAATAATGTTACATTTTTTAAATAATGATGTAGTTGTTTATGAATCAAACAACAAATAAGGACGTGACGTGTGGCCAAGTATGGTGACCCATACTGGGTATTTGTGCTCTGCATTTAACCCATCCAAGTGCACACACACAGTAGTGAGTAGTGAACAAACACGCGCACACACACACCGTGAACACACACCCGAAGCAGTGGGCAGCCATATTGCTATTGCTGCGGCGCCCGGGGAGCAGTTTGGGGATCGGTGCCTTGCTCAAGGGACTCACCTCAGTCGTGGTATTGAGGGTGGAGAGAGCACTGGTTATTCACTCCCCCCACCTTCAATCCCTGCCAGACCTGGGACTCGAACCCGCAATCTTTCAATTACAAGCCCGACTCCCTAACCATTAGGCCACAGCTGCCCCATAACGGCCCCATAACGTTAACACTGCCCCATAACGGCCAAGTGTTAACAATTATCTGAAGATATTTTCAAAGTATAGCATCATTTAAAGGTTTGAGATCTGTAGGATTTTTTTGAAAGACATAAATTATTTTAATGTAAATATTTATGACAATAAAAGACCTTTGTAATGTTACAAAAGAAAAAAAAAAAAATACAAAAAATTAACCAGCACAAATATTTTCAACATTGCTAATAATAAGATTTTTTCCTGAGCACCATTAATGTGATTTCTGAAAGATCATACGACAGTAAATTAAAAAAGACCCTATATTATTCAACAGTAGTGTATATTAAAATTTTACAAAATTGTCAGAAAGACTCATATACAAAGGAAAAACAAATAAATAGGGATGCAACAATATTAAATTCTATACTATTTCTATTTATACTTCCTATTCTATTTCCTATACTTTTACTTTTTTACGTCTTAAGTAAATTTACACATCACAACATCTTAATCTACAGTGTAAAAAATATGATACTGTTAAGATGCGCATACTGTAAGATTACATCTAATGGTTGTAAAATTGTAAAATTATATTATCTTTAAAGATTAACTTTATATAAGTGTTAGATGATGACAAAGGTTAAATGTAAAAATAGATTAAGTGAGCATGAGCAATTAAATATCCAACATCTACAAAAACTAAAAAAATAAATAAATAAATTATATTGATAAAGCATGTATCCCTACAAAGAAATTACTGAATTACACTGCTGTTCAAAAGTTTGGGATCAGTAAGATTCCATTTATTTGATAAAAAATACAGAAATGAATGTTATGAAATACTGCAATTTAAAAAAAACTTTTGATTTGAATATATTTCAAAGTACAATTTATTTCTGTGATGCAAAAGCTGAATTTCATCAGCCATTACTACAGTCTCCAGTGTCACATGATCCTTCAGAAATCATTGAATAAAAAGTTTAAAAAAAAAAAAAAAAAAGAACAGCATTTATTAAAAATATAAATATTTTCTAACAACGTCTTTACATTTTTTAATTTAACACATCCTTGCTAAATACAAGTTTTAATTTCTTTCAAATAACGAAAGAAAAAATTACTAACCCCAAACTTTGAATGGTAGTGCATATTGTTACAAAAGGTTTTTATTCATCAAAGAATACTGAAAAAAAAAAAAATCACAGGTTCCAAAAATATATTAAGCAGCACAACTGTTTCCAACACTGATGATAAATCAGCACATCAGAATGATTTCTGAAGGATCATGTGACACTGAAGACTGGAGTAATAATGCAGAAAATTAAGCTTTGCATCACAGGAATAAATTCTACTTTAAGGTTTATTACAATAGAAAACCACTATTTTAAATCACAATAATATTTCACAACATCACTGTTTTTTCATAATCATATAAACGCAGCCTTGATGAGCAGAAAAAAAACACTAAAAATTGTACTGATCCCAAACATTTGAACGGCATCGTATACATTATACAATATTGTAAATTGTCTTTGGTTACCTGATTTTGCACACACTGCAGCAAGGAGAAAACCTTGAAGAACCTGGAGAGGGTTTCTGCCATGTGCTGCTGTACCATCTCTCGGCCAATACGCAGACAAATCAGTGCCATGAGGCTCAAAGTCTTTAGACACACGGCTGAACGAGTCTGCACACCACTAGGAAAGCTGAACACAGAGAAACAAGTCAATAGGCGTCATTTTAGACATCAAAGCAGCTCTGATTTTCATAAGTTGCCATGTTTTAACTTCCTGACAATGACTGATGAAACATATGTAAGCTTTTACCCCATCTTAGTTGATGTTAACAAATCCAGCAGAGGCAGCAGAACCTCCTGGTTAATCTTCATCAGCATATCCATTAGAGTGGTGTCTGACAGGAACACTATAATCTTCTGAGCGAGCACCACAGCACCCAAAAGCCCTGCTTCCTTTCGAGTGTTCAAACGACAAGAAGAAGGTGGAGAGACCTGCAAGTTTCAAGAAAGTAAAATTGTAAGTAAAAACTATAAAGAAAAAGAACTTTTACAAGCAAAAATGTTAATAAGCGAGATTCAAAAAGAGTTACCAGGTAACCAATGTAGGGTAGATATTGGTAAGTCAAGACTGGTTCTCCATAAAGATGAGCTATGTAAATAAGACACTCGAGAACTGGTCGTGCAGTCTGGTCACCAACAACTGGCTTCTTCTCATATACACTTCCTACACTCTCAAGGCTATTTTCCTCATTTGCAGAGAGCATGAACTGGTGTTTATCAAGACCTTAAAAAGAAAAAGATTACTTTTAATAGAAGTTCAAAGCTAAAACCACCAAATATAGCGGAATATAGAGATCACTATCTGAAATTCAGAAATTGTACCTATGTAACATGTAGTAAGAAGTCTCAGCAGGTTCCTAGCTATGAATCGAGATGTCAATGTCGGCCCCAGTTTTGCAGACAGCCATCTGACAGTTTTGCAAACAGTGTCTGGAAAAGACAATGTATTTTTTGTTATTGCATAATTCAGGCATATTACTATTTTGAATACAAAACATGTACAAATAAAACAAAAAATGACCAGAAAAGATCTGTTTTGACTAGTGCTGTCAAACGATTATTTGCGATTAATCACATCAAAAATTCACACTTCTCAGCCTGAAATTACTGTGGGACAATCATAATTTAAAAAAACAACTGATATTAAATTATTTCACACAGAAAAATTTAAATTTTTTCAGAATTAAATTGTTTCATTTAAAAATAGTATTTAAATATTAATAAAATATATTGTAAATTAAAAAGTGCTCTGCACTGTTTAAAATCAATTAATCACATCCAAAATAAAAGTTTTTGTTTACATAATATATATATAATATATACAATATATGCATATACTGTGTATATTTATTATGTATGTGTTTGTGTTTATATATATATATATATATATATATATATATATATATATATAAAAACACAAACACATACAGTATACATTTTGAAAATATTTATGTATACATTTATATTCATATAACTAATATTATATATCATTTTTTAATATACAAACATGACATTTTTCTTAAAAATCTACATGCATGTGTGTCTATTTATGTATACATATATAAATATACACAGTACACACACATATATTATGTAAACAAAAACTTTTATTTTGGATGCGATTAATCGCAACACTAGTTTTGACTCACCTAACAGTATCTTGTGTTCTTTTTCCTCAGAGTCCTCTGAAGGGTCATTTTCGGTGTCTTCTTCCTCCATGTTTTTCTCTGCATCTTCTTGCACAATTCCATTCATGACGTCTCCCTCAAGCGTGGCCACGGTTGCCTCAGACTCATCTGTGCAAACCGAAAGAGTCATCTCTAGACTGGGCACCCTTTGCACTGTAATTTCTCTGTCTTCCACTGTCTCCTCATCCTCAAGCTCTCCACCATCTTCACCGTCACTTGCTTGCTTCAGGTCCTGACTGCTATCAGCAGACTTTAAACTTGCACGGTCTCCAATAGACACCTCACTAGCACTGCTCTTGTCGCTTAGCTTCCCCACACTGAGAGATTCCTGATCTTGATCTTTGCTTGCTAGGCTTTGGTTCTGCTGCTTGGCAGCAAGCGCCACTGTTCCTCCAGATGCACTATTATTTACATAAAAGCCATTCTGAAAGTCCTCACCTTCAGTCAGAAAAACCTGGTCATTTAGACTGATGCCTGAGGAGTAATCCACAAGTCCTTGGTCTCCACCAACACCAACACCTCCACTACCACCTCCGCTGCCTCCTCCTGCTTTGCCAGATGATGTGGCAGTAGACGACCTCCTATCCTCACACTCATAGTCCTCCTCTTCCTCATCTAAGGCACCAGCAGCTCCCCTTAAAACCTTCAAGCCTTCCCATTCAGTCCCTGCAGCTGTATTGCAGCTTTCAAAGCCGGTGATGACCTGCAGAAAGTGTGGAAGAAGGCTGGAAAGAAAGGCTTGCAAACCCAGTCTTACAATAAGCTGCAGGACAAAGCAGTCAGTGTAGAGGTAGAAGCGGCCTCGAAGGCATCTGGGATTCTCATACACACCTACCAGAGGCTTTAGTAGGTACTTGGAGGCATTGCGAGGCCCAAGAACCCTGGACACAGGCTCAAATAAGTACCAGGCACCATAAACAGCAGTGGACTCCTCTAACATCAATGAAAGCACAAAGGGTAGAAGAATCTCAAGCCCCTCTGCAGTTATGTTGTCCTTGAGGAGTTTCTCCAGAGGTTGCCATAAGCTAAACACAATGTCACGGCCCTGAACACTGTTAATGGACTCCATCTTGGAGTGGTAGGAGAATATGAATCTATGCAGTGTAGGGAAATATGCTGGAAAGGGTAGAGGGGAAAGAACAGGACTAAGCAGTTGCCAGGGGTTTGGAGGTGGAAGACCCTCACATATAGGGTCATATTTGAACAGATACGGTAGTCCTTGTGGATCCATTGTGAATGTTTCTGTCTTAGAGCAATGCTTGTGGATCTGCAGAAGTGTTTCCAGTACATGATGGAGTGGTAGTGGAACATCTCGAAGGTTTGTAGAGCAAAGCTTCAGTACTGCTTGAAATCGGTCACTCAGATGGGTTCCTGGTCTCAGTCCCCGTAGCTTGGAGGAATAAAAGATCTCAGCAATGAGAACACCCAAGGCTTGCATATCTCTCTGGAAAAGATCCGTGAATGACAGAGGAACTTTCAGTACAGGTTTCGAGTCTTTCTTGCTCATGTCAAGATCTATTGTATTCTGGACTTGACAGTGTAGACCTTTCACCAAGAAGTTGTTGAGCTTTTCTAACTCCTCCAAAGGCTGCAAAGGTTTAAATCCTTCTGGCAGGCTTATCTTAAAATCCTCAAAATTAGAAGCCTCTGGTCTTCTACTAACAGAGGCTGCTCTGTGAAGCATGGTTGCTCTAATACCTGATCCTAGGGTGTTTGTGACATTTCCAGGTGTTTCACCAGGGAAAGAACCATGAGAAGGAGACACAGCCAAAGCAATACTCTCTCCACTGGTCTTTCCACCAGCTGAACCAACCAAAGGGATTGGAACAGAATTAGATGATGAAGAGCCACTTAAATCAAGGGCTTCCATTGCTTGCTCAAGCTCCTCGTCCCGGCCTACCACTGACCAGCCACTGGATTCACATCCTGTTGTTTCCGGAACAAGTCCATCCACACCATCCATTGTGGTTTCAAGTGGTGGAATCTGCCAGGTTGTTACATTGACAGGCCCAAAGTGGGGAGGCTCTGGAGGGGAATACTGGTAAGGTGCAAGACGAGGTGGGTGAGGATGGTCAAACAGTTGCACAACTCCGTAGCTGGTGAGATGAGTGTGGTTATCCACCAAGTGCAAGCACACATTCTTAGCTTTGACGGCTTCTTTGCCTGATAACTTGTAGCCAAATGTTAGGTCAATCCAGTGATGCAACTGTTGAGACACTTCTCGACTCTCTAGCAGCTGTCTATGCACCGCAATAAACTCTTCGTAGGAGTTACACCATGGAGGTATATCAAGGTCTGGCATGTCTGGGTGGATGGAGTGGAATATTGAGGGATCCGTGTAGAATTCCGGAATGCATTCATCTGGGGTCCAACTCTGAATACGTTCCATACTAGCTGGATATTCATTGGGCTCCCACTGGGAACGAACATGGCTGCACAGTACAGATTTGGGTGTCTGTCTAGCTTTGTAGACATAATAAGTGATGTCTGAGAGAACGTCTGAGATATGATGGGGAACGTGGAGGTGATCCGACTGGCCTGAGCCACCAGGTACTACCGGTCCACCAAGGTCTGAGGCAAAATTGCCTCCACCACTTCCATTAGCTGCTGCTAGTGCTTCTTTGGTCATTTCATACGTGAAGTCCAGTTGTTTATCACCCTTATTCAGACGAAACTTCGACTTCTTCAGATCACGGAACCTTCCGTATGGCACAGTGAAATCGACCACCCAAGGTAAAACTGGGTGATAGTTTGGGTCTCCCTCACGCCTCCCAGCAAGTCGATTTAATTCCATCAGATATTGGAAGTTGCTGACTCGACTGTTAGTCCAGTCCAGGACCAGAGATTTGAGCTCATCCAGACAATTTTTACAAAGATGTTCACTCACACCACTGTTCTGACTATGATTGTCTTTTGCTGTAACACATTTTGGCACTTTACTTCTTAATGCTTGCGGCACAGCATCCCTGTACTTTCCATACTTTTCATAATGTGCCAGTGATATCTTTAGGCGACTGCAGAGCTGTTCATCAACTGCAATGTCAAGTAAGGAGAGTTCACCACACAACAGCCCTGAGGCATGACATTCACGCATTGCTGTGAGTAGTTGGTACAAAATGAACAATACCTTAGCATTGCTGTTAGCCAGCTTAGCTGGACTGTAAGTCACAATGTCATGAACAGTGTATTGTGTGTATGGGAAAACCACATAAAGAACCTCCTCAGACTCCAGCAAGCATTCAGCAGGTAGCACATTTGGACACAAACTGTCAGTATTTTGTTTGGGAGCTGAGCAGTTGGATGGTAATGGGCAGTCTTTCTCCTTCTCTTTGGCTGGAGAGAGAGATGGTGACACTCGATCGGTAGAGATAAAGCTGGAGCAAAACAGTTTCTGCAAGGCTTGGCGAACAGCATCAATGGCCAAAACAGGTGTTTGCTCAATGGAATCTGCATATGGTTGCACATGATTCAGGTAAGCTTCACGCCATAGATTTCTAGAAATGAAACAAAATAACAAAAACTGTATAAAAGCATATTGCAAAGTAAACACTGATTCACAAAGTTTACCAAATGCTCATTGCTTAGAAAATAATACAAAAGTAACAGCACAGAGAAGAATTCTATATGGACTGAGCAAACACAATGAAATATCAAATTCTATTATCAGCAGGTAATTTTTAACAGATTGTTTTAATTAACAGAATTAAAAACACAACAATTAAGCAAGTATATTCTCACAAAAACATTCAGAAAAAAAATAATTATACCTGAAATTAGACTGGGATACTCCCTGCATTAGAGTCATGAAACAGTCCTGGGAGAGTCCCTCCCAATGGCAGCATGGCTCCCTGGCTAATCGGTATCCCAGTTTACGCTTTCTAAGGCCTTGGATACAAACACGTGTCCAACCAGATGGCAATTTCATTTGAGAGCGCTGGAGGAGAGTGCAGATATCCCCCTCACTGAAGCACTCGTATCGCGCACAGCGAGTAACTCTCTTGTTTCTCAGGGCCATTACCCATCGAGTTGGGACCAGGACCACCAGCTCATTGGGTCTCTGACTGGGTCCAGTCTGCCGCTGGTCAATACCCAGGTCTCTCTCCAAGGCTGGTGCTAGCCACTCCATGATCTCTTTCAGTTAACAAGACTGTGGCCCTTGTAGGCCCCTATAAGAAGCTAAGAAAATGTCAGGAATGACAGAAATTAAAATAAAAAGCACTGAAGATACTACTATCAGTTTTTTTAGACAATTACTGTATTGCATGTACAGTTGAAGTCAAAAGTTTACATACACCTTGCAGAATATGCAAAATGTTAATTATTTTACCAAAAAAAAGTGGGATCATACAAAATGCATGATGCATTAAGAGCCAGAGATGATTTTTCTGAAGTACAGTGGGCAGTTTAACTGTTCGGGACAAATAAGTGACTCATGAACAACTATCACTAAAAAAACAAAAAAAACAAAAACAACAAACAAAAAAAAGGCTCATTCAGGCAATAACACAGTATTAAGAATCAAGTGTATGTAAACTTTTGAACAGGATCATTTTTATAAATTCAACTATTATTTTCTTTTGTAAAGTACATGTAAACGTCTTTTATGTGAAATATCTTATTCAGGTCAGTACTAACTAAAAAAAATAGCATGGATTTTGTATGATCTCTCTTATTTTGGTAAAATAATTAATATTTTGCAGATTATTCAAAGTGTATGTAAACTTTTGACTTCAACTGTTCATTGACATAAAATAATTAATTTAAAGAAAATTACTTTTATGGAGACACATGGAAAATATGTTTTATGTCTACTGCAAACTTTACAAACATACTAAAGTGATACTGAATGCACTATGTGCAAGCCGTGTGAAATATAAATAAGTTAGTTCACCACAGATGATCTTAAGAGTGTAATCTAAAGAATTATGTTACTGATTACACTATATATAATAGCATAATGTGTATAGTTTTGCATATACATTCAGAAGAAATTAAGTCAATACTGTATGGCAACAATGCATATTACTAAAATTAAACAGTAATAATAATTATAATAATAAAAGCATTTAAATGCAATGCTCATGACGTACAGATACGTAAAATTACGTAAGCTATTTTAAAATGAAATACTGTAGAATAATATAAACTTAAAATAATTACAGTATTTATTAATTATAAAATTATTTAAATATACAAATAAATAACGCTATGAATAAACAATGCAAAATATGTATTAGTAGAAGCTTGCAGATCAAATCATCTTCAGGATAGCAACAACTAATGATTTGTCGAGGACACTGATGTCATCACAGAAAATGTCATGCATTACCCCGTGACTGTATTCTTCCATACTTCATCAGAATAATAAACTTCATTTATAACATCCAGAGCATCTTCTCGAAAGACTGAGCATGCAAAATGTAGCAGATATGTTGATCTTTAAATTCTGCGTTTAATTTATACAATTTTAGTTCCTCTTACAAACTGCCCCAACAATAAGGAACTGGTGCACTTCTGTCAGTTCTCGCTTGGGAAGTTACAAATTCAAAGGAGCACTACACGATACATTAAACCAGAGCTTGTTTAGTTAATGTAAACACACAAGCACTACCGTTAAACAAACATTTGGAAAACAGGAGATCAGTCCATCTAGCTGTTGTTGCTCACCTCTGCACTGTTTGCTGCTTGTCAGCAACTGCGCTCTGGAACAGCAGCCATTACGATGCCAAGTCCCATGTTCGCGGGATGTGTAAATTGTATTTCCAGTACTTTAAGAACCACCATAACCACACAACAATTTCCTAAGAAGTCGAGAATATTTTGTTGTCGTGAGAAGCCATAGTGTTGAGTTCAGAGCCTCACGTGACTCTCGTCTCTGTGCTTTGAGCTCCCAGACCTTGTGATTCTCAGCCCGGAGAACTGTGTCATAATACAAGTCACCTTAAAAAATAAATGCTAAAAAAAAACTTATATATTGAACATTTTTATAAGCTTACATACCATATATTTATACTTACGTATTTTAATACGACAGATAGTTTAGTATTCATATTTAGTTCGATTAGTGGTTAAACTTACCTATAGTCAACACAGTTGACCTACTGACATAGCTAAAACGGCAAAACGTTAAATAAATAAATAAATAAATAAATAAATAAACCTCCTGTTTAAAAATTTATTAAAATAAGAACAATAAAAAATAATCTTATTTTTAAAAAATGTAAGTAATTTTGAGTTATCTTTGCTAAGGATTGACCCCTGGTTGAGAACTACTGTTATATAACATACGGCCATGTGACTAGCTTATTACTTTTAATAAAAAGAGTCCAGAGCATGAGCTGCAGCATGATGTGCAAAATGCACAAGCCGTGCTGGGGGTTCAGGAGCAGGAGAAACACTGGGATCGAGAATCTTAAAAGATAAACTTAGTTATAGGCCTATCCACAGGCGGCATGATAAAGTATTAGTACTTGTACCCATTTTGCAGTTTATTGAGCAGCTTGTGATAAACACATGACATGCCGCTGAAACATGACTAGTATAAAGCGATCTTATGCTGAAAAATAAACCTGTTGTCTAAAGAAATCCACTAGAGGGCGTCCTGCTATTAATTCTGTAGTGGATAAGACATGAGCTGTTCTAATGTTAGAAATACACATTCACAGACCTCCAAAAAAATCTGATTTTCTCAGGCCTAACTATGTAAAAACTCAAATATGGGGGGTTCGGGCCTAGTTGTCACATGGGAAATTTTGTAACAAACGCTACATGTCAGTAACTATAATGAAACTAGTTTTTGAGTTAAATATCCAGTTATACAAGTGTGTGGTTTCTGTAGAAGCATATATATAGAAGAAGTTCTAAAGAAAAATACCTTAAATTTGAACTTAAAATTTGAAATTTTCAATCTACATTTTTAGTGTCATCAATTTTTTAGCTTTTGGGTAAAAAGTGAACAAATTAAAATCATTATTAGAGTAGGTTTTAAAAGAAAATACTGTTTCCGTCTTTCTACTTAAAGGGATAGTTCACCCAAAAATGAAAATTCTGTATTAACTACTCATCCTCATGTCTCTAGGATGACGTGGAATTATTGAATAAAGTTGTTTCGTTTTTTTGTGAAAGAAAAACGTATCCTCGTAGCTTCATAAAATTACGCCTGAACGACGTATGTCACATCGACTATTTCTTAGTTCTTGGTACCTTTCTGGACATTTAACGTATTAGGACCCTTGCAGTCTATCCAGGGTCAAAAAGCTCTTGGATTTCATCAAAAATATATTAATTTGTGCTCAAAAGACGAACGAAGGTCTTACAGTTTTGCAACGGCATGAGGGTGAGTAATTAATGACAGAATTTTCATTTTTTAAAAAAGTGACATTTACTAGTAATTTCTGGGTGAAAATTGTTTCAAAATCCTACACTAAATTCACTGTATTTCATTATACTTATGTTTTAAATTGAGCAAAATCTATATTAGGCTATTGTGATAAGCCTGCGATAATATGCATACCAGACTTTAAGTATTTTAAAAATACATCTACTCTGAGGAATATTTCCTAGCATAAACTAGTCCCTTATCTCTAATTTGATTCTAACTAAAATTCATCCAACAACATCCAACTAAACATTTGAGTACATGGATTTATTCCAATGCAACACAATTAAATAAAACTTTTTTAACCATTTTTGTTCATGGCAAAAATAGCTTCTAAACAAGCACAGCTCTATAACAGTGTTAAATGACATCCACTTTTCTGCTAAATCTCAACAGGCCAGAAACAGCAGCTGCTTCCTTACAATATCATCTAGTGCTAAAGATAAGAATATGATTTCAAAGTAGGCTGTGTGCAGGAGTCTGTAATAATAATTGCTTTTTCTCTCTCACTCTCCCTCACTCACTCTCTCTCTCACTCCACCCCAGAGAGCAGGTTAAAAGGACGTGTGCAACACTGTTAAACTTAGTTTATATGCACAAACTCTTTATTTTGAGATGATCTCAACACTAAAATCCATATGGAACTTGAAGAAAGGGATAGTTCTTTTCTTCACTCCTTTGATTCTTCTTCCACTCCCAGTGGTTATCAACACAAGGGTATGTATCAAACTAAATTTCCACAACTTTTTAATTCAATGCTGAGTTTTTACACTTGTCTCATTACTTCTGTTATGTAGATTTTGCAAGCTTTTGTCTGAGGTTATAATTGCGTTTATGCACCTGTCATTAACTTAAATGAAAATGTATTCTGTGTTTAATACATGGAGACTACATTCATACCCTGAGGCCTCCATGTACAATAATTCATTGTGCCTCAAAATTGTTTTTTTAACCCTTTGTCTTTGTGTATGTTCAAGCGTGGGAACACATAAGTCTAAATTCCTGACTCAGAGTTAGTGTGTTTTAGTCATGACCCTCATGTGCATTTTTGAGACAGCGCTCATATTAACTACTCCCATTGATAGTTAGACTAAAAATGACCTCTCAGAAAGGGCCATGTTTTTTTTACAGTGATGCCATTGAAGAATCCATTCTGGAGACTTTTGTCCATTGGAAAGGTTCTGTGGATCTTTCTGGATCCATGATGACAATAAAAAACTTTATTTTTAAAAGTGCAGTTTAGCAAAGATCACATTTTACATATTAAACAGGGACAGAAAATTACAATGGGGGCCCATAAAATAAAAAAAAATAAAAAACACTTAACTATTTTAACGTCACTAATCAAAATAAGTAAATTTGTTATACTGATTATGAGAACTTCTTTGTACAGATGGTCAAAACAGGTGTTCTTGCTTTCACTGAATAACAAGATACTCTTTAGATAAATCTCAAATCATGCTGGTGCTGCTGTCATTAAAATACTAAGACATTCTGAAATGTATTTTAATTAAAAAATGCCCCATGGTTTGTGTTTGGATTCCCCAACATGATCATCATGCTGATAATAGTTTGGCTCCAAGTATGAGTCTGATAGACAATTAATTTGGTACATTTCACCTTCGCTTTTTCCATTTTCCAAGCAAAAGGTCATGCCGAATACTAAAACATTCTAAAACTGTCATAAAAAAAAAAAAAGATATGCGTCACAACCCGGTTGCAAATAAGGATAAGGTACACAAACTCAAAACTGGAAATAGGAATTGAACAGAAACTAATAAACCTTAGAAACTAATGAACACAGACAAAGGAAACTGATCTAGAAACAGTGAAAGACATGTGTCCATCTTCCAGGAGGCCAGCTGTGCCTATGTGATCATACTGATGGCGGTTTACTGGTGTACTGAGGCTCTTCCTTTAGCTGTGACTTCACTGCTACCTGCTGTCCTTTTCCCCATGCTTGGCATCATGCAGTCCAAAATGGTAAGTAGGAAAAGTATAAAACTGAAGAAGTGACAAACAACAATAAAGCACACATCAAAAAGCTAAGGCTCTGATGTTGTTCTCTAGGTGTGTATGCAGTACCTGAAGGATACTAACATGCTGTTTGTGGGTGGACTGATGGTTGCTGTGGCAGTTGAACACTGGAACCTGCACAAACGCATCGCCCTGAGAGTGCTGCTCATTGTTGGGGTGCGCCCAGCGCTGTAGGTTAAATCCTGTACTGGGCACAATCAGATTTTTTAATCCAGTCTTTACACACAAACGTGAAATATATTTACATTCTGATTGCTTCCTCTGTATTAATACAGCCTGATGCTGGGCTTCATGGGGGTGACAGCTTTCCTCTCCATGTGGATCAGTAACACGGCTACTACGGCCATGATGGTCCCCATAGTGCAGGCTGTGCTGGAACAGCTGAATAAACAGGAGATGGAGTCGTCACAGATGACCTGCGGTGACGAGCGGCCCCAGGCCCCTGAGGCGGAGTACAAACAGACGGGAAAAGACAGAGACAGAGAAGGTCAGACGAAGAATTGATTGTGAGGTCTAAGCAAAAAGATGCATTTTAGCAGTACATACACTCTTAAAAATGATGGGTGAAATATGGACAAACCCAGCGACTGAGTTGTTTAAAAATGTAACCAGACCTTCAGGGTAGTTTTATTTAACTCAACTATAATTTAAAAATTACTATATGGCTGGCTTAAAATGAACCCAAAATAGTAGAACATAATTACTAGAGGCATTAGCAATAATCAAAAGGAGGATTTTTGTTAATAAGAAATGTAAAAAAAAAAAAGTTTATTATTTAATTATTATTTATTCAACTTATTAATAAATATTCATTTATTCAATATATTAAAAAAAAAAGTTAATTTCCAACCTATTTTGGGTTCATTTTAAGCAAGAAATATAGTAATTTTTAAACAATAGTTGAGTTAAATTAAACTACCCAAAACATTTAACCCAACCGCTAGTTCAAAACAAAACCGCGGGGTGTGACCATAATTTTTGTTTTTAACCCAGCAATTTTTAGAGTGACTACTGTTCAAAATTTTGGGGTCGGTCAAAACATTCTTAAAAAGAAATAAGTACTTATTTATAAGTATAAGAAATAAGTTTTATTCAGCAAGGAAGCATTAAACTATGAAAGCCAATTACCACCACAGAATTTTAAAATGTTTACATTTTTATATTATCGTTTATATCTCAGAGTTATATATATATAAATATATATATATATACACACATCTCACAATTCTGACTTTTTCTTTGGATCCTAATTTTACATCTCAATTCTGAACAGCAAAAAAAGGTAATTGCAACTTTATCTCACATTTTCTTCGCTCAAAATTGTAAGTTTGCAGTTCAAGTATGCAAGTTTCGAAATCGCTACTCAAAACTAGCCAAATTGCATAGACGGAGAGTGAACCAACTATAGGGTAAGACTAAAAGCAGCAAAATGTATTAACTACAAACATCATAAACTCATCTTTTTAGAAAAGAAACCAGACATGGATGTCATGTAGGCTAATAAAATATTTTTAATGGGACTGAATTGTATCTAACGTGATTACAATTTCATAAAATAAATAGAAATTGATATTTATAAAGTTTTACTTCCACGGTTATTCAAACAGCGAATAAATTCTATACAGAAAGCAACATTATTGCTATCACTATCGCGAGTTTAAGGACTCTAAAAAAACTAATTTATCATTATAATCACCGAAGCTGTTTATACTGTGAAATTAACCTCTTACTTACATTGTAAGTACATCTGCGCTTTGTTGTTTATGATGAGAGAATTTAAAAGTTGCGTGCACTTTTAACAAAACTGCTGAGTTTCAACGATGACTTATCTGAATGCCTCTGATTGGCCATTGCATTCCTAAGCGCAACAGAATCGTGTGTGATTGGTTATAATGCACAACACTGTAAAAACGCCTAAAAAGAATTATGGTGCAGCATGAGCAGATCTTAATTTAATGCCGGAATTAACACTTTCTATTCATTCACTTTGTTAGCAACAGACGCAATAGATTTAATTTGTTTGTGCAGGGGCATTTTTGTCCAATTTAGTGGTGTTTTTTGTCCCCTGCCCCTGTGACCAGGGGAAGGTTAAGCCTTCCCCAGCCTTACACACACTCTGCCTATGCTCAATTAGGTTTCAGAGGGGGTTCTGCGGTAAAATGGGTGGTAAAATACCTATGTTGGTGGGGCACCCCTGGTAAAATTCGCATTCCAGGGGCTAAATATCACGTTATTGGGATTGCTTTAGCCCACAGACATGAATAACAACCCGCTGAAACAGTGTTGAAGTAGCCCAATTCTGCAAGAAAAACTGCAGTGTTGGCAACACTGTTTTTCATTTATTACTGTATGTTACAAAAGATTTCTATTTCAAATATTCATTAAATGATCCTGAAAAAAAAGCAGCACATCTGTTTCCTGAGATGTTTCTTGAGCTCCAATTTTGCTTTGCCATTACAGTTATAAATTACATTTTAAATGTAATAATATTTCACAGCATTACCGACCACAAACCTTTGAACCTTTCTCCCCATCTCACCAACCCCTTATTTTTTAACAGTATAGTAGTTTTCATTTCAAGACAATTTTCATTTTTGGATGAACGATCACTCAATACATTCCCTGTTTTTTAGTGGTGCTACGCATGCTAGATGTCTCACCAGAAGCCAGGCAAAAGGAATCAACAGAGAAGCGGCTCATGGCTAAAGGAATGACTTTGTGTGTGTGCTATGCAGCCAGCGTTGGGGGAACAGCCACGCTCACAGGCACAGGACCTAACCTAGTACTGAAGGGTCAGATGAACCAGTGAGTACTAAATAACTACTTCACTTCTACCATTTCTGTTTCAAGACACTGAACCCTTTAATTTATTTTGCCCCAGATTATTTCCCGAGAATGGTGATGTCATCAACTTTGCTTCATGGTTTGGGTTTGCCTTCCCCAACATGATCATCATGCTCACCATAGCTTGGCTCTATCTTCAGTTCATTTTCATGGGATTCAAGTATGCTAGATAATTAACTTATTACATTTCACATTTTCTTTTTGCCACTACTTTAATGAAGCGGTTTACTCACATCTTTCTCCAGCATTAGGAAGACATGGGGATGTGGGGCGGTAAAGTCAGAGAAGGACATAGCCGCCTATAACGTGATCCGGGAGCAGCATCTTCAGCTTGGACCGATGTGTTTTGCCGAACTCAGCGTTCTGGCTCTCTTCAGTTTGCTTGTAGCACTGTGGTTTACTCGAGATCCTGGATTTGTAACCGGCTGGGCAACACACACCTTTAACACTGAAGCAGAGTATGAGTTACACTACAGGCTTAGATCAATCAATTTACTGCAGAATTACAATTTCCCTGTGTTAGACATCAGTTTAAATCATTAAAGTCTGTGTAAAGCAATATTAAATATTTGTTCTGAGTGTGTCACACCATAAAATAATGTGTTATGAACCACCCAGCCAAATTTGAATGACAAAAAAACTATTTAAATAAAATAAGTTATCAAAATCTTAAGAAAAAAAAGCAGTATTCTCTGCTCTCAAACACTGGGGGCGTGTCCACTGTCCGTGCTGAAACCACGCCCACTCGTGGGAAAGCCACCGCCCCTCTCAACTGTCAAATACAGCTACAACCTGAATGGATGGTTTTATTAATTATCGCAACCAGGTAATATGCATTTATGTGAGGAACACACAGCTAGCTAGTAAACTGTAAGCTGTAGTAACTAACGGTAATGACAGTAATTCACGATTGAGTGGCTCGAGTGCATCATCGTGATGTGACTTCAGGCCCGCCCAAAAAATCCTAAAAACAAAAATGGTAAAAAACTGTTTAACGGTTTAACTCCACAATACAATACTACATAGTTCAGTCTTTGTAACATGTTTTCAGCAATACATTTCTAACATTTATAATGTGTTAAATATACTTTACACGGACTTTACAAAGCCACTTATTATAGACTACATTCAAAAAATTTATATTTAACAATAATATATATGCATCTATTATTCCAAAAATACTGGAAGTATGACTTTTATGGTGTTTAATATTTCATACATTCAGATATGTGACAGATGCTACAGTTGCAGTCTTCATTGCCCTATTGCTCTTCATTCTGCCATCAAAACCTCCCCGGCTTTGCTTCTGGTCATCAACTGGCTCTGAAACAGGTGAGAAGAATTTTACACAATGAAAAGGTCTACATGTACTGTTTTTGTTTGCTTTGTCTCACTGTACTACATTAATTCACAGAGCCTCAACTCTCTTCTGCGTCCAGTCCAGCCCTGCTCTCCTGGAAAGTAGCTCAAAAGAAGTTACCCTGGAATATAGTTTTGCTCCTAGGTGGAGGATTTGCCCTGGCCAAAGGTAGTGAGGTGAGAGTTTTACGCACTCAATAAAAAAGAAAAGTCTCTGCTTTAAAATTATAATCACTTTGTTTCTGTAAGATAATGATTTAAATTGTGGCTGTCATAAAAACCTGTTTTTGAGAAAATGGCTTGTAAAGTGTGCAATTTTAAGACATTCTTGACAGAATATACATCAGAACATACATTAATTACAGGTTAAATAAAAATATGTGTTTATAACATAGTGTATATATTTAACAACACTTTTACAATATTGGCAATATGCTTTTAAATTGGTCACATCAGTGAAATTTCACAGAGAAAAGGATCTATTGTCAATAGTAACAGAGATCACTTCCCAATCAAGCAGCCTTCTGTTGCGAAATCTATGTGGCGAAATGTTTTGGATGTATTCACATGAATTTCTAACGAAATTACTGGATTTCGAATGTAAAATTCCAGCAAACAATGCTGCCCACACCTTAAGATCTCAAACTGATCCAAAACCTCTCATACTTTACTCTGATAATAAAATCATTAATAAATATAGCTGCAAGCAGCGATTACCAGGGTTCAAGCACTTAAGGCATTTAAGCATATATCGAAAAAGACATTGCGTATTACTTAGCACGAATCACTCTCGCTGTACTTTGATGTCAACTGATACAACAATTTATCGGTGCAGCGCAAACAGAAAATGGCACGCCTAGTCACCCTACCATAGAAATATGATGTTTTTATGACTGTTATAGCATCATTTGTGGTTTATGATCAGCTGTTGCATGTGCTCAGCAGGTTTTGAGTTTTCCTTTAGGCTTTATAGGATTTTGGGTAAATTTGGACAGGCCCCTTTTCTAAATGACACTGTTACAGCCTCCCAAAGAGTAAATTTCAACATTTTTAGATAATTATTGACCTAGAGAGTCTAGAGAATATTACCTCAGTGTTTTTTTTCCCAGATTGATCATTTAACAAACAATTAGATTGACAGCAGTGGTTCTAGAGGCAAAGCTGTCCAGAATGAGGAGGTCTGTCATATGACACAAATATTGTGTATATGTGTGAAAAACCGTGCAACGTGCAATCATTTACGCCCTTGAAAAATGCGATACTGACTCCCAGTGGCCGATTTCTTTCATTTTTCTCTCAGACCTTTGGGGCCGTAAGTCGAACAGGCCCACCGAGTTTTGTTCCAATCAGTCTCCGTTAACCTTGTCTAACGGGTGCTCAAACTTCATCGGCTAATGGCGGCCATGTTTTTTTAGATACGCAAATGTCCTTGTAAACACTTTGGACCAAGACCATGCACACTGATTTTCTGTGTTTCTGTGTTTCTGTGTTCTGAGTTTGGCCGAGATATCTCATCACGTTCAGGAGTTATAGGCATTTTACCAAAAGTGGCCCTGTCCCTTTCGAATATTGGCAATATGCTTATAAATCGGTCACATTAGTGACATTTCACAGAGCAAAGGTCCTATTGTCTACTGTTAATAGTAATTATAGATTATAGTAGATATAGTAGATTATAGAGATCACTTCCCACCAAGCAGCTTTCTGTTGCGAAATCTATGTGGGGAAATGTTTGGATGGATTTACATGAATTTCTAATGAAATGACTGGACTTCGAATGTAAAATTCCAGCAAGCAATGCTGACCACACCTTAAGATCTCAAACTGATAGTGTGCTTCACACATCCAAAACCTCTCATACTTTACTCTGATAATAAAATCATTAATAAATATAGCTGCAAGCAGTGATTACCACGGTTCAAGCACTTAAGGCATTTAAGCATATATGGAAAAAGACATTGCATATTATTTAGCAAGGCTGTACACACATGTTTTTGAATCACTCTCACTGTACTTTGATGTCAGTTGATACAACAATTGATCGGTGCAGCACAACCAGGAAATGGCACGTCTAATCACCCTACCATAGAAATATTGTAGATTTTTTTTTACATTTATGAGTGTTATAGCACCAGTTGTGGTTCGATCCCCTTAAAACTTTGCATGCTTGTTTAGAATCAGCTGTCGCATGTGCTCAGCAGGTTTTGTAAAGTTTTGAGTTTTTCTTTAGGCTTTATAGGATTTTGGCTAAGTTTGGACAGGCCCCTTTTTCTAAATGACCCTGTTATAGCTTCCCAAAGGGTAAATTTCTACATTTTTAGATAATTATTGACCTAGAGAGTCTAGAGAATTGTACCTCAGTGTTTTTTTCCCAGATTGATCATTTAACAAACAATTAGATTGACAGCAGTGGTTCTAGAGGCAAAGTTGTCCGGAATGAGGAGGTCTATCATTTATCACAAATTGTGTATATGTGTGAAAAACCGTGCAACGTGCAATCAATTACGCCATTGAAAAATGCGATATTGACTCCCAGTGGCCGATTTCTTTCATATTTCTTTTTTTTGGATAATACAACTTTTTTTTTGGATAATTAATGATATTCACTCTCCAGAGAATCTCGCAAGGATCACAATCAAATCTGAGGCATGCATTTTGTCTGGCGTGAGCCAAAGATTCCACCGACATAAGACACAGTTTAGGAGTTATGAACGATTTTGTACTTTTGATTGCTATAGCGCCCCCAGCAGGCCGATTGGGGCGACCCTCGTTCGCGTTGTAGGTGGTGTGAGTACTACCATCCCTCCAAGTTTCAAGTCTCTACGACTTACGGTTTGGTCTGCATGATCAGTTTTACACGGAGAACGCTGATCTGTGACCATTCTAACAATTACAATAGGATTGAACCCCTAATTAGTTGACTATAATCATCATTATGATAAAAATCATTTTCTTAATCTACTTCATTTGTGACCTGCATCTGACTTCATATATTTCTTTCGTATTTCAGGAGTCAGGTCTATCCAGATGGATGGGAAACCAGTTGACTCCCCTACATAGTATCCCTCCCTGGGCCATTGTTATCATCCTGTGCCTCTTGATTGCCATTTTCACTGAGTGTACCAGCAATGTGGCTACAGCAACACTTTTCCTTCCTGTTCTTGCTTCTATGGTAAGACTTAAATATAAAACCAGCTGTAAGATTGAAAACTTTCAGAACATATTCTAATAAGATGCTCAGAAGCTGAGAAAAAAACATGCTAATCATATCAGTGGACATTGAGTTTTTGGGGCAGGTGTTTAAATTCTTGAAATAGCATCAGCTGTGAAGTTGTATTGCTCACCAGCTGTGCAAAGCTTCAAACGTGGGCCTCCATGCAGACGTGACTCACAGTTTGGTATAATCTTTAAGAATTACAGCCCAATTACAGACACTTTGTGACGCGCATAGAAAACAAGCACTTAGATCAGGGACATATGAGTCAGTGCTGTCCACAATTAAATCTTGTTTTCTGCTTAAGTACGTCTGATATTTCTGTTTCTCTTTCGCAGTCTCAGTCAGTTGGAATCAACCCTCTTTACATCATGGTGCCATGCACACTCAGTGCATCCTTCGCGTTCATGTTACCTGTGGCAACTCCACCAAACGCTATAGTCTTTTCCTATGGATACCTCAAGGTTTCAGACATGGTGAGTTTCTGAATCTGGCAACCAATTTTATCCCTGATTTTCTCAGCCCAAGTGGCAATTTTAGTCCATTTTCACATACAAAGTGTGTTTAAAAGCTCACCATATTACAGAGGAACCAGTTTACAAGATCAGCTGCCAGACTTCAATCATTTATAAGTAGTTTTGTTAATGACGTAGCATTGTTAAAACAAATGTGGCCCCATATATAGACAAACCACAAGTCATTTTACTACTTCTAAAAGATTTTCCTTCCCAGCTGCTCCAGTGACCAATAAACTCATATGTAACATTTTGTTTTTCTCAGGCAAAAACTGGCATGATGATGAATATCATAGGGATTTTCTGCATCACCTTATCCATCAACACCTGGGGCAAGGCCATGTTCAACCTGGACTCTTTCCCTGCATGGGCCAACCAGACACTAATATAATGGACAGTACAAGGCCAAATGAAAACCAGCAAGCTGCTTTTTTTTCTTCACATCATTCTCATAAAACGTCATGGATCAAAGCTGCAGCACAGAGAAAATGAAATCTGCCATTTGCACACTCATAACTTCTTTTATTTAAAGGCCTGACTAACCAAGCAGCAGCATATACTACAGTATGTTCAAATGTTTGGGGTTGGTAAAATGTTTTTGAAATCTCTTATGCTCTCTTATGTCAAAAAATACAATAAAAATTTTACAAATACAGTAAAATATTTTAGTATTTAAAACAAGTTTTCTATTTTAATATATATTTAAATGTAATTTATTCCTGTGATGGCAAAGCTGAATTTTCAGCATCATTACTCCAGTTTTCAGTGTCATATAATCCTTCAGAAATCATTCTAATATGGTGATTTCTTATTATTATCAATGTTGAAAACAGTTGTGCTGTTTAATATGTCTATGGAAACCATATTGCATTGTTTGTTAGGATTCTTTGATGAATCTGACCCCAAACGTTTGAGCAGTAGTGTACATCATCATATTTTTTAACACAATTTTATCTAGCAAAATATAAGATTTAATATATTCGCAAGCATAGATTTAGATGACATGCTAATCTGACAACTAGTTGAACTATCCCTTCCTCAACTACACTGTAAAAAAACTATTTGTTAAATCAGCTTAAAATAATTTGTTACCTGGCTGCCTTAAAATGCCTTAAAGTTCAGTCAACTCAAAAAAGGTTTAGTCAACTTGAAATGTTAAGTTGTACTAAATGACAACTTAGATATTTGAGTTCATTCAACTTAAAACTTTAAGGCAGCTGGGTAACAAGCCCAGCTTTTAAGTTTAACAAACCAAATTGTTTGTCTAGTCAACTCAAATATCTAAGTTTTTCACTTAGCACAACATTTCAACTTGACTAAACTTATTTGAGTTGACTGAACTTAAAATGTTAAGCCAGCAGGGAAACAAATAATTTTAAGTTGACTCAACAAATGTGTTTTTTTGTTGTTTTTTACAGTGTAAATGATAAACCAGAAACATTGTGGATGTTTTTTTCTAATTCTGATAAATAATTTTAATTTCTCTGGGACAAACCTGACTGAGATGTGAAAGCCTTAAATCTCAGGGCATTAAACTAGCAAGACACATCACAAGCAATTTCCTACATTAAATTATGCAAATACCTCATGGCTTTGACACATGAAATAATCCTAGTTCATAGCAGGTGTGCTAAAACATTTGAACATATACATTATATATATATTTTCAATATATATATACAATTTATAGTGTTCTACGCCACAAACTGCATAAAAATGCATTAATAAATCACTGGAGAAGTGCAATTTTAAAATGTTACAATTTTCAAAATATGCATCGACACGACTTATTTTCTGTTTTTTTTTTATGGGGGTGTTTCATTTTGGGCAATCAAACTATTGTAATCTCTCTAAACGGAGTTCAAATGCGCAACTTTAATATTGTGTGTACTGTACATCTAAGTTTTTATCATTCCAATCTGTACCAATAGCAACAAAATGACTTGAATATTTGTGAAATTAAAATACTGCACAAGTGGAAAAGTGTATGACCTTGCAGGGTCTGATGCAGGGATGGTCTTTCAGAGTTGCACATGCACATATTTCCAGTGTGATGTGTGAGTTCTTTGATACACTGTATCTCATTTTGTTTGATTGCGTACAGCAATGATTACTGAAACGTTGGAATTTTGAAGAAATAAATAAATCTGTTTATGAACATAAAGCACTTATAGGGCATATGAGAGGAATGTGCCTTTAAACTGCTGTTTTGTAATGTTAAAGAGATAAGACCGAATAAAACTGTATAAATCTTTCCCTGCATTATGCTTATTATTATGGATGAGATCCTTAATGACACATCTTCTGTTCAGTGTCTGTGATGGTTATGTATATTCACAGCATGCTTCTCATAGCATCTCAGAGCCATAATGTAACTAAATATCATTCTGGCATAAGATGATGTAGAAAAACTGACACCAGCTGTTGTTTTACAATAACTATAATTATGCAACTTAAGCTTTGTACACCAAGTACACTAAAACTACAACTTCCATTAAGTTCAAGAAGTTTCAAGTTCAAAGTGATTCCGCCAGTACAAATTAAATGTGAAGCAAAAACTATCTGGGGAAACAACATGGCATAGAAGTAATGACAGCACTGACAGTGTTCTATAAACACTGAGTCCTATAAAATAGCTCAGCTGACTCTCTCTCGTGCGAGCAGAACCAGAAATGCTCTTTGTCGCATAAAAATAAAATGCAAGTCTGTAATATAGAAACAAAGCAAACGGATTTTCCCAAAAGCGCAAAGGCAAATCCTTAGTGTATCAACTTGCCAGGAGCACAATAAAAGCGGTTTTCTACAAGAAATAAAACTCTGAGACTGACAATTCAACATATTTTTTCTTCTTTAGTTCCCTCCAGCAAACACAGAACGTTCTTAATGCTGGCATATGGTTCCCATCTGGACATTTTAGGAATTATAACATTGAATGCTCTGTGTATGTTTTTGTAACAAATCTACAACCTACAAAGAACATTTATTTTAAGGTTTTATTTAGGGCTGTGACTGTTGATTATTCTGTTGATTATTCTGACAATTAATCGAGTAATCAGATAATTATATTTATTTAATTTTTTTATTTTTGTGGTAATAAAAATAGACCTAAGCGAACAATAGCTTATAAAATGACTTAAAATACATATCTGTGACCCTGGACCACAACACGTCTTAAGTCGCTGAGGTATATTTGTAGCAATAGCCAAAAGTACATTGTATGAGTCAAAATCATGGATTTTTCTTTTATGCCAAAAATCATTAGGAAATTAAGTAAAGATCATGTTCCATGAAGATATTTTGTACATTTCCTACTGTAAATATATCAAAACTTAATTTTTGATTAGTAATATGCATTGCAAAGAACTTCATTTGGACAGCTTTAATGGCGATTTTCTCAATATTTTGATTTTTTTGCACCCTCAGATTTCATATATTGAAATAGTTTTATCTCGGCCAAATATTGTTCTGTCCTAACAAACCTTACATCAATGGGAAGTTAATTTATTCAGTTTTCAGATGATGTATAAAGCTCAGTTTCAAAAAATTGACACTTATGACTGGTTTTGTGGTCCAGGGTCACATATAATAGTAATGAGGCAATAATAATTAGTTCAGATAATGTATCAAAAGCAAGTAATCATATGGTTTTATTAAACAAAGCTGTTAAAATACATACCCCCGGTGTTTAAACTTTCATTTTGAAATCGCGATGAACAGTTAGCATATTGAGAATGATTTTGCCGGTTACTCGACACGGGCAAAATGCAATCGAGGAATTTTTTAAAATCGAGTACTTCGAGTAATTGAATCGAGGAATCGTGACAGCCCTGGTTTTATTTACTGACCGAACCATTCTGGCTTCCAAAACTTCTTAAATCACTGAAAAAGTGGAGTTTTATTTATTTGACAAAGAAAATGTGTCCACAAAGTAACAATGCGGCATGTTGTCATGACTTAAGTTTACAGTAAGTAAATACGCAATTTCAATACTCTATACATATACACTTCTTCAATTTTCCAATCAGTGCTTACTCTATCCAGCTGGTTTATTCCAGGAATGAAACAATAACATTCTAGGAATGTTCTCTGTAGGTTTTTGTAACCAAAACCTAAATCTGCCAGAACATTTCAGGAGATTTTGTTTTGTGACAACCTATACAGAATGTTCTCTAATGGTTAATTATTAGATTTTATTTTAGAACCAAATGTTCTGGGTACCAGAAATTATTAGCTGGGCTGAGCTTCCTTTTTCTGAGAAGAGAGTGTGGGAAAGTTGCAGGAACATGATGTACGCTTATTAATTAATGTCAAAAGAAAGCAGGGGGTTCCACACAAAAAGAGTGGAAAGCAGTAAAATAAGTAAGCTCTTGGTGAAGACTTTAAAAGTCAGCGTTAGGCTGGTTGTGACTGTGACTCTCAATCAAAATCTCTAAGGTCAAGCTAAATCCTAAGGGAAGACAGCGCTGCACCACTGCAAATCCACCTGATGATTTCACAAACCTGCCGAGGTCAGAAGCACTGGATTAATGATAGTTCACGGTCATGTGGAGACAAAAGACTAGACTTCTCAATCATGTGTTTATAGTTTCCAGTCGGAGACCACACTGCAGCTCCATAGTGCATAGTAATTCTCAATTGCTGAGGTATGACCAGGTTAAAGCCTCATGACAATTTTGTGCAACTGTTGCAATAACTAACTACAGAGGAATGTTGCAATTTTGGTCAGGTTTAGATCACGTGCATGAGGCCAGTTGGGCAGCAGAAAGATGGAAGTGTGCCAGACCAAAAAAAATCCTTCTCAAAAATAACAGTCAAACAAAATTGAAAAACTTTGGCACGAAACAAAGCGATAAAATTGAATTACAGAAAAAGGTCCTCCAAAAGGTCTGCCATTCACCACAGAATGCCTGTTTTCTATTTAAGAAATTAAATTGTTATAGGCCTAACAAGTAAGCAGCTAACAAGCGGTTGGGTGTGCAGTGACACTGTGATCACTATGATCTTAAATCTTTGAGGGAAGGAACAGATATAATTACAGTGCCTTTTTCTGCTTTTCGGCAACTTCAACACCCACTCATTATCCATCTGAACCAAAAGTGAACATACCTCAGCCTCCAATTTGGTTGTATACACATGAGAGCCAGACAAATAGTAAGCATAAAATTCATTTTTGCTTGGAAGTTATTCTTGTGTGAGACCTTTTTCTGAACTAAGTGAAAATGGTTAACTCTTTGCTTTCTGGAAAGTAATATATTGGATAAAAGGATAATTAATTAACAAATAGCCTATATTAATATCACAAAAGGAGGTTACCTCAAGGGCTACAATGTACTAGCATATATGGGCCATTCTACAGAATTGGATCAGAGTCAGAGTTGGAAACATCCTCTTTTTCCACAAATTTTGTATGTATGCAAATTGTATAATATCCAAGGTAGACATTTCTAGTAATTGTGCAGTTAATTCTCATATTGTATTTTTAGAAAGTTTTGGAATATTTGTCCTCTCCCCAAATTTGTCACTACTGAAACAGTAATATATAATTTAATAAGAATAGTTATATTAAAGATTTTGCTTACATGTTCCTTGTAAATATATTTTTTTTCTATTTAAAGTTTTCAGAGGTAAATCAATGACGATTACAGTTTTAACAATATTTCCAGTGTGATTTATGAGATTTGTGTATTTTGAATCCAATTTTTTTTTGTAAAAGGTAAAAAGTTGATTTAAGGATTCATTAGTTTGAATATACATTGAACCAAACACTATCATAACATTGTTAGTTACTTAATAATTCAGTATACTTTATTTTTGACAAAACATCAAACATTTTCGGTAGTAACAGTAATGTTTTGGTGATGACCACATCACATAACAGAATTTTCACCCACATACTAAATACTAAAACATTTGCATAACTGTACTAAAATTTTGTTTATTGTCCCCAAATAAAGGATTGTGTGTTTTCTTTTGCCACTACCGAAACAATGATGACATTTTCGGTCGTGACTGTTACTGTAGTGACAATTTTATGGGATAACACCCCCCCAAAATTAGCGATATGTTTGAAGTTATCTCAAAGATGGTAATCAGCACATGGTTAGCTATCACAGTTCTGAACAGTTGTACACATATAAAAACTAAATGTTATGGAAAATGGTGTTCACTGTAGTGACACAGTTTAAAGTTCAACACAGACTTTTAAACACATTTACTTCAAAATGATGGCCAATCTACTCACCATGTGGATATGAGAAGTGACATATGTATATTTCCTGATCATAAATGTATGGGGGTGTAGTTAATCAGGTTCAGCCAATGGACTAAAACATACACTATTTTGGTAGTGACATAAAAATGTGGTACACTTTTTTCATAATTTACATTTTACAATTTACAAGTATATATATATATATATACACACATATATATATTAACTTAGATATTTTTAAAAACTTAAAGATTTCTTTTTAAAACAACAGTGCAATACAATAATTATTTCAATTTCAATATCATTTTCAGAAGTTGAAATTTAGGGGATACGGTTTGGGACAGCCACCTCCCAATTGTAAGTACCCACAAAATGATGATTTTATATATATTAAGCTATGTGTTTTTTGGTTGTGGGACAGCAGTTTGCACAAATTCTGTAGAATGGTGCATATCAAGTTTTGAAAAAAGTCCACTTTTCTGTAACAGAGGAAGAGGAATATCATCTTAAATTAAAAATGTAAAACAAAAATATATATATATTGAGCAGTAATGGTGGAAATGTTCGATATCATTTTTTGTGGTCATATGTAGTCAAGATATGTGCTTATAGAGCATACATAAATCAACCCTGTGAAATATTCACTGGAAAATTCCAAGCATTCAAACTCTTAGCCTGCATCCAAATGTGCATACTATCCATCCTAAATTCTGTGTGATAGCTGTAATTTTCAATACTATTTAGGGCAGATAGGGTGGATAGTATGCGCATTGGGACGCAGGGTTACCCTATAATTTTATGACAAATAGCGCCACCAACTGGCGACACTAGGAAAAGTAGTAGTAGTAGTAGTGTCTGTGAACAAAGTTTAACTCAACTTTAACTAAACATATCAAATGTCATTTTTGCCATTATAAGTGTTCAAGTGTTCAAGATTTCATGGGTTTTCATATGTTACTGGACACTGAAGGATACAACAAGCAGTTCTGGACTGTCCGAAAACAAAGTAGTCCCTGGTCGCTTTCCTGGCAAACTTAGGAAAGTCTAAGGAACACAGACACATTTGCTTTTATATTACCAACTTTACATACATGTGTTTACACAGGGGTGCACAGTGAGACGTGTATTCGATGTGTGCTCTGCCACAAACACTTCAAAATCTATCTGTAAGCGTATGTGACTGACTTGTGTTTGTGTGTTTCAGTATTTCTGTGCGTGTTGAAATGAGCAGCAGAAGTGGTTCCTATCACAAACCTGTTTTTGCAGTTTTTTTTCCACTTCAGATTTTACGATATGCATTCATTTGGACAATAAACAAGTAATAAAGCCACAAGTTCAAGAAACACACATAGTATTGATTTTATTATGTGACGTCTCCACATAACAGTATCCGAAGTAGCCTATTAATATTTCAAGATCGATCCGCCCAACCGACGTCAGCTGTGGACTTGGACCACCGAAAGAAGTAAACTGTCGAACTTTATATTCAGAGATAAGAACAACTTTCTAAAGACACGTGTTACAGATTTCTGTGAATCACACTGTTCTATATACATTATTTGACATATCAAACCATTTGTCAAGATGAGCGAACCAGAAAATACATCCAGGTGTCAAGAGTGCTTGAGATGTTTTTTACCTGTGCGCTTTACAAGAGAAATTGTAAACTTATACTCTCTAGCTCTGCCTGTGGTAAGTAGTACGTCCTCGTTTGTTTATTTTAAATCTAAATCGCATTTAACTTCATGGTTTAATCGTTTAACTAAAACAATTTTAGAATTACTCTATCAGTATTTTTGTTTTAAGCAGTATTTATTTTATACAGTACATCAGTTTATCATCCATACAGATGTGTGTCTTCTTGAGCCCCGTTTAGTTAAATCAGAGGTGTCCAATCCATCACTAACACACTTAACTTCCCGTAGTGATGATAGAAACGAAACTTTTCAATACATTGAATCAGTTCAAGCAAATGCCTAGCAAAATTCGATTTTAAAACGATCGAAACACTGATGACTCCTGCTGGTCAGAACGGTGTATAGCCTATTATATTATATTATATATTATATTATATTATATTATATTATAACAGAAAAACAAATATTTTTGGTCCAAACAAATGTACTTCTACCTTCAAACTAAATAGAAAACCCGATTTTTGAAAACGTTGTCATGATTACTTCAAGCCAACAGAAGCAGTAAATTATTATTATTTTGGAAAAAGCAAAAATAAATAAATTTGCATTATAAATGTATCTTTAAGAATTAATTTGGGTTAGCATCAGAAATAACATGCTTTGTCTTTATTAAAGGTCATGTTACCCATTAGACTGTCTGTGTTTTCTTCTTATAGTTTTTGTCCTATCTTTTCGACTATTTAATCATTTTTGTAAGCACTGTGTTCTGTGGGCACCTGGGAAAGGTAGAGCTTGATGGTGTGACTCTTGCCACAGCTGTGAGTTTTATATATTTATCTCCTCTTTAACTGCCAAATGTAATTTAATTTAAATATTTTTTTAAATATCAGCCATTAATAAGAATTCAATGTGTTCTCAACAACAGGCCATCAATGTTATGGGTATTTGTATAGGTTACGGCTTGTCCGCAGCATGTGACACACTTATTTCTCAGGTAGAAATATGTTTCCTTGTTCATTCATATACAAACAAATACACTGTTAACGTTATTAACATTTTTTGTATAAGTTTTTTTTTTTTTTTTTTTTACACCGTTACGCTGTCTTTTGCAGGCTTTTGGAGCTGGTAACTTGCATCTAGTTGCTGTTATAACTCAGAAGGCAATTTTAATTCTGCTGCTCGCATGCTTGCCATGCTGCGCCCTTCTTATCAATACAGAGTCAATATTACTGCTTGTAGGGCAAAGCCCCGAGGTTGCCAGGTGAGCACTATATTCAAGGCTGTGAAGCACTAGAGAAAAGCCCGGCACATACTGACCCAGAAATTAAACAATAATCCATGCAATACTATCAACACAGCTTTATGGAGCATATTGATGCACTTAACAGAAAGTAGTCATTAAAGAAGAAACCGGCTTCAGCATTAACCTCAGAACTGTCATTCTGTTTCAGAGTATCTCAGCTGTATGTGGACATTTTTTTGCCTGGTCTTCCGGTATGTACTTCCATTATCTTTAGTGTTACACACACTCTTATTTTGTCACATCTGAAATGTACTAAATGCTTAAAAGAACGGCTGTCCTTTTTGGTCTAATAGTTGTTATTTCATAGACCTGACGACTAAAATGTGTTTTTCATGACCAGGTACATAATTTAAAGTAACACTGTTATTTTTGTCTCAGGCTGCTTTTATGTTCATTATTGAAGCAAAATATCTACAGAACCAGGTATGAGAAAGACATTAACATGTAATGTTCTGAGAAAGCATGAATGTGAAACTTAATGAAATTTCTTATTACAGGGAAAAACTTGGCCTCTGGTCATTACCGGAGTAGTGGCAAATGTCCTAAATGCTTTAATCAACTATATCTTCCTCTTTGTCCTGGATATGGGTGTTACGTGAGTTTCCATAACATTTGCTGTTAAACTACAGGACAGAAAGCAACAAGACAACTTATCGACCATTTGTATTTCATCTGCAGTGGATCAGCAGCTGCTAATACAATCTCACAGTACAGTTTGGCCATCATATTGTTTATCTACATCCGATGCACAGGTCTTCATAAGGATACTTGGCCTGGTGAGTTGATGAGAGATCTGTTATTATATGACAGTTCTTTATGTGTGTGTATGCAACAGCCATTGCAATGTGATTAAGTTGACAGACATACAGCATTTAAAGCACTTCTTTGGTGCTGTGTAGGTTGGTCGATGGACTGTTTGCAGGAGTGGGACTCGTTCATCTATCTGGCCATTCCAAGTATGCTCATGATGTGTGCAGAGTGGTGGACTTATGAGATTGGAGGATTACTCGCAGGTTGAGTAATTTCTGATTAGAATTTTATGAAATTGGGGTAAATATGATTATTTATGTGTATGATAACATGAAATGAATTTGACTTAATTTTAATTATGCTTTCTTAAATTGAAAATGTAATTACAACTGACCCTTCGCAAAGACCTGCGCCCCTTGCTGCATTGGATAAGCCATGGTGCCAGTGTTGCCAAGTCCGTGGGAATTGGGCTACTTTTATACTGTTGCCGCAGGTTGACGCGCCCCCAATAACGCAATATTTAGCCCCTGGAATGCTAATTTAACCAGATGAACCCCACCACAAAACATGCATTTTACCCACTAGAATGCAATTTTTACCAGGGGAACTCCGTCGGAACGATTGAACTATTTTGGGCAAGTTTTAAATAACAATTGGGCGGGTTTTGTTGTTAACACCTGGCAACCCTGCTTGGTACTCTCACGCCACACATCATGTACTCACATAGTGAAAAATACATCGCGGAGCAAAAAGGAAACTGACAACATGCCGACAGACAAGACATAACAGGTTACTTTTGGCATGTAACAAAGTCTTAGCTTTCAAATTTTGTAATCTTGTAAGAAATTCATAGAATAAATATCGTATCGTGCCTCAGTACAAGTGTCACGTAAACCGATGGTTTGTTAGTCAGGTGAAATGGCAGATTCGCCATTATGATTGGTCAGATTGCCTGTCATTCAAACTGCTTGCGAAGGGTCAATTCTACGTCCCTTTTAATTCAATTTAATTTATTTGTTTTGTTTTGATGGCAGGTCTGTTAGGTGAAGTGGAGCTCGGAGCTCAGTCAGTTATGTACGGGCTAGCAAATATTGCATACATGGTATATATTCATTAGTGTGAAAGTTTTTTATTTCAAGATTGTATGAACACTTCATGTCAGTGGCCTGTGTTTAGATCCCTATAGGCTTCAGTGTCGCTGGCAATGTGAGAGTGGGGAATGCTATGGGAGCAGGAGACGTCGCTCAAGCCAAGCTCTCTGCCAAACTCTCAATAATCTGTGCAGGTAAAACTTGCACAAAAAAATTTTATGCCTGTTCTTTGCAAATTTGTTGCTTATGCATTACTTTAAGTTGTCCTGTACACCATATAGCTGCTGTATATTTCTTTTCATGCTAATATTCTTATCAAAATGTGAAAATTATTTTATTTTCAGTCTCTGTTGCAGTGGTTTTGGCAATTATTGTTGGTTCTTCAAAGAATGTAATTGCTTATATCTTCACAAATGACAAGTGAGTGCTCTTCCTTTAGATAAAAACATGCTTCTTAAAGGATAGTTCACCCAAAAATGAAAATTCTGTCATTAATTACTCACCCTCATGTCATTCCAAATCCGTAAGAACTTTGTTCATCTTTAGAACACAAATTAAGGTGTTTTTGATGAAATTTGACCCTGCATAGACAGTAACGCAACTAAAACGTTCAAAGTCCAGAAAGGTAGTAAGAACGTTGTTAAAATAGTCCATGTGACATCAGTGGTTCAACCTTAATTTGAAGATTTTTAAAATAATTTTTTAGTCATAATAATTAGGGCTGTCAGTTTAATGTGTTTATGTAATTAATTAGTTATTAAAGTGCTCCTATTATGCCTTTTCAAATATGACCTTTCATGCAATATGTCATGTAGCTGTACGTGAATATAAACTATCTGCTAAGTTGTGAAGCTGACAGTGCACGAAAAATAAAGTTATTTTCTATCAAAAACAAACAAACAAAAAAAAAAAAAACTAGTCGTCAGGAATTTGAATCATTTTCTGTTACGGCTATATGTCACAAAGTCACACATTTGCATAATGTCCGTCCACGTTTACTTTAAAAAAATAACGTGATTAAAATATTTTAAGGCAGTTAATGTGCTGGCCCCGCCCCCAGACCTGTATGTCATCTTATATTTCATATAAGTTAGTTGACTGTTCACAAATACAATGGAGGGCAATGACTCCATAAATGCAGTTATGCCCTAAATTTCAAGATATTGGTACAAAAAAATGTCCCTTTATGTGTTGTCTCATATTTATATACATCACATATCACACAATATCACACGGGCAGCAAGAGCAATATGACACAAGTGCTGATTTTGTCCCGATCTATCACGAGTTTAAAGGTGATTTTATGCAGCAGTTCAGTAAATAAGAAGTTTTTTAATAAGAAGTCTAATAAGAAGGCCCATTCAAAAAGACATCCATTTACTTAATTCCTGAATGAATCAGCTGTTTGAATGAATTGAATGAATGAATGAATGACTCATAAAGACATTTATTGCCACCTACTGGCAGATTTAGTTTCTTATTTAGAGTATCATTTCATTAAAAATAACCATAATAATAATAAGAATCCTAATAAAAAAGATAAAAACAATAAAGGCATAATTCACCCAAAAAATTTAAATTCTTTAATTATTTACTCACCCTCATGTTGTTTCAAACCTTTCTTTTATTAAAGCTGTTTTGGTTAGCAATGACTTTCATCATATGAACAAAAAATACTGAGATGTTTATCAAATTATCTTCTTTTATGTTCCATAGTTTACATTAGGCCGTTGCAGCCTAAATGTTTATGTGTAATAAATTTTATGTTGAATCAAATAAAATATTTCTTTCTAAAGCTACAATTTGCAATGTCTGCTTGATACTTTCTCATTTAATAGCTTTAAATAATCTTTTGTGGGAATTTTCACAGTCAAATTTATTCTGCGATTAATCTAATTAATCGCATACTGTTTCGATGAATTAATCTATAATTAATCGAAACAGCATGCAATTAATTAGATTACAAATTTTAATCAACCGGCAGACCTAATAATAATATATTTTGCATTGGGAAATAACATTTACCTGTTTTTAAAAATAAATATTTTAAAATAAACTCATACTCATGAAATTCAAAGCCTCGACGTCATAAATAGCTAAAAGTGTTGAGAAGTCTTTGAAAACAGCATTTTGAGAAAAACAAGACTAATATTGGGGCAATTGTTTTCTTTCCTTCCTCTCACAGAGACATCAGAATGAGGGTTGCCACGGTAATGGTTTTATTCGCTCCTTTCCATCTTCTTGATTCCACAGCGGTAAGTCATTAGCAGAGATGTGTTAGAGCACTCACAGCCCTCATTAGGAATTAATAACAAAACTGACAACACCAACACAATGATCAGGAAACTTGAGTTCAAACCTTAATTATATTGGATGTTATACCTTATACATAAACACCTCTGAAACTGTCACCTGGGGAGAAATTATTAATTATTTAATTATTTCTTATTTCAATCCAATCAGGCAGCAGGTGGCAGTATAGTGAAAGGTTTGGGCAAGCAGAAGATTGGGGCTGTCTGCAACCTGGTGGGATTTGTTGTTGTTGGCTTTCCTATTGGAATATCCCTGATGTTTGCTGCAAAATGGGGAATTTTTGGTGAGGCATGCATATATATATATATATATATATATATATATATATTCTATCAGTTACATATTGGTAGTAATTTTGTTATTGTGAAATACAATGTATTATTATAATGATTATATATGTAATTACTTAGTTTATAATTTCTTTTTATCCTAATATTAACAATAACATACATAAGCAATAATAATAAATTGTATTTAATATTTCTAATTTATATTAGAATATACATTAAAATCTAATTTAAAACATTTATATGATTTTATATACTGTATCAGAAAAACAATGAATAATAGAAAATTATATTTAGTAATATTTCTAATTTATATTAATATAAATTAGAAATATTAAAATACAAATTAAGAGTTTATTTACAAAAACAAATAACTTCAAAAGTCATGTTTTTATTGTTTTACTGTGTTAGTTAGCTGTATTTTTTGTTATATTTGCTTTATATTAAAATAACCCAGCTGCAGTTTAATTTAGATTAATTGGAAAGCACAATGAAAAAAAAAACATGATTTTTGAAATTTTTTAAAACCAGACTGTTTTTGCAAATAAACTCTTCAAATATACATATACATCAAATAGCATCACATAGCATTTGAAACGTGTAACAGAAAAACAACTAATAATAGAGAATTATATTTAGTAATATTTCTAATTTATATTAAAATACAAATATACATTAAAAATAGCATTTGAAACATTTTATGATGAGATTTAATATTTTTAAAGTTTTTTTCTGTTTCACTCTGTCTTGAACCATTCTGTGCTAACCATTCCTCTAATCTCCTTAAGGTCTGTGGACTGGCCTGTTAATTTCCGTCTTCCTTCAGTCAGTGTTCCTCATTGCCCTTCTTTTCAAACTGAACTGGCAGAAAGCCTCTGAGGAGGTGAGGAATATAGGATTTTCTTTCATTAAAAGTCTGTCACCCTCATGTCGTTCCAAACCTGTAAGACCTTCGTTCTTTTTCGGAACACAAATTCCTGGAGAGCTTTCTGACTGGCATAGACAGCAACACAACTACCACGTTCAATGCCCAGAAAGGTAGTAACGACATAAAACAAATCGTCAAAATCGACAAATTGTCAAATAAAGTCTTTATTTTTGTTTTCTTTGCGCACAAACAGTACTCTTGTAGCTTTAAAACGTCACGGTTTCTGGGCCTCGAACATGTCAGTTGCATTGCTGTCTAGGCAGGGACAGAAAGCTCATAGATTTTATCAAAAATATCTTCATTTGTGTTTCAAAGATGAACAAAGGTCTTACACCACATGTGGGTGAGTAATTAATGACAGAATTTCATTTTCGGGTGAACTATCCCCTTAAGCGAAACTTTTCACTGATCTAATCATGAACTTTTCACTTTCCAGGCACAGATCAGGGCTGGAGTGTTGACAAGAGGGACAGATGATGGTAATATGATTGTTGTGACACTAACAACTCAAAAAGTGATTTTATTCAATGAGGCATGCTAATAAGAGTCATTTTCTTGACAGGTGCGCAAGAAGACGGCGGAAATACTGAAGGTCGTGATCTGGATAATGCTACAGATATGGATGGGCTACTGGATGAGCGATGTACTACCGATGTACTACTTGCTACAGTGAGGGTGCAGCTGCCACTGAGTGCGCTAGTGCTGCGCCGAGGTCTGGTTGTGGCAGCTATGCTAGCATTCCTCGCTGCTGGACTCGCCGTTAGGTTCTTTCTTAAAAGATGACGTCTTAACAGCTGAAGGACTGGTACTGAGTTTTAAAGCAGACAGACATGTCATAGGACTCCACCCAAAACCAACCAATGTAATATGTTTATTATATTCACTCTGTACTGTATTTAAAAGGCAGGTGATGCCTGTGAGGCACAAAACAGGGCACCTTTCTGTGATTTCAGACGGTGTCCTGGCATTAAAGGAATAGTTCAACCAAAAATGAAAATTCTGTCATTTATTACGCACCCTCATGTCGTTCCGAACCAGTTAGACAGTTCATCTTCAGAACACAAATTAAGATATTTTTGATGAAATCTGAGAGCTTTCTGACCCTGCATAGACAGCAACACAACTGCCACTGTCAGAGGCCGGAAAGGTAGGCAGGACATCAATAAAATAGTCCATGTGACATCAGTGGTTCAACTGTAATTTTATGACACTATGAAAATAAAGTGAATAAAGTTATTTTTGTTTTTTCTTGAGCACAAAAAGTATTCTTAAAAAGTTGAACCACTGGACTATTTTAATGATGTCCTGACCAACTTATTGGGCCTTGAACATGTCAGTTGTGTTGCTGTCTATGCAGGGTCAGAAAGCTTTTGGATTTTATCAAAAATATCTTAATTTCCCTTCTTGAAGATGAACGAAAGTCTCTGGGTTTGACATGGGAATGACATGAGGGTGAGTAATTAATTAATTGGGTGAACTAGCCCTTTAAATATCCAGGTTTTGCTTTACATTACGTGGGGTGAGACATTATGTATGTACTCATTTTGTATTAATGTTTACATTTATTTATATGAATATATATATATTATATATATATTACTCAAACAAAAACAACCAGTACAATGCTGTACTATCCCAAGTTCTTCCAAAAATCCAGCTGTTTCAGCTTGTAAAGCCATACTTTCATTCCCACATGCTCTCACATCTTTATCATCTCATGAATTTATATTAAAAAGAGCAAATGTGTTACTGCAAACACAAATGGCAAACATATTAGGAACCTTTTTAAATGAATGTTATTTCATGGACTGAAGCTGAAATTGACTTTTTGCATGCTGATGCAAAAAAGTAAATTGTTATTGAAGTCACCATGACATCAAAATTCACTACCTGTTTACTACAAATTATTTATTGGTGCACAATGTTTTTTTTAATTTCATATGTTCTCTTAATCCAAACCTGCAATGTGTATTCGAAGTCTCAGCAATTACAAAACAATAACAATCAATCAATTCCCAATAGATAAGATCAAACCTCGTCCTACATTTTTTTCTTGTCCAGAAAGCCGTTCAACCCGGACATACAACACACTAGGGAAAAATAACTATCACAACTTTTGTTGCAATTAGGATTTTCACATAGATGCCGTCTGATTTCATGCTGGACCAGCACACTAGGATCAGGGAATGTGCATTTTATTACATTTTTGTATTTTATTTGTCCTTAAGTGACCTGGCTGTGAATATAGCTGATATAGAAAAATAATCCCAGACATATAATGACATAGTGATTTATTGACCCAGGGATTTCATTTGTGATAAGATGCTCTAAGTCAGCTATGTGCAGCTGTTTGAAAGTAGGAACTAAATCTAATTACAGATTATCTTTTTTACAATAAAAGATGTTGAAACACCTACCGACCGCCCACCACAGGGCATGTGCGTTTTTATGTCTTGTTCAATTTAAATCATGTCACTGACTTCACTTCACTTGATCAGTTCCAATGAAACAACCCACACTAGTATCACTTTTTGCTCCCTGCGGCTGAATTACACTTCCATACGTGACACTCATCTGAAAACAGCCCAGAGTCACAGTCACATCATACTGTTAAATGTGGAAAATTCCTATGATTAGTTAATGGCCTGTAGGTGGATCAAACATTTACATATAACAACTTAGCAACACACAATATGACACCAGCACTCCTGAGACTTGTCAGCATGCAGATGCATATATATTAGCAGGACAAAATATTAAAGCTAAAAAGTAAATAAAGTAGTATATGTAAGTGGTGCATACAATTTATGCACAAAACCACTTAAATATAAAACTAAAAATGATTTACAGTACAAAACAAAAAAAAAAAAAAATCAAAAAATTATCAAATATATTAGTTATATGTCAATAGAAAAAAGCTAAAAAAACAATCTTTAATTCATTCATTGTCTTCCCTCAGGTATAAAGACTTGTATAGCTTAATATAATGTAAATGATGTCTCTTACTAAAATATGTAGTAGAAAGCCCATGAAAAATCCACATCGCTTTATACATATTTTGGACTATGGGGGCGCATTATTCACTGCTTCCCTAGCAATAAGAAGAGGAGAAAAGAATCAGAAGATGCCTGTGAACGAATAAAACTACCTGTGTCTTTGTTCTCTCCACTTTAGCCCTGATGCCTTTGAGGCTTTTCGTAGACAACAGCTACTGAAAGAGCTTATAAATGGCAGAGACAAGAAATGCTAGATGCCATCCTGGCAGGAAACTAACATGCCGACACTTATCATGATGCCGCAGCCACTGAAGGAGTTCATCAACGTGGATTTTACTCAATTTCAGGGGACGTTTAGACTTCCTGTGAGGAAAAATCGATGGTACTGCATTTGGTTTAAGCCTACACTTACATCCATTGTCACCTGTAAGCTTTTTCAGACACTGTGGTCATCGTATCAGTATTTTATTTTCCAAGTTGTGTTGTTGTAAAAATAGCAACAGGTAGCGCCAGTAGCTCACCGAGTGCAACCATTTCACGTTATCAAAATAATGGCACCCCCCATACTCCAAAATATGTATAAAACAATGTGGATTTTTAAAATAATGTGAATCTTTTATGGGTTTTCTACTATGTATTTTGTATAAAGACATCATTTATGTTATATTAAACCATAGAAGTCTTAATACCCAGGGTTCCCTTTAACAGAAAATTAAAAGATATCTAATAGATCTCCAACCAGGGACCTTAACCAGATGGAGAAAGCACATTATGTCACTTGATGGTTCTCTAGTTACCAGTAAACATTTGCTATAACCTTTAAAAACTCATATGTGAGGAATCTCACAAAAGGGTGCATAGTTTTTGTCTTACACCACGTGTACACCAGCCACAAGCGTCGTGACACATCAAAAGCAAATAGAAAACATTATAATCGATTCTCTTTACATTGGATGCAGCACAATATGGCACAACAATAAACGGATGTCCTGTGCTATTTCTGACATACAGTACGCCTTGTGGTTGTTCTACTTCTGACAACAGTACAAATGGATCAGAACATTTGCTTTGATGATTCCAGTCTAGACCTTTTATGTGTTTTTGTGTTTAAAAATGCAAGACGCAAGGCAGAGTAAAGGGCTGTTCACACAGAAAGCGTCTGACCATTGTGCTTGCATCTCATGCAAGACACTGTATTATAAAAATGCAGCACTCAAGTTCATCTTAAAAATAAAAAAAAAACACTAAGACGTTGCTTATTTCCACTCCACTACTCAATATGCATGCTTTTCAATGCAAAGAAAACTTGCAAAGACTAGGGAGATATACTTTTTAAAAGTTGAACTTCTTTTAGTTAAGCACTGCGTTTTTAGAATGGCATGTTATAACTTGAAACTTGACGTTTTTTATAGAAAAATAGAAAAACCATGCCGAATCTGCAAAATGTGAATTACTTTACCAAAATAAGAGGGATCATACAAAATGCATGATATTTTTTATTTAGTACTGACCTGAATAAGATATTTCACATAAAAGACATTTACATATAGTCCACAAGAGAAAATAATAATTTAATTTATAAAAATGACCCTGTTCAAAAGTTTACATACACTTGATTCTTAATACTGTGCTGTTACCTGAATGATCAACAGCTGTGTTTGTTTGTTTGTTTGTTTAGTGATTGTTGTTTATGAGTCCCTTCTTTGTCCTATACAGTTAAACTGCCCACTGTTCTTCAGAAAAATCCTTCAGGTCCCATAAATTCCTTGGTTTTTCAGTATTTGAACCCTTTCCAACAATGACTGTATGATTTTGAGATCCATATTTTTACAGTGAGGACAGCTGAGGGACTCAGAAACACGATGCACTAAGAGCAGGGGGTGAAAACTTTTGAACAGGATGACGATGTGTACATTTGTCTTATTTTGCCTAAATATCATATTTTGTTTTATTTAGTACTGCCCTTCAGAAGCTACAGAAGCTACTTACATGTTTCCCAGAAGACAAAATAAGTTAAATTTACCCTGATATTCAAATTCAAAAGGTTTTCACCCCTAGCTCTTAATGCATCATGTTTCCTTCTGAAGAATAACTGTAATAGTTGCATATGAGTCCCTCAGTTGTCCTCAGTGTGAAAAGATGGATCTCAAAATCATAGTCATCACTGGAAAGGGTTCAAATAAATATTTTTTATAGAAAAAGTAGCACAGTGGAATGCAATGCAACATATTCTGTGTGAATGGCCCCTTCTTGTGTGTTTCGCATGATTTTGCGTCTTTAGACCATGCTTTTTTAAATTCCACTACCCTGAAACTCACACTTTTAAACATAAAAACACATTCTGTGAACAGCCCCTCAAGTTAGGTAGGTCGGATTCCTTACGAAGGTTCTGCATGTAACTGACAGCATTTGGTTTGAGTTCCCACCGTTCCACCTGTTTAATAATACAGATTTCTTAATATATGACAGCGGCTTTATAGAATATCTTCTTTTGCCAGCATTTCTCCAGCAGCCGCCTGACTAGAAATGTCAACCGAAGAGATTATATGACTGTGTCACTTGGGAACAGACCTCTTCCTGCTAAGCTGCTCGATTTTCTTACTACTCAGCCTAATGCTGTGGGAAAAGCAAGTGCACACAGAATAAAAATACGATCATCTGTCTAGGTCACAATATACAGCCTGAGACCAATGTGAAAATATGCCTACTTTTCTAATTCAATTTCTTCATTACCGCTCACGTTCACAGCATAGAGATAGAAAAGGTTCACAGTGAATCTACTGTATCTGAGGTCCAGGTTTCAAACGATACTCAATGACTAGAAGGGAGTGGCTGTGGTAAAGTTTGAATCCAAAGTAAAATTTGCACCAGCACCATAAGATACCTCAGGTAAAGGCACAGTGAGATGGACAGCTATCCCTACAGCTAGGATGAGAAGAGCACCGAGGGTGGTCAGACCCCTCCTGAGGATCAGCTGAGCTGTAGAAAGCAGAACTGCGGGCTTTTGCTCCACGTGAGTCTCGTTTGGCCCCTCGTGTACCGTAGTATGGTTGAGCCCCTCATCCTGATCGTGAGAGCTCACAACCACATATCCATTCCCATTCTGAAACAGTAACACAAAATTTTAACCATTATACTACTTGTTTAGCATGTTTTTTTTGCACTTAGTTGTAGTAATTTAATGCATTGAACTTCTAATTCTTGTTGATTATTTCAAATGTAAACTACAAAGACAGAAAAATACCTCTGCGTTCAGGACCACCTGGTAGAAGCTGTTGCGATGGCTTGGGGTCATTGTTCCATTTGCTGCTCCATTTGCACTCTTTCCTGTACGCTCAATTGCCTTTCAAAGAGAAAGGAACGCTTTTAGTCATCAACTCATCACATGATCATAAGCAATATAATTAGAAGAAAGGTGCCATTTTAATAGACCTGATATGCCTACCTCTTCTGTCATTTTCTTCCAGTTTAATTTGAAAATTGCCACAGTGAAAAAAATGGCTAACAAAAAGACCGCAATGAGGAGGCCCAGCCAAAAGCCTGAAAGAGCGGACAATAAATAACTGTAGTTATTAAAAGGTGCCCCTGTAATTGAATATGCTTGACAAGAGACTTGTCACATTGAATTGTGACAAGAGTCAATATGATGGATTTAGACGAACCTGCAACTTGTAACTTAGCTGTGAACATCAGAACAATGCTCGATGGGAGTCCAATGCAGTAGTAGCCAAAAAGATTTGCAATAGCGGCTATCTTCTGCTGCCCTGTACCAAGAAGAATGCCCATGCCAACACACTGAAAAAAGAAAAAAAAAAATGTAATAGAGGAATCTCTCTCTCTCTCTCTCTCTCTCTCTCTCTCTCTATACAGTTGAAGTCAAAAGTTTACATACACCTTGCAGAATCTGCAAAATGGTAATTATTTTACCAAAATAAGAGGGATCATACAAAATGCTAATTTTTTTTTTTTGTTTAGTGATCGTTGTTCATGAGTTCCTTGTTTGTCCTGAACAGTTAAACTGCCCGCTGTTCTTCAGGTCCCACAAATTATTTGGTTTTTCAGCATTTTTGTGTATTTGAACCTTTTCCAACAATGACTGTATGATTTTGAGATCCATGTTTTCACACTGAGGAGGACAACTGAGGGACTCATATGCAACTATTACAGAAGGTTCAAATGCTCACTGATGCTCCAGAAGGAAACACAATGCATTAAGAGCTGAGGGGTGAAAACTTATGAACAGAATGAAGATGTGTACATTTTTCTTATTTTGCCAAAATAATTCTTATTTTTTAATTTAGTACTGCCTTTCAAAAGCTACAGAAGATATTTACATGTATTCCAGAAAACAAAATAAGTTACATTTACTCTGATCTTCAAATTCCAAAAGTTTTCACCCCCCTGGCTCTTAATGCATCGTGTTTCCTTCTGAAGCATCAGTGAGTGTTTAAACCTTCTGTAACAGTTGCATATGAGTCCTTCAGTTGTCCTCAGTGTGAAAAAATGGATGTCAAAATCATACAGTCATTGTTGGAAAGGGTTCAAATACACAAAAATGCTGAAAAACCAAAGAATTTGTGGGATTTTTCTGAAGAACAGCGAGCAGTTTAACTGTTTAACTGTATTAAGAATCGAGGGTAAGTAAACTTTTGAACATGATCATTTGTATAAATTCAAAAATAATTTAATACATTTTTAATTTTTAATACAGATGGTCTATCTCCTCCCTCCATATACTGTTGCTGGTAAATAAAAAAAAAAAGAAGAGAAAAAAGAGAGAGAAATAAAAGTTGTGTAGGACTCACCAATATTCCATTAAAGAACTGAAGAGGGCAGTAGATGCTCAGTAGCTGAGACACAAGCTCTGCTATAGCCCTAAAATATGACAAACATCACAAAATGGAAAATTGACACACAGCTGTTGTTGACATTGTTTCTGTTAAATCTTAATTCTTAATATGATGACTGGAGTGTTTGCAGATTTGTTAAGGGTACTTATGCCAAAAAACACTTTGTTTCATGTGCTTGAAATAATGAGATAAGTGGCTTACTCATCGGAAGTGAATATGTAACCAATGACTGTTTTCGTCGAGCCCAGGACAAAACCTTGGAAGATTGCTATAACAGCTGGGGAACAAAATGAATGTGTTTACATGGCATCAATTGGTGCTGCATATGACTGTCTAAGTATTATGACAGGCTTGGGAATGATTGATATCAAATGTTTTTACCTGCACTGATGAGAGACACCTTGCTGGTGAAAATGGCAGCAGCTGTTTCCCCAGCGCCAAGTGCGTTTCCCACACGCACACACGCTGCGCCTTGCATGCCTAATGGGATCTGGAATATGAGAAAGGAGGTGAAAAAAAACAGCACTATTATGAAAAAGGGTAAGGTACATTTTTTATGATAATATGAATATTCTCAGATCATCCAAACACACCATGTAGTTAATGTATGCCAGCATTATAACCACATGTTGAGCAGCCAGGTCCACCTCACTCAGCATTCCTGATGGGAAGAAGAGACATTCATGAATCATGAAAAAAAAACACAATGGTAAAAGCAAACTAGTTAAGTATACAAGCATAAACATATTCATTTTATGTACTGTGAATGTGCCAGTGTTATTTTAACATCATTGACCTGCCAGGAAGCCTCCAACTTCATAGATCCACCATTCAAAACAGGTCATCAGTGTACTGGGAATGGCCAGCTTCATGTAAGACCCCCAATCCTGAAAGGCTTCTGAAGACCACCCTTTTGGGGACAAGGAAAACAGAAATTGAATGTTCATATAAAGTGTGTTTTGGATCTTCACAACCCACCTAATCGTCACAGGGACCTTCATTCAGAAGTAAATAAACAAAAGTAGCGACGATATACACACCTTTCAGTCGCACAAAAGGTTAGGTTTTTAAAATTGTGTAGGTTGTCAAGTAACAAGCTCATTTTTCAGCATGTAGCAGCGGCGTTGATAACCCGCGTCGAACAAGCTGAATAAACAAACGCGCCCTTCCGAAACTTTCCTGTCTCCTGTATAAGCGATTCATTTTAGAAGCGTTAGTCTGATTAATTCTAGTATTGTTGTCTTTGAAAGTCTGATTCGATTTAGTTAATGGGATCGTCTTAACGGTTTTCTCTGCCATATGCGTAAGAACATACGCAAGAATTCGGAATTATTCCAGTGAATCGACTCCTACAAGGCCGCATATTTGAAGTCTGATTCAGTTTAGTGAATCGAGTCATTCCAAACGATGCTCGCTGTTACATACGTAAATACGAATTATTGTAGAAAACTGTTTTGCCCTAAACTGTATTCAAACCGATATTTTGTTTCAGAAAAAGACTAAAGTAACAACGAGTAGCCTGACAAGTTAGTTTAAAATATAGGTAGTCAAGTAGCTTGGCAAACTAGTTTCAAAGTAACTTCGCAGACACTGAGAAACTTACCTCCCCAAGTTTTTTCATGGAGCTTCTGCCAGCGAATAAAACAAAACAGGGCAAAACAATTAAAAACCTGACCAAAGGTGTTTGCAGCTGCAGACCCACTAAAATGAACAGAAAACATGAAAATATTGAAAACCAAACATGTGGGAAAAAATACATAACTGTGACCCTGGACCACAAAACCAGTCGTAAGTAGCACAGGTACAGTATATTTGTAGCAATAGCCAACAATACATTGTCTGGGTCAAAATCAATTAGGATATTAATTAAAGATCATGTTTCATGAAGATATTTTGTAAATTATTAAAGGAGATGTTCACTTCTAGAACAAAAATTTACAGATAATGTACTCACCCTGTTGTCATCCAAGATGGTAATGCCTGTCTTTCTGCAGTAGTAAAGAAATTATGTTTTTGAGGAAAAATGTATATACATTTTAACCTCAAATGCTTGTCTTGTCTAGCTCTGCGATGCGCATGCATACCCTGTGTAATCCAGGTCAGTACAGTTAGGGTATGTTAAAAAACTCCCATCTCATTTTCTCCTCCAACTTTAAAATCGTCCTACATCACTGTTTTACCTTTTTTTTGTAAAAGGCGTTTTACCTTCTTTGCACGTTCACTTTGTAAACACTGGTTCGGTACTTGTGCAGCGATGTAGGATGATTTTGCAGTTGGAGGAGAAAAAAAGATATGGGAGTTTTTCGACATACCCTAACTGTCATGAACCAGAATACACAGATGCGCATGGCAGAGCTAGACATTAATTTCTTTACGACTGAAGAAAAAAAAGGCATAAACATCTTGGATGACAACGGCATGACAATTTTTGTTCTGGAAGTGAACTTCTCCTTTAATAGCCTATGCATTGCTAAGAACACTTATGAATGGTTTTGTGGTCCAGGGTCACAAATAATATGGAAAACACATTTATACTTACTAGACTCCAAAATCCCACCAGTACAGAAGAAAGTAGTTCACTATCACATTGGCAACATTGGCAACTGCAGATGCATACATCTGAGGCTTTATCACTCCCTACAGAGAATTCATGAGAATTACTTACTTAACGCAGTTATTAAGTTGTTCATTTCCTTAAAGGATCATATTATCTACCTGGTTTTGAAGATATGACAGTTGCAGCTGATACAGAAACATGGCCTGTAATATAGACATGTGATGGTGAAAATGAACAGCAGTGTATACAAAGAATTATTCGATTTGAGTTCATCTGGGCTGGAAATGCAATCCATTATGATCCATTAGTGGACCTTACCGGAATTGCTGGCAGATATACAACCACATAGAGCTGTGCAATCCTGAGAGAAAGAAAGTGTCAGTCAGTCACCACAGACCCATGTGTACTCTAGTGCTTCAGTGTTCACTTTAAGCATTCAACAGTCAATATCAATCCAAATATGTACAGTCAGTGTGTGTTAAAGAGTGCACCGGTCACCTGGCCACTTCAGGGTCCTGCCCCAGATAAAGAAGCAGAGGTTGGGTATTCACAAGCAAAGCCCAGCAGGGCAAACTGAAGAGCGTCAGAATTAAGATGCCTCTTTGTAGGATGACACCTACACGGAGAAGGTTCTTACTCCCGAATGTCTGAGGGCAAGATGCAAGACTGCCATAAGCTATCAGTTATTTTACTATACACTCTCTACACTGGAACAGTGCCTTTTTAAATGGTACTAACATGTACACTTTGGGTACTAATGTATGTAAATAAGCACTTTAGAAGTACTAATATGTAATTGAAAGTACTAATATGTGACCCTTGACCACAAAACCAGTCATAAGTAGCACAGGTATATTTGTAGCAATAGCCAACAATACATTGTATGGGTCAAAATGATTGGATTTTGATTAGTAATATGCATTGCTAAGAACTTTATTTGGACAACTTTAAAGGCATTATTTCTCAATATTTTGATTTTTTGCACCCTCAGATCCCAGATTTTCAAATAGCTGTATCTCAACCAAATATTGTCCTATCGTAACAAACCATACATCAATATTTATTCAGCTTTCAGATGATGCATAAATCGCAATTACAAAAAATTTACCCCATGACTGGTTTTGTGGTTCAGGGTCACATATGTGCCTTTAAGGTACAATTATATACCATTATGAGGATAACTAAGGTACAAAAATGTACCTTTTAGCTTTTTTTTTTTTTTTTTACCTTATTTACAACATGATATTTATAGACCTTAGTCAGGTTAGATGCATTTAAATTTCAAACAGATGAGAATGAGGCTGTGAGGGATAAACTAAAGGCAAGCACTGTATAAAACTGAAAGATAACTTTCAAAACAGTTTTTGTCTACTGAAAAAATGTTCAGAAAGATATTTTGTCAGCTGAACAATCAGTATGTTGTCAAACAACAGTACAAATCATTAAACACACTGTACTTCAGTCCCTCACAACCTCATTTTCATTAATGTCAAAAATTATGACCATGGACCACAAAACCAGTCATAAGTAGCAATTTTTGTGTGTATATATATATATTACACACACACACACACGCACACAAATATATATTTGTAGCAATAGCCAAAACAACACTGTATGGGTCAAATTTTAATGTATATATGTTTTAATGCCAAATATCATTAGGATATTAAGTAAAGATCATGTTCCATTTAGACATTTTGTAAATTTTCTACCGTAAAAATACAAAAACTTAATTTCTGATTAGTAATAGCCTATGCATTGCTAAGAACTTCATTTGGACAACTTTTTTTTTTTGGCACCCTCAGATTCCATATTTATAAATAGTTGTATCTTAGCCAAAATATTGTTATATTGTCAAAATTATTTATTCAGCTTTCAGATGATATATAAATCTCAATTAAAAAAAAAGACCCTTATTTCTGGTTTTGTGGTCCAGGGTCACAAAAAATATGGAAAACACATTTATACTTACTAGACTTCAAAATCTCACCAGTACAGCAGAAATTAGTTCACTGACACATTTTCATTACTGTTAAAAACCGTTGTGTGATTCATGGTAGGCCTTTCATTGTTTAATTCTTTTTTCATTTCTGACTTTTGGTTTATTATTTTATTAGGCAGTTGGAGTGCTATTTGTATATAAAACACACCTGCGATACCAGAGTGTCACATGCCAAAGCAAGTCCAAACCCCGTCGCTGCAGCTGTTACATTTATTGTCTGAAAAACAAATTGAACACATCTTGCTTAATGCTCTATAACTATATTGCACGTCTTAATAATGTGGTCCATAACACATACTGGCTGGCAGAAGTTTTGAATCAAACAGACTTACAGCTGAGGCCATGGCGTAGCCCGCTAGCACAGTGTTCCCCAGGCGGCCACAGAACATTGTCACCACAAAGAAAAGGAGGAAATTCAGGAACCGGCACACAAGCTGAGAATACAAACAAAGAAATATTTAGCACAAAATGAAGATGAAAGTCCTGGACTCACACAGATTACGGCTGTGAAAGTACACAGTCACACGGATGAAAAACAAAGCAGCTGAGAATTTCTGTTTGCAACCAATTCTTTTACAGATCTAATTTCTCATAAATACACTTAATGTGATTTCCAAGCTATTTATGACAGCCATATTTTTATACAAGATGCAAGACATAGCATACATTATTATGGATGCACTTAACAATCAAGAATCAACTCATCCAGGATTAATTTATATTCAAATGGACATGCATGACATAATACAAACTGTATCCAAAACAGATCACGGTCTATTCAGTAATGGATAATTTCTGTATAAGCAGCTGCATTTCACTGTCAGCTCTCTACTATTCATACAGAACAAGCATAGCACATTATCATGATGTGTATGTGACAGACTCCTCACCAGGGGTCCAGTCATGCGCAGGATGTGGTATAGCTCTTCTCTATACACCAGAGGGATGCAACGCCTCACGAAACCACAGCAAAACAGCTTGGCACTGGGCTCCATTGACAGGCCGTCAATTCTGGGACTCGAGACGTCCATGATCTTCTCAGTTGTGATCCTCGAAGACGCTGTAAGAGGCCTGGTTTTGCTTCATAGACTGTAAGGGGCCCTTCTACTGCTCTTCATGCTTCAGGTCTGCATTCAGCACCTTTGAGGGCTTACAGATTAACTGAGGTGAAGACAATGAGAAGCTTTGATTTAATCCACAGGATGGGAGGAGGATGTTTGCGCTTTTGGAAAGCGTCGCATTGTGTGACGATAGATTGTTCCACAAGATCAATCAGTTCTTTTTAAAATCCAATTACAAGCTGATTAACAACTGTATTTACAACATATAAAACTAATAAGAATGATTATGTTTAATATAGTCAGTATTGACTATAAGTTGAATATTTATAGTTTAGTGAATTACAGTTACTGTTACAGTTACAGTTACAACAACCTATGCCCAGTTGTTGAAAAAAGCTTTACGTATAACTTGTTACATAACTTATTGACTTGTTGTACAGCTTGGTGGAATGTTTACTAATGTAGATATGAAAACTCTACACAGCGAAAAATAAATAAAAATAAAACATAACATTTTCAGCATCAAACATTAAAATTTTTCCCTTTTTTATTTTTATTTTATTTATTTATATTTTTATAAAAGTACCTTGTAGCTAGTAAAAAATACTATTACAATTATTATAAAAATAAATATATATAAAATTTTCAGCATCAAATATTGAAATGTCAGTTTTTAAAAGTACCTTGTAGCTATTAAAAATACTATTAAAATTATTCGTTTTTAATGAATATATATATATATATATATATATAACATTTTTAGCATCAAACATTGAAATATTTCCGTTTTTATTTTTATTTTATTTATTTATATTTTTATAAAAGTACCTTGTAGCTACTAAAAATGCTATTACAATTATTATAAAAATAAATCCATATAAAAATGTTCAGCATCAAATATTGTAATATGTCAGTCTTTAAAAGTACCTTGTAGCTATTAAAAATACAATTAAAATTATTAGTTTTTGAAGACTATACATATATATATATATATATATATTGCATCAAACATTGAAATATTTCCGTTTTTTATTTTTTATTTATATTTTTATCAAAGTACCTTGTACCTATAGCTACAAGGTACTTTTATAAAAAATATAAATAAAATAAAAATAAAGAACGTTAATATATATATATATATATTATATATTTTATATATTTTATATATATACTGTATATATATATATATATATATATATTTTTTTTTTCCCAAACAAATGCTGTCAGACAAATTAAGCCATGCACATTAAGCAAAATTAAGCATTTTAAGCAATAATAAGCCTGTTTTCAACATTGATAATAATATGAAATGTTTATTGAGCAACAAATCAGCATATCAGAATGATTTCTGAGGGATCATGTGACACTGAAGACTGGAGCAATGGCTGATGAAAATTCAGCTTTGCCATCACAGAAATAAATTACATTATAAAATATATTACAAGAGAAAACAGCTATTTTAATCTGCAATTAATTTTCACAATATTACAGATTTCTCTGTATTTTTGATTAAATAAATGTAACTTTGGTGAGCATAAAAGACGTCTTTAAACATTAAACAATAATACAGTGCATGTTAAAGCTTATGTATTTATAAATACCAAAACATGACATTTTTTTTTCCTCAAGTTTGACCTTTGGTCTTTTCACTTCCAATGACATTCAAAGACAAATATTTTTGCCTTATGCAGGCCATGCAAATTTACGTTATCTCTCTTTTCCTCTGTTTCCCATCCCCCTCCATTAACCCATATGAAATGATTCATCCAGCTGCTCTTTCTGTTTTCAAGCTACAGCCACAAGTATGACTTTAACATTTCAAAGCCAACATTTGTCTATCATTACAACTTACTTTCGATTGTCTTTTGCCGGTAATGTCACTGTAATTGTAGATCTATTTTGGTTTGTTTCTTTATACAGTACATCTCAGAGTCACGACCATTTACAAACAAATGTGTGAATCATCAATCAGGTTCCTGATTTCACAAGTGACTAACATCTAAACTAACGTACATTAGACTCACAATGTGTTGGATCATCATATACAGCAGATGTGATTTCATAAAAAGGATTACTTTTTTAAGGACAGAAGCAAACATTAACAAGTCTTCTCTTCCTCCTCAGTGCCTCACACCAACCTTTGAACCAGTGTGAAGTTCACAAAGCTGAAAGATCTGGCAAGACTTCAAGAACAAGAATAAGAAAAAAGAGAGAAAAAGAAAAAAAATATGTTGTAACAGCTGCTCTGAGTTGCTACAAAACTGGACTCATGAATTTTAATAGGCCTATTGCAAATTTGTGATGAGTAACTAATTGTACATGTACTTACTCTTATTTCAAAGTAGTTTATTTAAACTTTCTATCATTTGCCAAATAAATATTGTGTATACACCAACACGTCTCTTTTTAAGTTATGTTTAAAATATTAAGGATGTGTGCTAAGGATGAATGAATATTGAAACATCTGTTTATCATTTTCATCTTTAATCTGTTTTTTTTTTTTATCTGATTCAGATATAAAATATGATTCAGAAACTGCTCATAATTGAAAACTGTTATTGTATTTGTTCTATGTTACGCAATCCTAAGATGTTTATATAGAAAATATATAAAAAGTGCTTTGCATTTTGCTTCTTTTAATAATCAGAAATTTAAAAAAAATTGACTTAATGTGTCAGAGGATGTTTGTAAAACGAGAAAAGGGTACAAATCCCTGATTTTTTTTAAGGACTGTGGCATTTTCCTTTCTCATTACTGCAGAACATGGTCAGCAGATGGGACTGTTTCATTCAAGGTGACCGTAAAAATGACTTCCTGCCCCATGAATCCCTGGGGAAAAGATAAAGATGTAATAGATTATGTTATCCATGTTGTTTCAGTCACAATTTCAGTCAAACATGAGAGTCGAAAACATCAGTAATCGCTGCTGCTGCCAGCTGGGAATAAAAAAATGCTTATAAAATGTCATTTGCAGATGTATGTAACGCTTCAGCAATTATTAAATGTGTTTTGGAAAATATAACTTTGTAGCAAATGGCTAAACATAAAATACCTGGCATATCCAACTTTTTCCTAAACGCGGAAGTCTCGCCTCACTGGTACGATGATTTCCGTTCTCTGGTGTTTCCAGTCAAATTAACGCATTTTCCGAGCTTATAATATAACGTTAACCATATGGAAATGAAACCACATGGGGGCATAGTTTCATCTCTTTACAGTCTCGCAATGACCGTCTTTTTGTAGCGAATCACCTGTCATAGTTTAACGAATGGGTAGATGACATGAAGAGACGAAAGGCTGACCGCATTGAGGGCACATATATACAGCTCCCGAAGCGGGCGAAGTTCGCGGGATTTTGTCCACAAAATGATAAAAGCAGACATTGTTTTGTTATTTCACACACATTATTTTAACATATGTGCTGCAAGCCGTGCTCCTTTTCTTGTGTTATCATTTATCTATGCGACGCATACGCCGCCGGACACGGACAGATTTGCTCGTACGTAAAACGTAGAAAAGTACTTTACACGAATTTCTTACGTTTATTGCTGTTACTGTGGCAGCCAACAACAGCACAATTTAACCCTGCGCACATCTTTATATTTAGTTATATTTTAAAAGCTTCAGTTTAATTAATTCGATTTTTACCCATTTTTAACAGATTTCTATGGAACACTATAGCACCCAAACGGAAGTTAGAATCCATCATGTCGGTGCTCATCGGTTACTCAGGAAAAAGGTGGATATGTATACACAGCTACAGCTCTAGTCTCTGGTTTTCAGCTTGAGATTGAAGTTGAATGGATGTAGAGAGATGAAGGCGTAGTGAAGTTTGAGTCCAAAGTAGTATTTGCTCTGACAGCATTAGACACCTCAGGTAAAGGTACAGTGAGATGGACGACTATTCCTACAGCTAGGATGAAAAGAGCAGCGAGGGTGGTCAGACCCCTTCTGAGAACCAGCTGAGCGGTAGAGAGCAGAGCTGGGGGTTTTTCTTCTACGTCTGGCTCCTCGTCCCGACCATTCGTGTTCATGTTCATGTACTCATCCCCATTCTGAGAGCAGACAAGACAACAAGCTCAGTTTTCAGACATGTTTTGTGTTAAGATACAGTAAGAGTTAACGGATATACCTCTCTGTGCCTTGCAGTGAGAGTATCCGGAGCTGACACTGAAGAGATTTTACGCTTTCCAGCCCTTTCCACTGCCTGAAATGGATATGCATGTACCATACATCATGTCATATTATGGATGAGAACAGACATTAATTAAAAGCTTGGAAATTTAAATGAAATTACACTTGCATTTCTGGAAGTAAATAACTGTAATTGCAAGCAAAAATTGTGTTTTTCATTGGCTTTACTTAAGAATCAATACACGTGACACATTAGGCTTTTCTATTTTGATATGTAAAGCCACTTACAGTTTAAGTCAAAAGTTTACACACACCTTGCAGAATCTGCAAAATGTTAATTGTTTTACCAAAATAAGAGGGATCATACAAAATGCATGTTATTTTTTATTTAGTACTGACCTGAATAAGATATTTCACATAAAAGATGTTTACATATAGTCCATAAGAGAAAATAGCAGCTGAATTTATAAAAATTACCCCGTTCAAAAGTTTACATACACTTGAACATCTGTGTTGTTACTTGAATGATCCACAGCTGTTTTTTTTTTATTATTATTCTTTTTTTTATGGATTTTGTGTTTTTTAGTGATAGTTGTTCATGAGTCATTTGTTTTATGGTAAATTTAACTTATTTTGTATTCTGGTAAACATGTAAGTAGCTTCTGAAGAGCAGTACTAAATTTAAAAATATGATATTTAGGGAAAATAAGAAAAAAGTACACCCCTGGCTCAAGGTACTCATGAACAACATTCACTAAACAACAAAACAAAACACAGCTTTGGATCATATAACAACACATTGTTAAGAATCTAGCGTATGTAAACTTTTCAACGGGGGGATTTTTATAAATTCATCTACTATTTTCTCTGATTATATTTAAACATCTTTTATGTGAAATATCTTATTCAGGTCAGTACTAAATAAAAATAACAAGCACTTTGATCTCTCATATTTTGGTAAAGTAATTAATATTTTGCAGATTCTGCAAGGTGTGTATAAACTTTTGACTTCAACTGTATATCCCGATGGACATAATCAAGTCTCATCCTACATTTTTTTTCTCACTAATTATCTGTTTCACTCAAAATTACAATACATTATGAAAGTAAAATGGATTGTGAATTGCAATTCACATTGACTAAACATCTTAAAATCATCTGTTGCAAAGTATGCTTACAAAAACCAAAAATAGCAGGCACACCTGAAATACTGAAATATACCTCTTTGGTCACTCTCTCCCAGTTGAGCTTAAAAATGACTGCAATGAAAAAACTGGACTGCACGCAAACACAAATAAGAAGTCCAAGCCAAAAGCCTGTGAAAGCAAGAGAGGACATTGCTGTAGGACAGCTGTTATCTCATTAGAGAAATGTTTTAATGAATGCTGTTCTGGGTGTTCGAGATGCATTAATGCAATTCTGCAGGGACCTGTACTGCGTCCGCTGATGTTCTCTACGTGCTTCAACCCAGTGAAATTATGATTTAGAAACCAGATGCTAACATGTTGACCATAGGAGATGACAAGGTCACAGAATATCAACGAGTACAATGAGTGACAATTTATAAGAATTGCTAATAAGATCATAGTATGAAAAAATGAAGGAAAACAAACCAACAACGTCTAATTTCGCAGCAAACATGAGAGAGGTGCCAAGTGGAAGTCCAATGCAGTAATACCCAAAGAAATTAGCTACAGCTGCAATCTTCTGCTGCCCTGAACCCAACAGAATACCCATGCAGACACACTTGAAGAGAGAATAAAAGAATACATTCAGACATATACATTTGTGCATTTACAGATGCTTTTATCTAAAGTGAATGTGCATTCAAGCAATACATTTTATTGCTTTGTGTGTTCCAGTCTTGAAGTTGAGCTAAAAAAAACACTGTAATGGTCATACTGTCATGAACACATCTCGAAGACTGACACGGAACAGAAGAAATTGTTAAATAAGTATTCTCGTAGCTTCATAACATTACGCTTGAACTACTGATGCCACATGGACTATTTTAACGGTATCCTTACAACCTTTCTGTTCCTTGATTGTGTCAGCTGTGTTGCTGTCTATGCAGGATCAAAAAGTACTCAAATTTCATCAAAAATATCTTCATTTGTGTTCCAAAGATGAACGAAGGTCTTACAGGTTTGAAACAACATCAGGGTGAGTAATTATTGACAGAATTTTCTTTTTTTTTGGGTGAACTAAACTATAAACTACTAAGAAAAAAACACATTATTATGAGAATAAAGTTGAAACGTTTCAAGAATAAAGTCGAAATGTTTTGAGAATAAAGTCGAAATGTTTCAAGATTGAAATAATAGCAATTGAAGTTAAAATACTTTGAGAGTATAGAGTAGTCTGCAAATAACCTGGATTTCGCCATTTCAACTTTATTCTCATAATTTTGACTTTATTGTCAAAATATTTTGACTTTATTGTTGAAATATTTCTACTTTATTTTCGAAATATTTTGACTTTATTGTTGAAATATTTCTACTTTATTCTCGAAATATTTCTACTTTATTGTCAACATATTTCGACTTTATTGTTGAAATATTTCTACTTTATTCTTGAAATATTTTGACTTAATTGTTGAAATATTTCTACTTCATTCTCGAAATATTTCTACTTTATTGTCAAAATATTTCGACTTTATTGTTGAAATATTTCTACTTTATTCTCGAAATATTTTGACTTTGTTCTAGAAATATTTCAACTTTATTCTCGAAATATTTCAACTTTATTCTCATAATTTCGATTTTATTCTTGTAATATTTCAACTTTATTGTAATATTTCGACTTTATTCTCAAAATATTTCGACTTTATTCTCAAAATTTCGTTTTTGTGCTTGTAATATTTCGACTTTATTCTTGTAATATTGACTTTATTCTCGAAATATTTCGACTTTATTCTCATAATATTTTGACTTTATTCTTGTAAAATTTTGACTTTATTTTCATAATCTGACTTTATTCTCAAAATATTTAGACTTTATTCTCATTTTAACTTTATTCTTGTAATATTTCGACTTTATTCTCAAAATATTTCGACTTTATTCTCATAATATTTTGACTTTATTCTTGTAAAATTTTGACTTTATTCTCATAATCTGACTTTATTCTCAAAATATTTAGACTTTATTCTCATTTCAACTTTATTCTTGTAATATTTCGACTTTATTCTCATCATTTCAACTTTATTCTTGTAATATTTCGACTATATTCTCGAAATATTGCAACTTTTTTCTTGTGATTTTGATTTTATTCTTGTAATATTTCGACCTTATTCTTGTAATTTTAACTTTATTCTCGAAATATTTTGACTTTATTCTCATAATTTCAACTTTATTCTTGTAATCTTAGATTTTTTTTTTTAAACGTGACACTAAAACACCAACATAGCCATCTAAAACCTTGCATAAAAATAAATCACTTGTCAATTCTTCTAAAAAAAAAAAAATAGTAGCAATGTAAAGTACTTACAACAAGGCCATCAAAGAACTGAAGCACACAATAGACGTTCAAGAGTTTGGAGACGAGCGCCACAATATGCCTACAAAATAAGACACAATAATCAGCACAGAACTGTTTGAAGAACATCTTTGCTGCAAGTCTGATTTGCAAAACAAATACTTACCCGTCTGATGTAAATAAGAAACCAATCACAGTTTTTGTCGATGCGAGCACAAGACCTTGCAAAACTGCCAAGGCAGCTGCATCCAAGTGATAAAGGAAAAGAAAAAGGACATGTCAGACATGAGCAGACAATGAAAGATGAATGTGCCTCAAAGGAATATGACTGTTTGTAAACCTGTGCAGGTGAGGGACACCTTGCTGGTGCGGATCGCTCCGGCTGTATCTCCTGCTCCGAGTGCATTTCCCACACGTACACACGCCGCACCTTGAATCCCTAATGGAAACTGGCATCCAGGTTAAACAGGTTAAGAAAATGCATTACTGTTTAAAGGTAATGTACAGAAATATTTTGTAACATGTCTTTCCTGTCACTTTCTGTGCTAAATATAAGCATTAAACAGTAGTTTGAACGGTAGTATATATGTAAACCTAGTTGTTCATAATTTATGAGTTCTCTAATAAATTTCATATACTGGTAATGTATCAAGTAAATCATTGTTTGACAAGGAACAGTGAGAAAAGGAAAGCATCTGTTGTATTCCTTCAGGAACTTTATAATTAGGTAAACATTAGGGTTTAAATTACCATGTAGTTTATAAAAGCCAGCATAATAACTGCATGTTGAGCTGCTAGATCCAACTCCCCTAGCATTCCTGAAAAAGACGGACATAAGGGAATGTGTTTGACAGTATTATAATGCTACATTAAACTGGTCTCTTTCTGGGTTAAAGCTTTTACACAAGTATTTTCCTTAAGCAATCATGCATGAAAAATCATCTGAGGCTAAAATTAATAACCTTAGACCACATTAAGCGCTACATCCAAACAGACATTTTAATTGGAGGCCATTCTTCACGACTAGGCCTAATAAAATGCATAATTCAATTACATTTTACAGGCAGCGGTTTCTGTGTTTTAACACAAAGCTTTGTTTTTGACTTTAGTCTTTAGCAAGCACCTGCTAAGAAGCCTCCAACCTCGTAAATCCACCACTCAAAGCAAAGCATCATGGTACTGGGGATGGCCAGTTTCATATATCCATCCCACTCCTGCAGTGAGTCACATGACCAGCCTGTGGTGGGCAGAGAAAAATATCACAGACTTTTATTAAACACTGTAGAACATGTGTGTGGTTTATTGGCAAGTTTAACCAGCCTAGTTAGCTCACCTCCCCATGTTTCAACATGGAGCTTCTTCCAACGAATATATAAATAGAGGAAAACACAAATATAGACCTGAGATATGGTATTGGCAGCAGCAGATCCACTGAAATACAAAAGCCAGAAAAATACATGACTGTAAAACTGGACAATGGATGCCCATTTTCCCCAAGTTGGTATGATTCTGCAACATACTTGGTTAAAATTCCTCAATGGTTGTGTAAAACAATGGTTGTGTTTTTACCTTGTCAAAAACAGCTCTGCTCACAGCAACTCATTTGGTGCATGTCTCTTTAAATGATAATGAGCTACTGCTCACTCCACCCCTCTCTTCAGTTTTTTGTGTATTCGGTGGTGCCTTACCATTAAAAGCAATATAACAAAGCAATATAACGGACAGCATATAACTGTTTGAGGGCAGAAATATGCTAATACGGGACAGTCCGTCAGCGGTCGTAGGCGGGGCTTGAGCAGTATGACGTGATACTGCTCTGAAAATTAAAGCTGCTTGATAATTGAGACTGTTTAGGTTTTTGAGGGTTTAAAAAAAGGAGTGAATGGATTTTGGTAATTCTAGGGTGGTTGTATCCACATACTACTAAGACATATTTATATGCAAGCACCATGTGAAAGCAAATTTTGCATCCGATGTGTCCTTTAAAAGTCAAAATTATGTCATTAAGAAGTCATAATTGTGACAAGTCACAATTATGATGAAATTAATAATTATGAGATAAAAAATCTAAATCATTACATGCTAAATCGAACTTATGAGATAAAAGCAAAAAGGAGACTATTGATATCATAATTTAGATTTTTTTAAGTATGCCAATTTCAACTTTTTACCTCATAATTATGACTTTTTAAGTCATAATTTCAACTCGGTATGTCAGAATTTAGACTTTTATCTCACAATTTCTCATATAATTTATAAATACCTCATAATTTATAAATATCTCATAATTTATCTTTTCATCTCACAATTATGACTTTTAAAGTCATAATTATGACTTACTAAAGGATGATTTTTTTTCCCTATGTAGAATCATGTCACAAAACAAAAAATTTAATTAAGGGAGTTTGATTGACAGGCGATCTAACCAATCATAACGGCAAATCTGCCGTTTTTGTCTGACAAACAAACCAGGCAGTAGAGTGGATTACCGTCGGTGGACTTGAACTTGAAAAATGGTGTATACTGATGTCTTTCTGTGCAGGGTTGCCAGCTTTTAATAGCAAAACACGCACAATTGATACTCAAAGCTAGCCCGAATCTAGCCCAATCGCATTTCGGGGGATCCTCTTGGTAAAAATTGCATTCCGTGGGGTAAAATACATGTTTTTAGTGTGGTTCCCCTGGTAAAATTTGCATTCCAGAGGGTTAAATATCACGTTATTGGGGTCGCTACAACCTGCGGACATGAAAAACAACCCAAGGCAACAGTGTTGAAGTAGCCCAGTTCCGCAGGAAATTTGGAACTTAAGTATGTGCCCCCAAGCTTTAAATTTTTATGACAGTTTTTTTTTTTTTTTTTACCTATGTGTAACTTTTTTTATTGATGCACAAAGGTTAAATTTCTTAACAACTGACAAAATTTAAAAGCTGAGACTTTCATACCTAAGTACTTTCATACCTAAGTAACCTGCTCTGTTATGTCTTTCGGCACGTTGTCAGTGTGTTTTTCACTGCATGAGAATATAATGTGTAGTGTGGGAGCCCTACACTGTAAAAAACAATTTGTTGAGTCAACTTAAAGTAATTTGTAACCTGGCTGCCTTAAAATATTAAGTTCAGTCAACTTAAAAAAAGTTTATTCAACCTGAAATGTTAAATTATGCTAAGTGACAACTTAGATATTTGAGTTGAATCAACTTAAAATTTTAAGGCAGCTGGGTTACTTACCCATCTGTTAAGTTTAGCAAACACAAATATCTAAGTTGTTACTTAGTACAACTTAACATTTCAAGTTGACTAAACTTATTTTAGTTGACTGAACTTAAAATTTTAAGGCAGCAGGGTCACAAATTATTTTAAGCTGACTCAACAAATTGTGTTTTTTATTTTTTACAGTGTATGGCATGTCGGAGACAACAACAGTAATAAAGGAGGACGGGTCTTTGCGAAAGGTCAATTGGTTCAGTGAATAATGCAATGATTCACTCATCAACATTTTTGAACAAATTGGTTTAGCAACTGATGCAATAACTCATAAAGACAGCCACTTAATCACACATGAAAATGTAGTTGTATAAGCAGTCACATTACTGCATGACTAAATATTATAGATTCAGCAAGAGGAAGTGTTGCGTAAATAACCAGTACAGCATGATTGAGTGTGTAAATGAGTGACAGGGATTACAACCCCTTAAACTTACTATAACCCAAGGTCCAACCAGTTCAGAAGGATGTAGTTTGTCACCACATTTGCAATGTTGGCTGCAATGGCTGCATACATCTGAGGCAGAATCACTCCCTGCAGGCCCAAAACAACCGCTGTTAAACCATCCTTTGGATCTACAGTCGCTGCTGCAACATTATATTGAGTGACACATACAAAGCCACATTTACAAGTCACACTGTATCATACAGCAAGATGATCTCTGCCAAAAAAGATCAAACCGTAGCAGTTGGAGGCCGACTGTGATACAGCTCTGCAGGTTTTATCTTGCATGCAACAATGCTTTTGAAGAGCTCAGCTAAGGTGCTTATCTGCACTTATCTGCCAAAAAAAAAAAAAGATTGCATACCTGGTTTTGGAGATAGGCTACTTGCAGCTGATGCAAAAACATTGCCTGTGTGAAAAGAAAGAGAGAATGAAAAACTCTGCTGGTTTAAGATGGGGTTTGTGTATATATGCATCATTATTTCAAGCTATATCATGTAAATTATGCGACTGTGCTGGCAAGAGGAAAATGATGCTATTTTTTATGACTCACTGGAACTGCTGGCAGGTAACAAACCACGTAGAGTTGAGCTATCCTGAAAAGAAGCACATTTATAACGGTGATAGAGTGGACAAGGCAACATGAATGATTTTTAAAAAAGCGCTGTGAGTTATCGTACAGCAGAATAAATCTGCTGCACGGTGTCATTTCCATCTTGGCCTGCATCTAAATTGAGTATTAGAACGTGTGTCTGTGGACATTAAAATGCCTCATTTAACAACATCGTCAACATTTATTTAGGAAAGGAAGTTGCAAAATATGTTTGCTTGAGATAGGGAGGACTGTCATTCTCAGACACTATCTTGTTTGCTCAAAACTGTGGGGATCTATAACTTTACATGAATAAATATTGCTCTTTTTTAGGTCCTAGTCAAAATGATTTATTCATTCTAAACAGTAAACAAGGAGCCACTCAGAACATAATTTGTAGCACAACCTAGCATTAGGCTGATAGCTCATGACTCACTCACTTGCAGAGTTTGGACCTGCAACCGTCTAATGGTCAGTTCTGACCTTTAGCCATCACACCATATAATAGCTTGTTATCCAGTAAAACAAACATCTTTAAAACAAGATATATATGTTTTAGAGAATACATCTTGAAGATTTTTCCCACTGAAAAATCAACCTCAGTACATTTTGTTACTACCACCCAAAAAAGTCCAAAGTGCTGATAAAAACATCACAATAATCCAGAAGTAATCCACATGACTCCAGTCCATCAATTAATTACTGAAGTAAAAGCTGTGTGTTTGTAATCCAGCATTTTTATGGATTACGGACTGGTATTTTGGCCAGAAATGAAGGTTTAAAGTTAAAATGCCTTGATGGATTTGTTTCTTACAAACATGCAGCTTTTTCACTTCACAAGACTTTCACTGATTGACTGTTTGGACTCTTATTTTGATGGCACCCATTTACTGCATAGGATCAATTGCTGAACAAATAATGTAATGCTACTTTTATCCAAATCTGTTCTGATTAGGATACAAACTCATCTACATCTTGGACGGCCTGAGGGTGAGTAAATGTTCAGCAAGTGTTAATTTTTAAGTAAATGATTCCTTTAAAACTAGGAAAAGCACAATGCTATAGGGTAAGACATAAAATTAAATACATTTTCTCTTAAAATACATCTTAATATCTTGAATTTTTTGTACAAAAATATTACATATTTTTACATTATAGTAATTACATATACATCACATATACAGTACTGTGCAAAAGTCTTAGGCCACTAGTATTTTCATCAGCTAAAAAATGGTTTGAAGTCAGTTAAAGTCGGTCTTTTGCTGTAGTGTGTCAGTAGGAAATATCAGATTACATTTCCAAACATTCATTTTGCCATTAATCGTAATAATCCAGTGAGATTTTTGTTTGCACAAGGAGTCTGACAACAGCGAGTGCTCTGCACAGAGATCTGATCTCATCATCATCCAGTCTGTCTGGAATGACATGAAGAAACAGAACAAACTCAGACAGACTAAATCCAGAAGAACTGTGACAAAGTCTCCAGGATGCTTCAAGAAACCTACCTGCAAAGCTGCAGCACTGTTAAAAGTTGCAGGCACTTGTGTAAAAATGCCGTAAAATGAGGATGCTGTCATAAATAGATTTTCTTTATCAATTACCTTCTATTAACTAAATGAAATCAACATTTGGTGCGACCATTCTTTGCGTTTACAGCAGCTTTTGCTCTAGGTGCACTTGCGCAAAATTTTTCAGGTAGCTTTGCAGGTAGGTCTCTTGAAGCATCTTGCCACAGTTCTTCTGGATTTACTCTGTTTCAGTTTGTTCTGTGTCTTTATGTCATTCCGGGAAGACTGGATGATGATGAGATTAGATCAGTGTGGAGCACTGGCTGTTGTCAGACTCCTTGTGCAAACAAAAATCTCACTAGATTATTACAATTAATGGCAAACAGAATGTTTGGAAATGTAAACCGATATTTTTTACTGACACACTACAGCAAAAGATAGAAATAACTTTAAACCATTTTTTAGCTGGTGAAAATACTAGTGGCCTAAAACTTTTGCACAGTACTGTATATTCAAAATATTCTGAAGGATTAGTTCACTCCAGAATTAAAATTTCCTGATAATTTACACACCCCTATTTCATCCAAAATATTCATGTCTTTCTTTCTTCAGTCAAAAAGAAATTAAGGTTTTTGACGAAAACATTGCAGGATTTTTCACCATATAGTGGACTTCAGTGGTGGTTAACGGGTTGAAGGTCCAAATTGCAGTTCAGTGAAGCTTCAAAGGACACTACATGATCCCAGCTGAGGAATAAGGGTCTTATCTAGCCAAACAATCTGCCATTGTCTAGAAAAAAATCCAAAAGTATATACTTTTTAACCACAAATGCTTGTCTTGCACTAACTTGACTTCACATTTTACATAGTCATGGGCGGAAGTACCGACCCAGTGTTTACAAAATAAACATGCAAAGAAAGTCAAACGCCCTTTACAAAAAAGTTAAAACAAGATGTCGAATGATTTCGAAATCGGGGGAGAAAATGAGAATGAGTTTTTCACCGTACCCTACCTTTTTGAACCAAAGTAGACAGACGAAGAACTAACCATGTGTGACATTTCCAACGTGATTACGTAATTTTTTTTTTTTTTTAGAAAATGATCATTTCGCTACGTAAGACCCTTATTCCTTGGTTGGAGTTGTGTAGAGTTCTTTGAAACTGCAATTTGGACCTTTAACCCATTGATCCCCATTGAAGTCCACTATATGGAGAGAAATCCTGGAATGTTTTCCTCAAAAACCTCAATTTCCTTTCGACTGAAGAAAGAAAGACATGAACATCTTGGGTGTCACTGGGGTGAGTACATTATCAGGAAATTTTAATTAAGGAGTGATCTAATCTATTAATTACTTTCTTTATTTTTTGCAGTGAATCACCTGGCCACCTCTGGATCTTGACCCAGCAGCAGGAGGAGAGGCTGGGTGTTGATAAGCAGAGCCCAACAGGGCAAACAGAAGAGCAGGAGGATCAAAACACTCCTCTGCAAGATGATGCCAACACGGCGCAGATTCTTCCCACCGAAGGTCTAACAAGAACATGAAGCCAGATCGCAGACACAACACTTTAAATTTTTACTGCATTCCTGAAAAGTCCCATAAGGTAACAAATTCAGAATTTCAACAGAATGTTGTGTATTTTATGTTTCACTGCAGCAGATCCAGCAGGGTCCAATGCTTTATTTAGCTTTATCCTAATTCATTTTAGGTTAAACTTGATAAATTCTAAATCCCAGCTCTTTAGTGTTGTCGGACCCCACTGCATATCCATACATATTTTCATACCTGAGAGATAAGGGTGTCAGCCGCCAGTCCAAGACCTCCACCTGTAGCTGCAGTTGTTATGTTTATCGTCTGATAAATCAGAATAACAAGCATCAGCTACTTCTCAGCCATGCTCTGAACTACTTCAGTACATCAGCTTCAAAACCGAAGGCTTATGATACACTGAACCCCTGATGGCTGAATTTTCACAATACTGTACCAACATTTGCATTTCATACACCCATGTTTCTGTTTTACCACAAAGCAAACACTCCAGAGAAACAATAAGCAGAGCGAAACATAAACTCACAGCTGAGGCCATTCCATAACCAGCCAGCACACTGTTTCCCAGGCGACCGCAAAACATCGTTATGACAAAAGGCAGGAGATAATTCAGAATGCGCGATGCAACCTGGAATGACAACCTGAGATTTCTCAGTGGATGAGAAGTAGATGAGAGCACTGAGCTACAGAAATAATGACAGTTCTTTATTGTTTTGGTTTGCAGATCCATTCTTTGCCACTTGAAGTGAAATTGATAGTAAACTTCCAAAGTTTCCAATATGAATACATTAATATTTTATATCCATGTGTATACATGAGTGTAAGTGAGAGGAAAAAACAAAGCTGAGTTCATACCAGGGGTCCGGTCATGCACAGGATGTGGTAGAGCTCCTGTCTATATACCAGAGGGATGCAACGCCTCACGGATCTACAGCAAAAAAGCTTGGAACTAGGGTCCATTGATGAAGCTTCAGTCCTGGGACTTGAAACGTCCATGATCTCCTTAGACCTGATCTGCAGTGAGCCCAGAGACGCGGCAGGGGATGGTCCTGCTGCTGCAGCTGTGCTCCTAACAGGTCAATGTGGCAAAGTTTCACCATCTTAAAAGCTTACTGATTATAAGAAGCCTCTCTCACTACCTCTATGAGATGACGTGTTGAAATCTGCAGCTAGCCAGCTGACCCAAATACAATAAAGACCTTTACTTTTTGGGAATAGTAACAAGATGGGAATTTGAGAAATATGTATTACATGTGCTATTTACAGTCAGTATTAGTAGTACAGACACAATATACATACACTGGGGGGAAAATGGTGTAGAAACAATTTAAACTCAGAAATTGCTAGCCTTAAGTAGCACGGGGATATTTGTAGCAATAGCAAACAATACATTGTATGGGTCAAAATGATCGATTCTTCTTTTATGCCAAAAACCTTTAGGATATTAAGTAAAAATCATGTTCCATGAAGATTTTTGTACATTTCCTGCCATAAATATATCAAAAGCTAATTTTTGATTAGCAATATGCATTGCTAAGAACTTCATTTGGACAGCTTTAAAGGTGATTTTCTCAATATTTAGATTTTTTTGCACTCTCAGATTCCAGATTTTCAAATAGTTGTATCTCAGCCAAATATTGTTCTATCCTAACAAACCATTCATCAATGGAAAGTTTATTTATTCAACTTTAAGATGAGAATAAATCTCAATTTCGAAAAACTGACCCTTATGACTGGTTTTGTGGTCTAGGGTCACCAATAATTGTAAAAAACCCTTACGGAAAATTAACCAGTAAAAGTGTAGTAACAATAGTTTTACTAAAAAAAAACCATGGTTAAACCATGGTTAGAATACCAAAACCATGGCTAATTTGTATATGTTTAAGTACAGTAATTACATTTAAAAAAAAAAAAAAAAATTATAGTAAAACCATGGTTAATTTTCATGAGCGAAATGTCAAGTAACAATGGATTAAATGTGAAATGAAATTCTGAAGTAGAAACAACTTAAATATTCTAATATCCAAATGAAGTTCTTAGCAATGCATTTATTTTCTTGTAAAACACACACCAATAATCGTTATATCAACTTTGAAAAATTATTTTTACACTGTACCTACCATTTTAAAGCATAGCCCACAGCCCAGGATTACCATAGCACTTTTCTCCTGTACAGTATCAGAATTTACCATTACTGTAGTACTTTACCTTCTTGGGCTCATTTCTAAAATGCTTATAACATGTGTACACCTCTCTTCCAGCTGTAAAATCTGTAAATTGCAAGTGATTATGAAAATGTGTGCAGCTAAATGGTTTCAGACTACCACCTTAAAACGACAACTATTTAATATCATTAACATATAGAATAGCACCAGTCAACGTCAAAATCATGTACTTTAGAATAGCAAGCGGCAAGAATGGCTTCAATTCCCAAAAAACCTGCTGCACTCAATAATTAAAAGTTAAAGACTATTTTTATAAATATTAATGTTGCTGGACTAGTCTACACACATTGTAAGATCAAATTTGTGCATGTACACACTTTATAAATGAGGCCCTGTATCATTTTATGATCACTAAAGCCTTGCATGTTTACTACATATATTTTCAGACACAATAACAAGGCGGATATCGCATTTTGCGTAAGATTAAAAAGGCCTTTCCAATACCGACCAGATACAATACTGATTTTGTCAGGAACTTAATTTGGTAAAAAAAAATTGTTTATGGCGTTTTGGAAGCAAACTCTTCATAAATTACTCGACGACATTTCAAAGCAGCAAGTGGCGGTAAGTACCTTCACGCGCTGGTTTACCAAACATGCGCCAAAACTAACGCCATAGGAGAAACCCCCGTGAGGTGAAGGCGCCGGCGGGAATTGACTGATGAGAAAAACGCTGACTGAATCTGCAGCAGGTTGGATCTGTGCTCTTAACTTTTCGACGGCAATCATCACTGGTCTCAAACTAAGTGTTTAATATATATTTTAAATGTGTTTTAAAAAGTTTTATGGAGTAATTATAAGACTTGCCATGGTGTAAACACGGTTGTATTCGGTGCAAGGAGGAATACTGCTATGAAATTGTATGCCGTTTTTAAGGGGAAATATGAATTAAATTTACATGGCAGCGGTTGTACATCTATTAATGTGCTAACGAATAAAATTAAATACCATATAGTTGCCCGAAGGTCGTGTTATAAGTGTATGAGAGCGCAAATATGAGCGACGAGTGAACGGTCTTTACTTTTAAGAGATACTTGAGGCAAAGCTGCTAGAAAAGGAACGTTTCATACAACGTTACTCAAATAACGACGTCAATTTTAGTTTGGTCCAGTTAATGTATAATGTCTTTTTGTCTCGTGTTTACCAGAACAGAAACGTCTAACTTAGCAGCAACTTTTACTCTATCATTTAGAAGAAGAGAGTTCCATTACTAGAACGTTTTAGTTTTACTGTACTATACTGTATTACAGTACATTCACAGTAACAGGAGTGACACGTAAAAGTGGCACATCCATTTGTAAATTGAACTGAAAACGGTCTGTTTTGATGTTTGATACTGCAAATAGGTATTTCTTAGTTTAATTTATTTATTATTCTATATATAACATGCTGGTTTGTAGTGCAGGTATAGTTTTACCCTAGATTGCCTGTAGTAGCTATTGAAGCAGAAGTCCATGTTGTAAAATTAGGATGGATATATATATATATATATATATATTTAAATTTGTGGCGGATCTAAATAGTAATGAACTGTACTGTAAGTATAAGGAATTCAGATGGAATGTTTTTGATGGAGGATTAAACTTTGACATTTTCTTTTCTTTCAGGTTAGGTGCCAGCATGATTTGGCAGTGTAAGTTGTGTCACATGATCCTTTAGAAATCATTCTAATATACTTATTTTCAGTAATAATGTTAATAAAGTTTCAGCTTTGCTTCACAACAATAAATTACATTTTAAAATGTCTTTTACAAACAGTTTAAACAGTTACGACACAGAGTGTTAAGATTCAAGGGTATGTAAACTTTTGAACGTGGTCATTTAAATTAGATATTATTTTGTCTTGTGGAGTATATAAACATGTGTAGTGTTAAATCGTTTATTCCTAATCCTAATCCTATCCAATACCTAAACTTAACAACTACCTTACTAACTATTAATAAGCAGCAAATTAGGAATTAATTGAGGGAAAAGTTAGTTAATAGTAGTTAATAGTGAATGAGTTTACCCTATTCTAAAGTGTTACCGTAAATGTATGAGCACAAGTATATATATAATTTTCACCAGCATTCAGAATGGGATTTGTCTGTTTGGTTAATATGAAGTGGGCCATTTTTCTTTAAATGTTCTACATAGCAGAGTGTTATAATTACATTTGTACTACTTGAACTTTTAACACATGATCACAAATCTGAGTAGGTGCTGGGTTAAAATGTATCTAATTCCTTACCTTGCTTTCTGGCCTAAAGAAATTTAACATGACTGTACTAAAAGGATTAGTTCCCTTCCAGAATCACACTTTACTGATAATTTACTCACCCCTATGTCATCCAGAATGTTTATGCCTGTCTTCAGTCAAAAAGAAATTAATGTTTTTGAGGAAAACATTCCAGGATTTTTCTCCATACAGTGGATTTCAATGGTGGTCAGCGGACTGAAGATTAAAAATGCAGTTTAAATGCAGCTTTTTTGACCCAGATGAGTCCTCTGCAATCTGACTTTGCTGCAACATGGAACCTTTGCATTATTGACGCACTATTGTCCTATTTAAAACTGTAAAGTTGCTGTTGTGTAAATAACACGCTGTATAAATAAACATGATATTAGACTTGATATTGGTTAGTTATTAATTTCTGTTTGTCTCTCTTATTTATTCAGGAGGAGTCTGATGAACCAGATCTTGGAGATGTTCCGGGGATAGTTTGCTAGATCTCTTCCACTAGCATGCTATTATTACAGCTTCAAGTGAGGGTGCTTTTGCTTGAACCCCTGTAGAACTGGGCCTGTGCTTGGCTAACCGCTCCAAACTACAACACATCTGACATCAGGGATTCTCATCTTCTAAATGAGTGACACTTGTTTGCACAATTACTGTCTGCTCTAATTTTTTGGCATTATATATGCACCCAGCCTTATGACTAACAGCAGTTATTGAATGTAAACCTGTAAAAGGAAATCATTTTGTAAAATGTTTCCATTTTGTTATTTTACTGTTGCTGCTGTCTTGTCCTTTTCAGTTTGAAGCCAGATATCTATGTACACATTGCCTTTACAGGTTTGCCTTGATAAAACACATTTACTTGACTGTTGTTAGTGATGAGGCTGGGCAATTTAGGACAAACATGCTTTTGTTTTAAAAGGTTAAAAAGACTTGTATTTCATTTATCAAGATGTACCAAAGTACATCTGCATTTGATAGTTGTTAATGAAATGCTTTTGCATTTTGAGGTTGTAAAAGTTTTGTGGTATTGTGGAAAATGTTTTTTAAACTCTACAGAAACTAACTCAGAAATTAATTTTTCACAAAAACAGTATGTTGTTGTATTTTAAATATTAATTTTCACTGTGTTAAATGGAAGAGGTTAAGAAAATTCTGTTCAATAAAAGTCATTACTTAAGTTTTTTGAGTTACTTGTACTCAATGTTTTTAAGGCTTATCAGGGTTTACAGTGTACCCTCACTTGAAAGATTAAAGGAATACCACAGAATACTCCAAAAATATAACAATTAAGGGCCACAGGTTTATTACAGGAAATTCCTAGTATTACTGCAGAAATATGAAATATAATAACACAAGAATATTACAGCAATATTACATACTGTACAATACTATGGAAATGTTAAAGTAATACCACACAGTACCACAAGAATATTACATACTGTACAACAAAATCCTGTGGTAAAATACTACAAAAAATGTGAAAGTAATACTACACATTACCGCAAAAATATTACAGGAATATTACATACTGTACAACAAAATCATGTGGTAAATACTACAAAAAAATGTGAAAGTAATACCACACATTACCGCAAGAATATTACAGGAATTTTACATACTGTACAACTGTCACACCCCTGTGGACTGTTTTGTTGGTTTCTCCCTTCTGTGCCCATATATGGTCTTTCCTGTTCCGTTCCTTGTTAAGTCCTTATTGGTTAATCACCCACACCTGTCCTTGTGTCATTAGCACTCCTATCCACAAGTTTCCGGGGGCGCTACAGTAAAAAACGTGGGTACAACTTCCGGTGAGGTGGCGGACGTAGTATATCAATGGTATTTTGTGTGCTAATTAGCAAAGAGGCTAAGTGTTTTTTAAACCATTGTTTACTTTATAAAAATGCACACCTTTATGAGAGATATCATTACGTTCTTATGGACAACATATGCTTTTCGAATTTGTGTTATTGGCAAGTTTGGATCGCTAAATCTTGAATGACTGTCAACTAGTGAAATGACATTTGAACAGAGATTTTAGAGTTTGTGTTAAATGGCATGCCAGATGAAGCTTGATTGTAGGCTTGTTAACGTAGAAATCCCTTTCGTAGAAGCCTCACTTTCTGTCCAGTCATGTGCACGATTCACTTTGCGTGTCCTAATGTTCAACCCCCAGATCTTATTTTGCGAGTACATTTTCATTTGGACCTATTTAATAATTACATTTTTAAATATCAAGTAATACAAGTAATATGAAGAATACAAATTATTTCAGGAAAATTAAATATATGCCATATGCAATTAATATATGTGTACATTATTCTTCAATTACATAATATTATATTCGTACTGGCATTTAATGGCACTGTTTAATGGGTAAATTAATTTATCAGAGTCGGAAAATCAACAAACAAACACACACACACGGTTAGGCTTTTATTTATGCATATAACATGGATCGATCTATGGAAATTGCGGTGAATGCGTCTTCTGACGGAGCTTTAGTCTTTTGGCTGCTTTATTTTTTAACTAAGCACCAAATCGCGCTGTTTTCGACACTCTCGAAACTTTGAATCTTTTCCCGAAACAGTCAGAGGAAAGTCTCGGTGCTTCACGAGGCTTCGTTTGCCCGTCACTCCTGTCAACTGTTGAATGAATGAGTGTCACGTCCCGCTTGTTTACTTTGAACCGGAAGACGCTCCCAGTTTTGACGCAAGGCCTCATGGGGCGTAGGAAACTTGTGGATATAAGTTGGATTCAGTTCAGTGTTTGTTGTCCTATCTTAAATACTTTTTGTTATATTTCGTCTTCCTACATCTCCTTCCACACACAACCGTGACAACAACAAAATTCTGTGGTAAAATGTCCCAAAAAACAACACAACACTACACAATTACCACAGAAATTTTATGTGGTACTTTTGATGTGTTATCATATGGAATACCACAGGACATTTTTTGTAAGGGTTATGTGCACTGTCAATAGAATTTTATGACAGAAATTTGTTAGACTGTCTATTTTTTTGTTGTTTTGTTGCTGTTTAATGGCCTATCTAATACAGGTATGACGGCTTTAAAAAAACTATAAAAAGTCTGTTATTATTAAAATGATCTCATCATCTGACAATGGAACTTTAAAAGTGCTAAACGAATCGTTAATAGAATTCTAGTGAACAGGAATCATTCCAGATTCTCATCCCTGTTACGTCACTGTTATTCTTCCACATGAACTAGAACTTGAGGACAATGATTCGAGTACACAGCATGAACTGCACACAAGAGGGGGCAACAGAGCTTTAATTATAAGCCTACTGGAAAACTCCCCACGTTCTTCATAACTTCCTAATAGCTATATATGGAGAGATGTTTTTCTAGAAATGTACATTTCTAACGTTCTTTTATAAAGTGCATGTTTTAAGCAAAGGCCCACCGTGACAGCATGTTTTTCTGACAAAGAAATACAGTGACAGTGCTTGACAAATACAATATCTAGCGCAATAGGGAACGTTTGATATTGATTTGTTTGCTTTGCACTTGAAAACCAGTGCCAGCTAAGTGTATATGAATTATTTACTTCAAAAAACTCTGCAGTACACGTGACAGAACTGAATGCAACGCATTTTATGTTTGTAAAAACAACTGTACGCCTGTACATTCCTAGAATAACTCCGAGTCAAAGCAGCAGGCTAAATCGGGCTCGTTCTTTTGTGAACTTCTCTAATTGTTTGTAATACGACATTTACATATGCTTAATTCTGCAGATTTAATTTTCCGCACCAGACTTAATGTATCGTCAAGGTGTGATCTTCCACTAATTACCCAGGATGAGGCGCAGAGAGGAACAGGGATCTCCATGGCAACCGAAGGATTACTATGCAAACACATCTTGATCTATAAGCAAGCTGAAACGCATGATTTGGACTGACATGATGGAGATTGCGTTGCCATGTTTTGCCATTAGCAATAAGTTTAAACAAGTGATTCCGTGTAGTTTTAGTAGCGATTAAATTCCGAGGAGAGAGCTCTTCTTAAATAGCGTTTCAATGACAGTCCCTCTCAATATTCTCTCCACATAGACATCCCGATATCACCAATCAGCTCAAACAAATTGCTTTAGAGAGCAGGGAGGGTGACAGCAAATGATAGAGCTAATGAAATTCTGCCTATTATGTTGACTCTTTGGCGCCGTTATTTAGTTTGCAGGTACAGTCCAAATCAATACGGCTTGATTTTCACCCTCAGATGCGTCAAATCTCGCTGTCGTGTGACTTATGGGTCAGGTGCTTGTTTATTCCCGCTTCTGTTTTCGTACTATAAACAGAAGTGGGCTCTCAACACCCTCTCAGCCCACTGTTGGCTATTTCTGTCAGGGAGAATGTATTGTCCTCTACGTTTAGCTTTGGCAGTCTGGAATGAAAATAACCTAAATGTGAAGGGCCTTTCACCCTCTCCGGTGCTTTCTATATCATCCAGCAGCAGGCAGGAAAATAACAGCGTCATTTATCCTGCACAAACTCTCTGACAGATTTGTAGTATAAAAAGACGCCGAATTTGACATTTACCCACTTTTCCGAGTCAGGCAGGTGGATTTTGTGTTTTAAAATTTCAATCAGTTCGATGCATTTACAGTGGACAGATTTTATATATGTGTTTATTTAGCTTTTTTAAGCTTGACACTTTCTGTTTTAAAATTGAGATCTGAAAGAACCTGTATGGAGGAGAATAAGGACAGCATAGAAAACATCACACTTCGAATTAAGATTCATTTAGTATGACATTATTTACACTTTTAAGAGCAAAAGTCCAGGTTTGGATTTGTGTTCCTACTGGTGTGCTCTCTACAACTATATGGAAGCCTGTTACCGCCACAGAATCAGTAAGGAGTAATTGACGACGGCCATTGAATTATTAGAAAATAATGCACACCCGAGGTGGTGGTTATTTTATAGTAATTCAACGGACGGTTACTACACATCAAGACATCAATCAGATGATATATATTTCAAGGCATTTGTCCATTTTTTTTATTTATTTATTTATTTTTTTTTACTTAAAACACTATTGTGAGTAGGATTAATTTCTTATGCATCTCATCCAACGTTGCTAATTCCAATAAGTCATTTTAGACCTAGTAAAGCTAATAAGTAATAATAAACCTTGGGCCGTTGCTAGCAGACTGCAGTTAATAATGTTTACATCAAACATGTTTATTTTTGGCCTTTTTGCCTTTATTGTGATAGGACAGATCATACAGAACAGGAAGCAAAGTGGGAGAGAGAGGGGGGCGGGATCGGGAAATGTCCTCGAGCCGGGATTCGAACTCGGGAAGCCCGTATAGCGCAACGGCGCTGCATGTCGGTGGACTGCCCACAAGACTACCGGCGTCGATTACATGGTGGAATTTGCTAGAACAAAGACTGAGCGCTTCTCCAGAGAGCAGGGTTGGCGCCAAGGGGCGCCAATTCACATGCCAAGCCCCCTTAAATGAGTTACTGTCCCCTCCTTGCTGAACATGATCGTTTTCGAAAGCGAAAGTGAAACCAAAAAAACAGCTGGCATAAAAAAAGCATTAAGACATGTAGGCATTTTTATATTTATGTACACAATAATTATCTTTTACATTGTTATCCTTTCATTTTTAATATTTGCCATGTTTGTGTGCTGCTGCACGTCCCTGTGTGTGTGTAATAAGCAGTGTATGCACTTTGTGCACCTGCCTACAGGTGCATATTACTAACGCGCTCTTTAAATATTAAAAAAAATATTGCGCCTCTGACTTTAGACCAGGTTTCAGTTGGTCGATGCCACAGTCTATTTCAGTTGCCTCAAAATAGCAACAGTACACCTGAACACACCTCGTTTTCAGACCAGAATGCTAATGGGCGCACAAATGGACGCAAATGCATTCGCTATTTAAACGTGGCGCAGGATGTGAAAATGATATGGAACGAATTAAACAGCTAGACAGCATGTTTTGCAAATCACATTAGGGAACAAACACAAGTATTTTTAACGTTTTACCTTTTTAATTTCTGTTATCTTAACTGAACACCAATAAACCAGTTTCCGGGAGAAGGAACTTATATAGAGTATTAGGAAAGCATCTGACCCTAGATAACCAGCAGGTCATCTTCACCTGCCACTTACAAGACAGAATCCACACTTTCCATCTAATGAAGATGGACAAATACTGTGACTCATGTGTGGAGGCGATGGTAACCTCTTATTGTCCATTCTTGTTCAACCATTTTAGAGAGAATGTACTTTCAAAGATAATTGGTTCGAATGACGTAAAAACAGCCCCGTGGCTTTGTGGTTAACACTGCAATATATTGATCGTTACGCAATCAGAAAGGCTAGTACATAGTGCACATCCTCTCTACAGAATGAAAGCGGCAACGGTGATTGAGGTTGTCCTGTACACGCTAACCCTCAATGTCAGGCTGAAGGATGGTTACGCTCTGAACCAGGACACCAGGGTGGTCACGTATTGCGCTAAATCCCCAGAGGCTTTTACTGTGGCACAAAAATCTTCAATAGAACTTATTTCATCTGTTACTTTCTTCTCCAAAGTGACTTTCTATACAGTGACAGCAAGAACAGGTTAAACTGCTTTTCAAGGCCTTGGTCGATGGCTGTTATTTTCTTAATGGAAAAAACATACGAGTTGTCAGGTCATATTATTATTCACTAAACAACCTCCTCCTCATAGATCAAATTTGATTAATATGAGCTGTTTTCCTCTCAGGTTATAAAGGTATGTAAAACAGATATTCCACAAATTCATGATTATATCTCATAAATCTTAAAATAATGGAAATTACTAGTTTCCATGAACGCATTTCATCACTGGTTACCAGGCATCAATAAATGGAATAGATGATGTATAGTTGGGGTAGATATCAAATTATGAGCTCTCAGGAAACATGACTGAATCATCTGAATGATTCACCACAATGATTTCAGCATCTAATAGAATAGGTTCCACATTACTGTAAGGCTGGATAAAGTCATGTCATATAAAACCACCACAGATATGACATTTAAGTTAAATATTAATGCTTAGGTTGAAGGCAGAGGCCAATGTGATGTCTCTGAGCATGAAGAAAAAAAAAAATCATTTTAGCCTAATAGCATGAACAAGTAACAAAAAAAAAAAAAGCAGAAGAAATGAATAAAGCAAAATGAAGCAAAAACAAAAAAAAATAAACTAAACTACAAGATCAAAAAAACAAAAAAAACATGACTGCAACAAACCAACAAAATAAAAATCAAACAAAAAAAATAACAGAAAACAGCAACACAACTACAAAAGTATAAAATGAAAAAAAGAGAAGGAAAACAAAATAAAAAACTGCTACAAAGCTAAGTACAATACATCAATCGGATTATTTTATAATAATTATTTTACAATATGAATAAATTATTAAAAAACAAAACCACAAACAAACCACAACACTACAGTACAATAAACAAAAACAACAGAAAAGGCTACATGAACAAACATGTTAACAAAACAAACAAACCCCAGCAAAAACAACAAACATCTAAAAGAAAAAAAAAACTAAAACACAAAAGGAAAACAAAACAAAGAGAAAAAAACAACAAAAAGTCAAACAAAAAAGCACAAAACCACAATGAAACACAAAACAAAATAATCAAAAGCATAGTACAAAGCACAACACCAAAATGCAAAACAACAAATCAAAAGCACAAAAACAAAAAACCAAGACAAAATAACAAAACAAGAACAACAACAACACAGGACTAAAATAAAGTATAAAAACTAAAAAAGAGAATTATTATTTAAAAAATTATTTTATATAATTATTATTATATAATATTATATATATATATATATATATATATATATATATATATAAAATTATTTTAGAATATAAATAAATAATTTAAAAAACAAAACAAAACAAACAAAAAAAGCCCAAACAAACCAGCACTACAGTACAAAAAAAACAAAACAAAAAAAACTACAGTATAACAAACAAAACCCCAGCAAAAACAACAGAAAGGCCGGTTTAACAACTTTAGGATATGCAAATCATACTAATCTTAATTGTACATTCATACACTGTAAATATTTTATAACCTTGAACATTTTCGGCTATCACAAGAATGCTGATTCTCAACATTTAACAGGAGCTTGCTTGAGACGCTGCTGGATACTACATGACTTTCCCATGAACAACAGTGACTGGGAAACTAGTCCCCAGGGGCTCACGGGCTTGACCCTGCAGCTGAAGAATGTTCCGTAGCAGGATATGGATTATGACAGGCGGGCTGCTGCATGTAATAGTTTGCGCAAGAGGACACTACTGTGTATTTGTGTTCATTTTGCAGACTGTCTGCTTACAGGGTAAGCTCTCTATCCCCGAGTCTTGCTTGTCAGGTCAAAACATCTTCTGTACTCATACCAAAATCATCTAAAAAGTCACTCAGGAAGTCTCAAAAGCCCTAGATTCACACAAATCTACATGGTAATGCTGAAAGAACGCTCCAATGAAACTGCTGGTCTTAAGAGCCCTCTTGACTGGAATGATATCTATAATGTGTCGAGTGTTTGATTGGCTTGCATAAAAAGGCTGGAGAGGGGGAAAAAAAAAAACGGAACTAATAGATGGTGCCGTGCTGGGACCAATCTTCATAATGATGAGAACGGCACTAATGTGTAATTATTCATTTTTAAAGCTAGCAAGTTAAAGCTACAGTATAATATCAGATTGAAATAGGCTTCATTTCTCCTTTGTGAGGTTTCAGTCCCTGCATTTGAAAAAAAAACGTATGTGGTTTTTCTGTAAAAGGAAAAAATTAGTTTAAATCAGATCAGATAAAAATGCAAAGAGTTAAAATCTGATTCTATTCCCTTAAGATATAAAAAATGAACACAGAATAGCACAGACTTTTCAAAGCAAACCAATGACAACAAAATATCAGGGCTGGGTTTTGACAAATTTCACGATTTGATTCGATTCAATTCATTATTGATTATTTTGGATATATATATCAGGTACAGACAGGATACGGATTTCGGTAACTTGTACTCTTGCTTTTAACATCCCATGTTTATTTATGTTTATTTCATGCTGAAACTGTATCAAAGCAGAGGAGATGATCAATTCATGTGTGCCAAAACGGCATTTATTGTTTGAATATTATAATAAAATTTGAAATCTGAGTCTTTGTTTCATATCAAAAGTAACAAAGCACAAAGCTTATTACGATTATTGGATCCTTTTCATTAACTGAAAACAGGATAGACTACTGATTTCTTGATTCTTGGGATTTAAAAATCAATATAGTTTCATAAAAATGAGAATCGATTAAAATCGAGAAATCAATATTTTTTACCCAGTCCTACAAAGTATAAACATGAATTTTGCCTTGCACTCTAGAGAGAAAATAATTCTTTATAATTCTCATTTTGTTGATAAAACAAGCAATTATCTGCAATATTTGCAAGCAGTAATTACCATGCGAGTCCAAAAACAAAGACGCATTCAATAAAAAATGTGCAACAATGCTGGCACGTCAAGAACAATAGATTAAAAAGCGTCCATCAGTAATCCCAGCGATACGTTCACACAATTTGCACATGCAGACCTCTCCGGAACATGCCTGAAGCATTAATCAGCTAAAGTGTGTGATTTGTGATTAAAGGGCCATTTCCATAGCATCCAAAAGAATGAGCGGGATACTTTCATTAATGCTGACAGCCACTGAGAGCATTTGTTCACCTGCTGACTTTAAAAGACCACAGACAATATCCTGCAAGGAAAAAAAGCGTCCCTTGAGGGGGAAAGAAAAAGTTAATTTCAGAGGAAACCTGCTGTCTGCACATTTGTCGCTTTCAAGGACAGATGCTGTTTGCACTTGGTTTAAACTACTTAAACAGAATTGAATGAGGAAGACAAAAGTGACTGGTGTGTTTTGGTTTCAAATCACTCACATAAAAGTGATCGAATAGTATAATTAGCTTTGGATTTGCATACATATTAAGGTACAGGAATAGTCCATCTAGAGCAAGCATGGGCAAACTCGGTCCTGGAGGACTGGTGTCCTGCACAATTTAGCTCAAATCCTGATAAAACTCAACTGCCTGTAGCCTTCTAGCAATCCTGAAGACTTTGATTAGCTTTGATCAGTTTTTTGGAGCAGTTTGATCAGGCAGATTGAAGCTAAACTCCCTCCAGGACTGAGTTTGTCCATGCCTGAGCTACAGCATACAACTTTATTTTTAATTCTGCCTTTTTTTCCTCAGAATTGCATGATACAAACTCTGATACAAAATTGTGTGATTCAAAATTGTGAGATATAAACTTGCAATTGCGAGTTATAAAGTCAGAATTGTGAGATAAAAACTTACAATTGCGAATTATAAAGTCAGAATTGTGAGATATACTCACAATTTTTATTATTTTCTAAAAATTGCAATATAAAAGTACAATTTTGACTTTTTTCTGAGAATTGCATGATATAAAGTCACAATTGCTAGTTATAAAGTCAGAATTGTGAGGTATAAACCCGCAATTGCGAATTATAAAGTCAGAATTGTGAGATATACTCTCAATTTTTATTATTTTCTAAAAATTGCAAAATAAACTTACGATTTTGGCTTTTTTCTCAGAATTGTATGATATAAGGTCACAATTGCGAGTTATAAAGTCAGAATTCTGAGATATAAACAGTTGCGAGTTATAACGTCAGAATTGTGAGATATACTCTCAATTTTTACTATTTTCTCAAAATTGCGATATAAACTCAATTTTGACTTTTTTCTCAGAATTGCATGACAAACTCACAACTGTGAGAAATACAATCAGAAGTCCAAAATGGCGAGATATAAATTCACAATTTTTACTTTTTTTCTCAGAACTGCATGACAAACTCACAATTGCAAGAAATAAGGTCAGAATTGTGAAATATAAACAATTGCAAGTTATTAAGTCAGTTGCGAGCTATATACTCACAATTTTTACTGTCTTCTCAAAATTGAGATATAAACTCAATTTTGACTTTTTTCTCAGAATTGCAAGACAAACTCACAACTACGAGAAATACAATCAGAATTGCAAGATATAAACGTTTAATTCTGACTTTTTTTCCTCAGAATTGTGATATAAACTCACAATTGTGAGTTGCAAAGTCAGAATTGCGATATAAACTTGCAACTGTGAATTATAAAGTCAAAATTGCGAGATATAAATTCACAATGTTTACTTTTTTTCTCAGAACTGCATGACATAAACTCACAATTGCAAGAAATAAGATCAGAATTGTGAAATATGAACAATTGCAAGTTATCAAGTCAGAGTTGCGAGATATATACTCACAATTTTTACTGTCTTCTCAAAATTGAGATATAAACTTACAAAACTTTTTTCTCAGAATTGCATGATATAAACGAACTATTGTGAGAAAAAGTCAGAATTGTGAGATATAAACTCGCAATTGACAATTATAAAGTCAGAATTGTGAGATATAAACTTACAATTGCGAATTATAAAGTCAGAATTGTGAGATATAAAAATTGAGAGTTATAAAGTCAGAATTGTGAGATATAAACAATTGAGAGTTATAAAGTCAGAATTGTGAGATATAAACACAATTGAGAGTTATAAAGTCAGAATTGTGAGATTATAACTGAGTTCTAAAGTCAGAACTGTGAGATATACTCAATTTTTATTATTTTCTCAAAATTGCAATATAAACTTACAGTTTGTGACTTGTGAGATATAAACTCAATTTCGAGGGAAAAAAAGACAGATGTTCACAATTCTGACAATAACTCGCAACTGCGTGTTATAAAGTCAAGAATTGTGAGATAAACTCACAATTCTCAGAAGAAGGTAAGACATTTGAGTTTATCTTTATTTGTCAGAACCGCAAATTCATTCAGAGTTTTTCATGCAATTCTGACTTTGACTTGCAATTGTGAGTTTGAATTCATGCAATTCTGACTTTATAACTCACAACTGCAAGTTTACATCTCACAATTCTGAGAAAAAGTCAGAACTGCGAGATAAAGAAAAGTCAGAATTGTGAGATAAAGAGTTGCAATTACCTTTTTTATTTTTTATTCAGTGGTGGAAACGGGCTTCCATACTCGACAGAGTAATTTAGCGTAAGAACACTGAGCTGCTTCCTCTGATATTTTGTGTGCGCGTGTGAATTGATAGAGCTGTACTCACCTTTCAGGCTGGTCGGAGAAAAGGTCACAACTTCACAAGTCTTCACAGCACTGACAGAGCTAAAGTTTACACAGATATATCAAGCAGGATTTCTAATGGTTTATTGAAGAGTGAGTATACAGCTCGGTAAAGGCCCAACAGAAGCACATCCACTGAAACAGAGTGACTGGACCAAATACCACAATAATACATGTTTGTCAAGAGGCCTGTTATCGGGGGCCACTGACACAATTGTGTATTGAATACTTTACATGTTTTTAAAATACAAATATACTTTTTCACACACCATCTGAGAATATAGATATTAGACAAATAAATATACATCTCGATAAGGCTGAAAACACGTTCATATATATTGACAATTCAGCAATGATCACACACGAAAGAATTAAAAAGTCTGCCTATAAAATCTCCACAAATTACAGGCTCAGTAACTATCAGAGGATCAAAAGGCCACTAGCACGATCTCTGAATTAAAAATATGTACAATAAATACAAAAATCTCCAAACTAACACTCACGTAACAGACATGCGCACACAGATACAGACCCACACGACCAAAACACTCATGCCTACCCACTTTCACACGGCCTCTAGTGTTATATAAAGATTTACAGTTAAATATACAACAAAATAAAATTACATAAATACTTTTGCTGTGAAATTGCAGTTTTTAATAGACAGCCTCATACAAAATACCAAAATCAGTAACTACGATAGGAAAATGTGACATTACAAGAACTACCGAGTCAGAGTCGTGGTGACAACAGCATTATAGTGGCCGGACAGTGTCTTTTGCTCAAACACAGCTGTTTATTTACATTTGTTTATTGTAACATCAAGGTTGTCCTCAAGTATAGTTTAAAATACTAATATAGTATGTTCTTCAACAAGACCATCGTACTTAGTGAGATGGATTTACATGTAAACAATATCAACGTGTTGTGTTTGCGCAAGCTGTCGTACCGATAAAACCAAAAATGTGACACGATGACGACATCTTGACAACCACAGTCACTTCACAATACAAATTTAAAATGTTTATTTGGCCATTTAATGTGTGCTATATAAAAGTTATTTTCTTAATCAGATTTTTAAATCTTGGTCTGCAGTCAAAATATCCGAGCATTCTTAAAAAAGATAAATTTACTTGAGAAGCAAAATAAATAGGTATGCATTGAAAGAATATATATTTAATTTATACACTACTGTTCGAACAGTTTGGGGTCAGTACGGTTTTATAATGTTTATGAAAGGGCAATCACGCTCATCAAATATGCATTTGTTTGATCAAAAACACAATAAAACAGTAATATGCAGTCAAAAGTTTTTGCACAGTAAGATTTCTCTAAATCTTTTCTGCTTACCAAGCCTGCATTTATTTGATCCAAAGTCCAGAAAAAACAGTAGAATTTGAAATATTTCCACCAGAGCTGTATTCTATTTAAATGCATTTTAAAATTGATTTTTTTTCCTCAGCATAATTACTCCAGTCACACGATCCTTCAGAAATCATTATAATATTGTTGAAAACAGAGGAGTAGAATTTTTTCAGGTTTTTTTTGATGAATCAAAAGTTCAGCATTTATCTGAAATAGAAATCTTTTGTAACATTTTTAATGTCTTTATCATTATGTTTGGTCAATTTAAAGCATCCTTGATAAATAAAAGTATTAATTTCTATCATTTATTTTCAATATAATAAAAAATGTTTCTTGAACAGCTAATCACCATATTAGAATGATTTCTAAAGGATCGTGTGACACTGAAGACTGGAGTAATGATGCTGAAAATTTAGCTTTGATCACAGGAATAAATTACATTTTAATATATATTCAAATAGGTAACAGTTACTTGAAATAGTAAAAATATTTCAACATTTTACTGTGTTTGCTGTACTTTGGATGAAATAAATACAGGCTTTGAGCAGAAGAGACTTCTTTAAAAACATTAAAAATCTTACTGTTCAAAAACTTTTGACTGGTAGTTATTTTTTTAAAAGAATTTTTAATAAGTTTTTTTTTTTTTTACATTTCAGAAATCATTCCAATATGCAGATTTGGAGCTCAAAACACATTCCTTTATACTATCAATGTTGAAAACATGTTGCTTAAAATTTTGTGGAAACCATAATGCATGTTTTTTTTCAGGATTTGACAAATGGAAAGTTCAAAAGAACAATTTTATTTGAAACTAAAATAACATGTACCAATTTAAAAGTCTCTGCTATCACTTTTGATCAATTTAATGCATCCCTACATTAGCATTTTACACTATTGCTATAATCTTGCAGTTTTCTTTATTTATTCCCAAGATATACTGTCTGAAAACAATTCTTATGCTTCAAGTAAATTTACCTTGTTTTAAGGATGTTTAAATATTTTTACTGTAAAATGAGACAAAAATACCAATTAAGAAACTGCTGAATTCAGCTATTGCCACACACAAATACATCATACACACTCAGTTTGCCTCGGTGCCACCTATTGTATATTTACAACACGAGTGAGAGATAGGCACAAGAAGAACCACCGATGGTTGTAAATATGCTTCTGCAGTGTACCAGAGCTGCGAGTTGCGGCGTGACCCGGCAGAGGAGTAGGCGGAGTTCAGTAGCTTTGGCCGTCGCTGTCAGACTCTGTTCTGGCTGAGCGGCTAAACAGAGACAGGGGCGACGAAAGTTCAGGCCGGGTCGCCACACTGGCACAAAAGGTTAATGTACAGTTTGCAAGTCCGTCTGGCCACAAGCGGGCCGTAGACAGCCGCCCAGAGAGCAGACAAATGCCTGCAATACTAAAACAGAGGGATTATTGCAGGAGTCAGCGCAGCCACCTGTCCGAGCAGCGGGACGCTCACCCTCCCTCTTCCTCCGTATTGCTTAGACGTGAGGAACTTTGATGTTTTCTCTAAGGATCTTATCAGATATCCTCTTTGTTCCTGATGGGTGGTGAGGAATCCTTCGTACGATGCTAAATAAATCCAGAAGTTACATCTCCAAAGCGGATGAAACTGAATTTCGAAACAGTTCTCCTCTGCTCCTGCTGCTGAAACAAAGCATCAGGACAGAGTTTGTGCGTTGCTGTATCAGATCCGTGCAGACGGCACTTCACTGAGGAGTTTTTATCAGCTCACGTGGGATTTGTCTTTATTATGGTGTAACATCAGCAGAAGGAGTAAAGATGCTGTGGGGTTGAGGGAGGAAAGAGACTGTGAATCAAAGAGCGCTTCACGCAGCAGTCACGCTTCAATGAGCGCCCATATAAATATCTATTTCATTACGAAAACCATCAGAGAAAATTACAAACGGTTTCCCAAAGAGCCACACGCAGGCCGCGGCCGGCTTCTATCTCATCAGGCAAACGTTATTTGGCAAAAGGGAAGAGCGCTTGAGTCGGGGCATGTCTGGGCACTCTTATTTGCGGATCACCGGGCCCAGCAGAGGAGCCCCTCAGCTGCACATTTGCATTCAGATTTGCACGGCGTGATGGGAGATGAGGCGGTGGGAGGCCTGAGCTCTATTAATAATCTTCAGCCTTTTTTACAGTTCTGATTATGAATGAACCAGAGCTGGCGGAGGGGTACCGTCCCATTTAATGACGAGGTTTGGAAGGATGTCGAGGCACCGGTACTGTCCCTAATCACTTTTTCTCCATTTGCCAGGATAAGGGTTGCAACCGATATTGTGGGGGTTTGAGGTCTTACTGGGTCCTGAATACAAATTTTGGCTTATGAATTCAGCGATGCTGAGATTGAATTTAGAAGTATTTTACAGCACAAAGAGAATATTAGATGCGTGCTCATTTGAAATTTTAATTTAACTCAAATTTAAAACATGGTCATGCCCTGTCCAAGCACAAAATCTGTTTATTATGCATTAGAGACAAAACAAAAAAGCCTGAGGGACTGTTCAACACAGGATATGTTGTGCTTTTAATAATACAAGAAAAAACAGAAGGGGGAAAATAATGCTTCTTTTCAATTTTTTTTAATTATAGGAACTAGGAGCGGTAAGTATATTAAAATAATTACGTTAATTAAAATAACTCATTTCCATAATTTCAAAAATTAAATGCTGTTCATGGTTTTCATTTTACTACCAGTGAATTTACATGACTTTTCTAGTCAGTTTTATTTTTTTACTCAAAAGAAATTTCTCCCCAATAAAAAAAAAATTATATATATATATATATATATATATATATATATATATATATATATATATATACACACACACACACATTACCTGTCAAAAGTGTTTGAAGTTTTTGAAGTCTCTTCTGCTCACCAAGCTTGTATTTATTTGATTCACAGTACAGCAAAAACAGTAAAATGTCGAAATATGTTTACTATTTAAAATAACTGCTTCCTATTTGAATATATTTTAAAATGTAATTTACTCCTGTGATCAAAGCTTAATTTTTTTGTACATTTTTATACATGTATATACTAAATATTTTCAGGATTCTATGACGAATAGAAAGATCCAAAAATCAGCATTTATCTGAAATAAAAAGCTTTTGTAACACTATACACTAAAAAATAGCTTGGAGTCAGTTTAATTTTTTTTTTTGGAAAAAGAAATTATAGAAATTAATACTTTTATTTAGGATGCTTTACACTTTTTTGATTGGACAAAAGTGATGATAAAGACATTTATAATGTTACAAGATTTCTATTTCAGATAAATGCTGTTCTTTGAATTTTCTATTCATCAAAGAAACCTGAAAAAATTTTATTCAGCTGTTTTCAACATAATAATAATAATAATAATAATAATACTAAATGTTTTCTGAGCGGCAAATCAGAATACTAGAATGATTTCTGAAGGATCATGTGACTGGAGTAATGATGCTAAAAATTCAACTTTGTAATCACAGGAATAAATTAAATTTTAAAATATATTCAAATAGAAAACAGTTATTTTAAATAGTAAAAATATTTTAAAATGTTACGGTTCTTGCTGTATTTTGGATCAAATAAATGCAGGCTTGATGAGCAGTAGAGACTTCTTGACTGGTAGTGTATATACTGTATATATACTTTTCTAGTGTGATTTTTAATTATTAAAAATCTATCTATCTATCTATCTATCTATCTATCTATCCAATTTCCATGACTTCCACATCTAGAAATCACACTTTTAAAATTCCTTGGTTGTTAAATCAAAATGGCCATAGTTAAGAGAACAAATTAAATTAAGAAATATATTTCAGACCTTGTTAGCTTTTTATCTATTTTTAAGCTAATTCAAAAATCTAAAGCCATTTTAGACCATAAGCCACTTAAGCCATGCTGTGGCCCCCTGACAGTGTGCTGAGGCCCCCTATCGGGTCCCGGCTCCTTGGTTGAGAACCCCTGGCCTAGAGCATGTTTACGTAAAAAAACAATTAAAAAGCATGCAAAATTGTGTTTTGTGTGAACAGGCCTAAAACTAAATCTTACCTGGGCTCAGTCCACCGAGAGATCACTACCATCTGTCCTTTTTCCATCCCTCCTATGTTTCTCTTGGGTCAGGGAGTGGTGTCGCCACGGTGCATGGACCCCCGTGCCCACATGGCATGGCCTGGAGCCCCTCCACCACCGTGATCCTTGTCCGACTCGGGCTGGCTCTGAGCTCGCTCCGGTTTAGGATTGGGTGTCATGGGTGGCTCAGGCTGCTGCACCGACATGGTGCGGCGAAGGTGTGTCCTCTTACACAGAAAATCCGGTTTGGCTGACAGCCCAAATGAGCCCTTTCGCAAAACCATTCGCACCGAGGAGCTCTTCTTGGGCCGGGCTCTGTGACTGAACTGCAGGGAAGAGAGATGTACTGCATAGCCCTCGCTCAGGAACTGTGATAGATCAAGACATTAGAGCAAACTAGATCAATATTGACCAGTTATGGTGGAAATTGAGTGAAAGACACAGAAGAATCAAAGTTAGTTAACCTGGCACTGGTTCTGGTACTTCTTAGAGGGCCGTCCCACTATATATATCTGGTTGGGGTTGAGGCCCAGCATGCTGTAGACGGAAATGTCCTTCATGGAACCGTAGGCGCAGTTGATTTTAATGTGACACTGCCAACATGAGAAAAGGGCAAATTTGTGAGAGACACCCTGAGGGTACACTACGAAAACACCTCAGTTCCTGTGTGACTACTCATGCGTGAGACAGAGGAAGCAAGCGTGAGAGAGATGCACCAAGAGAAGCAGAAACAAAGGAATAAAGAGAAGTGATGCGTTTCTTACTCTTCATTCCTTCTATGTGGTATATTTTCATATCTGCACCATATATTTGTAATAAACACTGCCATTTTTGTTTAAAAAGGATTTTTTGTGCTCACCATAAAAAAAACGGGGAAAAAAAAAACTAAAAAATAATTAAATATTATTACAATTTGAAACACACTACCAGTCGAAAGTTTTTGATCAGTAAGATTTTTAATGTTTTTTTTAAAGAAGTCTCTTCTGCTCACCAAAGCCTGCATTTATTTAAAACAAAAATAAAGTAGTTTTTCAGTAATATTGTGAAATATTTTTACTATTTAAAATAACTCTTTTCTATTTGAATATATTTTAAAACGTAATTTATTCCTGTGATCAAAGCTACATTTTCAGCATCATTACTCCAGTCTTCAGTGTCACATGATCCTTCAGAAACCATTCTAATATGCTGATTTGCTGTTTGAGAATATTTATTATTATTATTATTATTATTATCATCAATATTCAAAACAGTTTTTTTTTTTTCAGAATTCTTTGATGAAATTGAAAGATCCGAAGATCAGCATTTATCTGAAATAAAAGCTTTATTTATTTATAGAAATTAATATTTTTATTTAGCAAGGATGCTTTAAATTAATCAAAAGTGATGATAAAGACATTTATCATTTTACAAAAGATTTCTATTTCAGATAAATGCTTCTATTCATCAAAGAAACATGAAAAATTCTACTCAGCTGTTTTCAACATAATATATATATATATACACACAGTCATGTGAAAAATTTAGGACACCCTATTGAATTCCATGGTTTTCCATATCAGGACATCATTAAAACAAAACTGGTCCTTGGATGGTCTTAAAATTTTGAAAATAAAACCTCAGATGAACAACAACACAAGACAAATTGCACCGTGTCATTATTTACTGAACAAAAATAAAGCCAAAATGGAAAAGCCATGTGTGACAAAGTTAGGACACCCTTACTGTTAACATTTGGAATTAAGAGGGTAAATAACAGTCAAGCACTGCTAATCAAATACCTTTGATTAACTGATCATCAGCAAGTCTGAGCGCCTCTATAAAAGCATGAGCTTTGGCAGTTTGCTGGTCTGGAGCCTTCAGGTGTGTGTTAACACAATGCCAAGGAGGTAAGACATCAGCAATCATCTTAGAGAAGCAATTGTTGCTGCTATCAATCTGAGAAGAGTAATACGGCCATTTCCAAACAATCTGACATTTATTCACAAGTGGGAGACATTTAAAACAGACACCTCTCCTTCCAGGAGTGGATGTCCCAGAAAATTCACCCCAATATCAGACCGTGTAAAGCTCAGAGAAATGGCAGACAACCCAAGAACTACACCTTAGACTCTACAGGCCTCAGTTAACATGTTAAATGATAAAGTTCATAACAATATCATTAGAAAAATATGGGACAAAAATGGCATGTTTGGAAGGCTTGGCAGAAGAAAGCCTCTTCTAAGTCTTCTAGAACAATGTCCTCTGAACAGACAAGACTGAAGTGGAGATGTTTGGCCATAATGCACAGCGCCAAGTTTGGTGAAAACCTAAAGAGCATATCAGCACAAACACATCATACCAAAAGACAAGCATGCTGGAGGAGGGCTGATGATGTTGGGCTTGTTTTGTAGCCACAGGACCTGGGCACCTCACAGTCATTGAGTTGGCCATGAACTCCTCTGTATATCAAAGTATTCTAGAGTCAAATGCGAAGGCATTTGTTCGACATCTAATGTTGGACCAAAATTGGGTCATGCAACAGGACAATGATCCCAAACACACCAGCAAATCTACAACAGAATGGCTGAAAAGAAAAGAATCAAGGTGTTGCAGTAGCCCAGTCCAAGTCCAGACCTCATCCTGACTCAAATGCTGTGGTGAGAGCTGTGCATACGCAAATGCCCACAAATCTCAATAAACTGGCGCAACATTGAAAAGAAGAGTGGTCCAAATTCCTCCACAACGATGTGAGAGACTGATAAAGTCACACAGAAAATGAATGTGTCAAGTTATTGTTGCTACAGGCAGTTGACTCATAGGGTGTCCTAACTTTGTCACACATGGCCTTTCCCTCTTAGCTGTATTTTTCTTAAATAAATAATGACGCTGTGTCATGTGATGATGTTTATCTGAGGATTTATTTTCCAAATTTTAAGACCTGCCAAGGACCAGATAATTTTTTATTATGTCCTGATACAGAAAACCATGAAATTCAATAGGGTGTCCGAACTTTTTCACATGACTGTGTATGTATATACAGTATATATATATATATATATATATATATATATATATATTTTTTTTTTTTTTAAACAGCAAATCAGAATATTAGAATGATTTCTGAAGGATCATGTGACTGGAGTAATGATGCTAAAAATTCAGCTTTGATCACAGGAATAAATTACATTTATTTACAGTTATTTTAAATAGTAAAAATATTTCGAAATGTTACTTTTGTTGTACTTCGGATCAAACAAATGCCGGCTTGGTGAGCGGAAGAGACTTCTTTAAAAATCATCAAAAATCTTACTGTTCAAAAGCTTTTGACTGGTAGTGTATATATTTTCTATTAGAATATATTTTAAAATGAAATTTATTCCTATAATGGCAAAGCTGATTTTTCAAGGTCACAGAAATCATTCTCATATGCTGATTTTATGGTCAAGAAATATATATATATATTTTATATTTTAAAGTTGCGGTGTTATTAATATTTTTGTGAAAACAGTGATATGCTTCTTCCCCCCCCTCTGTTTTACTTTTTTTTTTTTTTTTTAATTTCTATATACTGGATACTGGACATTGGATAGTGAAATTCTTTATCTTACTAATAAGTACTGAAATCATATTAACTAGTTTATTAGAATTAACTGAACATAAAAGTGAAATTTCCAAGTGCTTTTTGTAACATTTGAAGTGTTTCTTCATTTTTGTCTTTCTTAAATTAAAGTAATTCAAACAAAACATGTTCTATTTTCAGAGGAAAATAGTTGTAATTGGTAAATCACTATAAAAAAATATTTCTTAAAATTTACTTTCCATTTTGTTAATCATTTGTAAAATTCTTTTGACTAACAAAAGCAAGTTCCTCAATTACATCATCCTCCAGCAAGTTACATCATTTTTGTTGGGAAGCCAACAGCAAAACCACCAGCGAGTATTAGCAATGGATTTGAAGAAATCTGTGATGTTTTGTGGTATTTGTTTATCTTAATCTAACTCTACTAGATCAAATTTCCTATATAATGTCATAACATTTGAAAGATGGTTAATTAAACATTTACAAAATGTAGGCTAAATCTTAATGCCTCATTGAGCATTGGTTAAACACAGCTTTTTCCGTCCATCCTGACAGGCATCCTGTTCGTTTTAATAGTGTGTACATAAGAAGTTATGACTCATAAAGTGCCTGAACTTAACCAGAGCATATTTCTGAAAGTGTAATGTACCTACAATGCAGGCACATTCATATTTTACAGTTAGAGTTCAAAAGGTACTGCAGAACAGGAATGACCCATATACTAAATTTGTCGACTTACGTCTTGCACCAAGTTCCTGAGGAAGATGGTTTTCTGGCGAAGAGGGTCGTGCACCAACCCTTCAGAGAAAAAGATCATCCCCTGGGGGAAGTTGTGTTGAGACAGCCAGGATACAACCCTCTGCTTCTGCATGTCTGGACGGCCAGTGATGTAAATGATCAGGTAGCCCAGGTCCTGCCAGTGTCTGTACACAAAATACTATCATTTACTCTTTGAGCGATCCCATAATGCTTGGCGAAAAACAGTTGGGGACTGATTCCCGAATCATCATGGCGCCTGGTCCTCCAACAACAGATTGCATTTGACAAAGCAGTAAATTTGCCCAAGGACAGTCTGGGAAACAACCCAAGATTGTCCATTTGTAAATCCCAAACCCCATCTGATATCTGGTATCAGCACTTTGCTATCTCTCTATTAAATGAAATCCAATTGTGCCTCACCGGCAGGCCGGTCCTTTTCAATATTGCTATGGCATGAAATGAAAGCATCGATTCTCTCTCACACACATTTACACAGAAAGTCGCACTGTGAATTTGTTACCTGACCACATCCACAGCTCCGGGCCGTACTTTAGGGTCGCTGCCCATAATAGAGACGCTAGCGGCAAATGAACCGTCAATGCTAAAGACGACACACTCCATCCCCCGCGGCAACACCGTCAGGAAGGCCTCTGCGCTTGTCTGGTCACCCCTGCGAGGAAAGAGTGACATGAGGTGCGGGGAGAACAAAGACCCGGCTCTTGATCAAGCTCGAGATGCGGCATGAAGCCCGAGATCAATTTAACACGAGGAGTTGTTCTCCTTCAGCCCTCAGGGTGAGAATGTTATGAGTGCCAATTGAACGCTCTTTGGTATCCTTGCAAATTATCCCCGCTGAGAAAACCTTGAGAGCACGGCCATTTTGGATACATTACAAGTAATCTTCAGGGTCCCGTTGACTTACTTGACGACCATTTTAATTGGGTAGACCCCCACGGCCAGCTTTTTGCTTTTGGGGATGGTGTAGGTCACTCTGCCACTGCTGTTGGTCACCTCGGTGTCTAAGTGCTCCCAGCGACCTGACTGCGGCTGGGTCATCACGTACACATCGACCTGAGAGACAAAACAACAAAGAAACAGACAGTGGGAGGGAGTGAGTGATTGGAAGGAGATTATTGAGGCATACTAGGGTTGTCACGACACCAAAATGTCAGTAGTCGATACCAGCACCAGTGGCCACCACAGGAATAAATTGCATTTTAAAATGTATAAAAATAACAAAAGAGCTAGGGCTGCCCTTGGCTAAAGATTTTTCTGGTCGACTAGTAGTCGTTCATTTTAAGCGTTAGTCGACTATTAGTCGCACATTTTTATTAATAAACCATATAAATCATAATAATGAGCCTTTATTGCCTACATATAAGTGTTTAAGCGCACGAAAAACGGCAAATATAATAATTATGAATGTGTCAGGGAAACACAGCAAGGAGATTGCGTTAACGTTTTAAAATTTATTGATAAACTGCTTCTTTGTTTTCGGCTTATAAGATGAAGTCTGCAGCACTGACTCCTCATCTCCACAGTAGTGACGCACCTATATGCATGTTTCTCACAGATTACATAATCTGAGAATATTTGTTTTCTGTTTGAATTGGTTCATTTAAAAGTATTTTTCTCTCTATAGATATATTTTTCATGTCTGTAAGGCAAGTATACACAGGGTTTTGCACGCAAGTTCACAAAGACAGAGACGGCAGAAAGCGCATCCTGTTGCTTTCATTATTTTACAAAAGCGCAATGTTTTGTTGTTATTTTGAGTGCACACAAACAAACGTAGGGTCTTCGAAAGATGCATTATTTTTATCTGTATGAGCAAAAATGACTACAAATACAAAAATGTATTTTAAGAGCAAGTGACCACACCGGCGCCTCCATCTGTCATGCAGTAAGTGCGCTAATATTCAGCTTCCACACGCCGCACAGACACTTCAATAGTGCACAAGTTAACATTAGATCGAGCTGCCATGTGAAGTTGCTACTACATACATCTTTTAGATGAAAAGCCATATTTGAGGTTGATGAATGATATTATAATATTCCTGCTGTCTGTTGTTCATGTTAACTAACCAACAAAAGAGAGAAAATTTCTCAGTTCTTTTGATTAAATCACTTTTGTAACTTTAATAAGAAGGAATGTATATTTAACAGAGTGTCTATTTACACTAAGTGCAAATAGCACGACTTGTTGGCAGAGGCTATTTACACTAACTCCACCCATAAACGTGTGATTGGACTAGGTGACGGTGGTATAACAGTTCCAATGGCGAAGAGGGTAAAATGCGTGCTGTAGTCACTTTTGACACTACCTTCTGCCAAACTTTTTTTCTCCCTTTTCAAATCTCATATCACATCCGAAAGGCATTTATTTATTATATTATTAAAAGTTGAAAATAAAGTTTCAGGTAGGGTTAGGGTAGGTGTAGGGAGGGCTTATATTGTCATCCATTGAATGCATGTCACATATAGCATATCGCTAAAAATACTGCTATTTTCACTTAGTGTAAATAGAATCCACTGCTATGTGCACTTAGTGTAAATAGCATCTATCACTAAGAAAATATGCTATTTTACACTTACACTTAGTGCAAATAGCCGCTGCCTATATTTAATTTACACAGTGAAGAATATGCATTGTTTTTCTACATTTCTACATTATTTGTTCTACTGTCAAGTGAGGTTTTTTGTCCAATTTATTGTAATTAGTTTCTTATTCTTATATAATCACTGACTGTTTACTTGTATTTAGTGAGCTTGAGTTTGTTTGTTTTTCATTTAGGGTAGATTTTTTTTGTGATATTGACATTGGTGAAAAGAATTATGAAATTTCTATGGTATCAAAATGTTTTATATCATTTACATTTTATATCATCATCATTATAGACCTTACTTAAAGCAAAAATAACTATATCGTTACTGTGAAATAAAATTACTTGTATCGTGATATAAGATTCGATCATATCGCCTACCCCTGGACCATAGTGGACCATTGCTCTCTCACCTTTTCCCCAGTCAGGGTCACCATATCCAGCGGACCGTACATGAAGCGACCAACTAGGGTCTGATGCCCATCTTCGGTTGCGATGACATCATTGACTCTGTGGTTGGCGGTGACATTCTGCAGAGACAAAAAGGAGATGTCAGGTTGCCTCTGCTTTCCTATCATTTTCTTGCCACAAGAGAGTCTGTCATGAGAAATAAGGCAAAGCATGAGTGTAAATGACACTGATAATACTGCCATTTCTGACAGATGGAAAAAAAGAAAGGGGCAGTTTCATAAGTATGCAGTACAAAGTCCTTCCAAAAGAGGGTGTCACACTCTAATCCTTCCCTTCTTCAATAAATTTCATTTCAGTGATAAAGCTGTTCTACACAGGGCCCAGTGAAGATAAATCCAACAGCCCCTGCTGAGGCAGCTGTGCTTAAATGGGAAATTAAAGCAAGCAAAACACAGAGCTATGCAAATCCTGAAAATAACTGGCCACAGTCACCTTCATGACAGCAGAGGAAGCAGGCAAACAGAGAGAGAAGAAGATAAATGCAAGAAGCTTTTTCTTTGCTGTTTTATAGAGCAAAGACAAGGCTTTGAGACAGCGTCTGAATTCACAAAAAGCTTCTGCCCATAAGCCTGACTCAAAACATCCCTCTCATACACCAGCTACTACAGTGACGAAATCCAACAGGATACTGAGGCTTAAATGAACTGAGGTCTAAAAAACAGCAAACAGTACTACATTTTCACAGTTTCTGAACAAAGTTTGAGAAGTGCTTGCTCAAGGCTTTATATGCCACTGCTAAAGCTATCTGAGTGGTTGTTAGCATGTTGCTACATCCTACGTCATCAGCTGGAACGCCACTCTCTTGTGTACGCACATATGATAGTTAGCAGAAATTTTAAATATGGATATTTTTTGTACAAAAATGCATTGATTTGCTTCAGGAGGCCTTTATTATCCCTCTGGAGCTGTGTGGAGTGCTTATGATGGATGGATGAACTTTATTGGACTTCAAAATCTCAACACCCCTTCACTGCCATTATAGAGCTTGGAAGAGCCCAGACGCTGGCGTTCCTATTACTCTTCTTCTTCCGTTTCTTCTGTTTGAGTCTATGGCAGCCCATACAACCGCTTGCGGGAAAGTTGTGAAATTTGGCACACTGATAGAGGACACTCAACATTAACATTGGAGTCTCTAACTCAAACTCTCTAGCCAGCACTTGTCCAGAATTTCAACATCGTAAGGTTTAGTTTTTTCGCTATTTTTTAATTGTTCTCTGTTTTTCACCAAAATTGGCTCAGATCATCTTCATACCATCCTGGCAAAAAGTTATGGAATTCAAGTTGATTAATCAAACCAGTTTCGAATAACGCGCAAACGAATTATATGAAAAGAACGCAAAAATTAATGTGAGGCTATATATCCACAATGGTTTGGCGTATTGAGACCAAACTTAGTGTGTGTTATAACAAGCATGACCTGAGGTTTTCTGCAGTGTTTCAGCACAGTGCCACCTAGTGGTCAGGAGATATGAAAAATGCCTATTTTTGCTTATAACTTCTGAATGGTTTGGCCAAAAAAAAAAAAAAATTCACAAAACAGGTCTTGGTAGATTCGGTGCACCATACTGAGTCGAACCATACCCAATTTTCCCATGTCCGCCATTTTGGGTGTCGGCCATTTTTATTTTTTGTCAAAAAATGCTATATTTTACGAATGCATTGGCGTATTGTTACGACATTCGATATGTGTTTTCAGCACCATGCATGTGTGATGATAAAGAAATTTCAAAATATGCTGAAATATATCTCAATATATCCCTCGGTTCATGCCAAGAACAACGATACCAATTATGCCAAAATTGGTCGATTTTTTTTTTCTAGATCATTGGTCTGATTTTCACCAAATTTGACTTCATCTTCAGACCACGCTAGCAAAACGTCATGTATTTATGTCGATATTGAAAACGTTTTTTGTTTAATGCATCAATTAATTTGCTGGAAAGATGCCAAACTGCATCTGAGGCTGTATCTCTGCAAAGCTTTGACATATTTACACCAAACTTTGTATTTGCCATTGTCACCTCACACTGACCACGCCACAACAATTTGGTAACAACATCACCTATTGTTTAAAAGTAATACACCATTCATTAACCATTAATAAGGACATTTCAAAAAATGCTAATAACTTTTGACTGCATCAGCCTTTTGTTATGAGACTGGTCTCAAAATAGTAAAATTATGGATTATGTCGATAGACTTAACCGTTTTTGTATAGCAATGCAACAAATTTAAGGCATGATGCCAAAATGACTCTAAGGCTTTATCTCTGCAAAGCTTTGACAAATTGACACCAGTTGGTGTCAACTATTGTTCAAAAGTGAAAACGCATTAAATCATATTACTAGTGGTAATATGTTTTTATGATTTTTCACCCATTTTGACTAAAATCATCTTAAAATGGCTTCTGATGCCTGCTGTCTTGCTTGCCTAGTGCTTGGCCTTGTCAGCCTTCCGGCATGGTCACTTTTGAATGAGATGCTTAGCACCGTGACTTTGCTAATATTACGCTATCATGTTAATATGGCATGAGCCCACACAGAGCTGTACAGCCCCGTAAATCATTAGCCTACACAAGCTAATGAGACTGATTGCGCAGATTTGTCATTTAATGAAGCGGTTAAACATTTCCCAGCTTGCAGCCATTTACATATTGATTAAGTCAGTCAATAATTCATCTTGGCATGTGCCCATACATGATTGCCATATGATGGGCTTCCAAACCAACACACATTCTAGAGAGACCCACACAAACAGCCAACAAGCAACACACCGACCGCCATATGTGCTGGTGACACACCTGAATGAATCTTCAGACACAAAGGCACATGTTGCTGTTAGGAAAAGCATGTATGTTCATGGAATGGATCCAGATTGGCACTGACTTTATGCCTTGCAGCTCGCTCACCGAGCCAAAATGATGCAGCACATCCACACAAACACAGAAGCATTCAGGGTCTCATAGCGGAATCAGGAGAGTCTTTCGAAAACAACATGACTGCATAGAAACGCCTTTGACTTGAAAGGCTAGCAAGCGCTCTGATCAAATGCTGTTGAGGTCATCAGCGCATTCAGAAGGGCTCAGCGGGCGGCAGAAATGACCACGATTTCAGATCAAGGTCCTGAGTGATCAAAAAACCATTCCCTGTGAAAAGAAAAGGTAGCGGTGATAACACAGAAGTGTTTCACTGAGCTATACTTAACCTCAGTGAAGGACTGGGAAGAATTGGTCTTTGTTATGGCGGGGTCTTTTGAAAGCGAGCGCTAAAATACCCTGTAAACCTGCACAGGCAGTAGTTTTCAGCAACACTGTTAGGTAATTGTGTTGATGTGCCTCCGAGCAGTAAATCAAGGTCGGCCGTGATGCTTATTTTCGTAAGGCGCGGATTTCTGCCCACACACGCTGAGCTATTGTGCCGCATTTGAGAAACTCAAAGCCCTGGCAGAGGGGGGATATTTTTAGTTCTTGTACAATGTCAGGACTGTGCTGCAGTCCACATTTTTACTTGAGTGATATGTATGTGTGTATGTCTGTCTGAATCTGCAGACCAGAGTCAGAAATTAGCCAGGGCTCAGAGGGGATGGGGCCATTCAAAAGGGACAAAAATGCCCTGGATATTTAAATACAGGGGCCAAAAAAATGTCCCCAATCGAAACAGATATTAGATCAAAATCTACAGTGACTGCAGACTAGGGCTGAGTTTTGACATAAATTTCACAAGCTTGTGATTCGATTTAATTTGACTCGAAATTGATTATTTTTGATAAATATCAGGTACAGTAATTTCAGTACAAAAAGTCTCTCAACTAATGCTGTAAAATACCAAAAAGCTGCTCTCTAGACTTCAATTCTCTAGCAGACTAACGAGTTTATTGCACGGTTAATGAGTCATTGCACAGTTAAAACACTGATTGAGCAATTACATGAGACAGGATATGGATGTCAGTAAGTTATAATCTTTCTTTTAACATACCTTTGAATGTTTTATTACGTTTATTCGCACTGTAACTGGTTAAAATGGAGGAGATGATCGGTTCATGTGCTGCTCGTCTTGAACTGCTACAGCGATCTGTCACTCCATATTAAACAGCACCAAAATGGTATTTATTGTTTGAATATTGTAGAAAAATGTACAGGAATTTGAAATAAAATAGAATATGAAAGCTGAGACTTTTTCATATCAAAAGTAACAAAGCACAAAGCTTATTACGATCTATACGATTGGATGCGTGCTATAATGTTCCATTCATTAACTAAAAACAGGTTAGACATATCAATTCTTGGGATTTAAGAATCAATATAGTTTTGTAAATATAAGAATCGATAAACAGCAAATGAACAGAAAGTCCATGGGCTACACTTTTTCCGATAATCTGTTTTACTCAACTGCTGCTACTTAAAAAAAACAAAACATAAAAAACAATATAGTACCAATATATCAAGCAGTGCTGTTTTTATGTGGTTAGAAAAACAATATGCCCACATATTAAACTGAAAATCAATCCTAAGAGGCAAACATTGCCTCCTAATAAATATCTGACACTGCTGCAGACAGATACCTCTATCACACTGTCATCTAACTGATGGATAACATTACTCAGCAGATTTCATGCAGAGAGTCTACTATTAATCACAACAGACACTTATAATGAAGAGCTAGTTGAGAACACAAGCCTTAATGGTGTTTAGAAGTTTGACAATATATGTGAAAGCATGTTTTGGCCATGTTTGTCCTTACCCTAAGCTTGACGTGTGTGCGTCTGCGGAGCCACTTCTCCCTTGGACTTGAAGGTGAGAAGGGGGCGGAGTCAGAGTTGTCCATCTCCTGGGCTTTCACATAGTCACAGTGCATCACCTGTCAATCAATCACACAGATATTAGTAACCAACCATTGTTAAAGGCAAGTTTGATGGAATTAGATGCAGCACACGGAATTGCAATTGTTTGCCAATTAGTAACAGGTTTCCTGCCTGCCCTTGGTTAACAAACAGGTTATCCGGCCTTAAACGTACACCATAGGTTGAGACAATTGATATAGTAGTATCTGCATATTATCCTTAGACAAAAATGATACAAAATGAATAATAAAATGTGTAGTATGTGGTGTAAAATTCAAGTATGAACCAGCAGTATTGTCCTTTTTTTAAGGGATGAATAGTCAAGTTGTAATCATTATGCATCCAAGTGTAAATAATAAGAAAAGCTATTTTCCTCAAGGATAAACAACACAACATTCTTTAAATGCAGCTCCTGAACTACACAGATCTAAATGAATAAGAATGCAATATAAACTCTTCAAATGAAATACAAAATTTTTAATTTTATCAGTTTCCTACTTCAATGCAACTTGATACTGTAAAAATAATAGAACATCAATAAAAAAATGTTCTTTATGACCTCTAGTATTTAACAAAACAAAACAAATCAGGTGTTCATAATGAAATAACCGGTGCTGTCAACTGATTAAAAAAATAACTAATTAATCACATTTTTTTTCTGAAAGTAATCGTAGTTAATCGCACCTAAAATTAAAGTTTTTAAAAATACTTTTAGATTGCACTAATTTTACATGCAATCTTCCAATTGTGGAATCAACATACATATAGCATATTTTTAATATTCGTTAAATATTTTTGACTGAAGGTGAGTATCACTCATAAGTTACTGATGTCTCTAGGGAATTTTTGACCATTGACCATAGCCATTCAACATTACAGTATAATTGAGAGTTATCAATCTGAACATTTATTAGACCTTAAAAACTTCTAATTTTTAGTGAACTTAAAAAATTCTTCACATAAACCCTGTGCCCTTCAACATAAATAAAATCTGAAATCTGAAACATAAATAAAAAAATAATAATACTATAAATAGTAAAATAATATTGTCAAGTCACTTGAAGTAACCTTAAAAATGCACAGAAATGCCACTTTTTCATACTGAACAAGCAATTTTTAAATCTCTGAATGATTGTATGCTTTGACTCCATCTTTTCACCTGACATTTTAAAATATATAAGTGGTGAGTGGTTGATCATGTCATAATGGCGCCTACAATGATAGCTTTCCATTTAGGAGGCCCTGAGGAATGCACAATACACCAAAGAGAACACAAACAGATTAGAGCAAATACATAAAACATGAAACCAAAAGCAAAAAATTTGCACATAGATAACACCACTATCTGCTGTGACACCTAAATCAAACACTGCAGCTGGAACTCTTGTCAGCTCTATTTCTCTCCTTCACGCAGGCAAAGACAATTATGAAGGAACTGCATTCAGAAAGATAGATTGGTCTATGATTTGCCTAAATTGACTGCTTCCTCCCCACCTGTGCCAAGGCCGCTTCTTAAGAGTGAATTTAATAAGAGGTGCCATTTGCATTTGACACTCTGAAGCGAAGCCCGTGTACATCTGCATTGAGAACTACATTGGTGATTTGATCTTCAGAAGTCTCTGAAAGTGAAGGATGTGCCACATTTATTGTCTCTCAGCCAGAGGTACGGCTGATATGAATAAAAAAGGCATATTAGAATAAGATTTAATCCTTTGGGTGAAACGAAATTTCCAGCACAAAGTACAGAGAGGAGGAAAGTGGACGAGTCAGGAACAGCAGGCAGAGAGAAATGGACTCTTTTGATAGAGGACAGACAGAGGTTGTGAGAAAAGGGTATCTAAAATCTTTGTGGTAAAAGGCCAGTCCTGCAGTCTTGTCACGTAGCACTAATTTGATTTCTCCGGCATGCAGAGAGCAACAGTCGGGGAGTCCTACATCCTTAAAGATGCACAATAAAACAAAGAAACAACAAAACAAACAAACAAAAAAAAAAACAATGATTGTAGCAAACTCCTACGAAATTCTGATTTGAGGTGTCACTCTCCCATAGCAAAATGGAAAAAGATTTTGAGCTTTGTTTCATGTTTATGAATGACTCCGAATATACCTGTCGCAGAAGGAAGGCGACCACATCGGTGGATTCCCAATACGAAGCGTGGAATAGATGAGGCAGAGCCACTGTAGGGAATGCTGTCAGGACATCCGGACAGTACAGAGCGTAATCCAACCGCTTAGACCCCCACCAGCTGCTAGAAACTATAAAACATACAAAAACTCAGTTTGGTTAATATACACTATTGTTTACAATTGTTTGAGATCAGTATTTCAAAAATAAAAATTCTGTCATTAATTACTCACCCTCATGTTGTTCAAAACCCATAAGACCTTTGTTCATGTTTGAAACACAAATAAGGATATTTTTGAATAAAGTTGTCATTTTTGTTTTCTTTTGTGCACAAAATTATACTTGTAGCTTCATAACACAGATACTGTAAAATGAAATTCTAGAACTTTTCAAGCACTATTTTTTGATTTTCAACTTATGTCTTTTATTTCAAATTCTAAAAAGAGAAATAGATAAAAAGATACTAATAAAATATGGCAAAAATAAAGTGAAGCACATGTAAAGTAATACTACTAAAGTATTACAAAGTATTCTACACTTTTATTTTAGTAAAACCACGGTTAATTTTTTCAAGGGATCTGTATTTGTGTATACTTTCTTTCTTTTTTGTTTTGTTTTTATAATTGTACTGCCTTAATGGTTTGATGCTTTCTGCTGTTTAAGAAGGAAAAAACACAAAAACAAAATTTGCAAAATCGCTCCGAAATCCTGATATGTAACGAATGATTCGCGAACCTGCACTGAAGTCCCGATCTGAATTAAATGATTTCTGATCCACGCTACAAAAATCTGTTCTAAATTAAATTATTCACAATCCCCACTCGGAAGCAAAAGTATCGTAAATCAGCCCCGAAGTTCTGAAGAATCAAATGATTCGCGATTCACGCTCTGAAGTCCAACTGAAATAATGACTCATGAACCATAATTTCAGATTCAGAAACATTTGACTTAGATCAGAACTTTGTTATCGAGAATCATTTGATTTAGATCAGGACTTCAAATCGTGTATCACAAATCATTTATTTGAATCATTCAACAAAAATCAGTCATGATACGCATTCCAAAGTCCAGACCTGAATCAAATGATTTGCAATACGTGATTTGAAGTCCCGATCTGAAACAAATTATTCGCGATACGCGATCCAATCGGAGAGCTTCGAAACAGTGAATCATTTTGCGACGCAATGGTCTAACTGATTCAGAGTTTTGAAAAGCTCAGTTTCACTCATCACTACGTGCTTTTTTAAATCGTTACAAGCGATGTTGAAATTTAAAATGTATGGCTCTTTTAATTTATCTCATTTTTGCTAGTGAATCGCTTGAAATGAATGATCGAAGTCACACGGTTTCAGCGTAAATGATCAATTGATTTGGTTCATCTGTTCCTCTTTTCATGTCTTCAGCCATGTTTACTGACATTAACAGAAATAAACGAAAAAGAAATTGCGTGAATTTTGCATGAAAAGATATTTGCTTATAGACAAAATTAAACGCTTATTTCATAGATACATTGCCTTTCTATAATACAAGCACTTTTCAAGTACATCTTCAGGAATGTTGCTATTTTCAAGGGTTTTCCAGGCCTTAAATTTCAAAAAGTCAAATTCAAGGACTTTAAGCACCTTGTACGAACCCTGATAACAACTACTGATTTCACATGGACTATTTTTAATGATGTCCTTACCTTTCTGCGTCTTGAACGTGGTAGTTGTGTTGCTGTCTATGCAGGGCCAGAAAGCTATCAGATTTCATCAAAAATATCTTAATTTGTGCTAAGACGACGAACAAAGGTCGTACAGGTTTGGAACGACATGAAGGTGAGTAGTTAATGACAGAATTTTCATTTTTGGGTGAACTATCCCTTTGAGTTAAATTTTTAATGATAGTGTAAAAGCAGGTACCTGGCAACCATATAACTTTCAGTTATAACTGGGAAGACACTGTCACCTAAATTAACATTCATAAACCAGAGAGCCAGGCTTTATAATGTGTTTCCCCACTTTTAAGACTCTTTTTATGCCCTTGTATAAAAGAGAAAAACATATAATAGAGAATAATGCTAAACATTATGGCACACTTGCCTCTACTGTACCATTATATATATCTCGTTAGAGACAGACAGAACTTGTAAGAATAAAGCAGTGTCAATAAAACTGCCATGTTTTGGACTAATAACTGCCATTATGTCCTTTCTCTGCAGATGAGATATGATCTACTTGAACAGAGTTAAATACACTGCGGCAGGCCTTTGGCAGCACAGAGAGCCCTTAACTCTGCATTGCTTGGCTGGAGAGCAAGAAGCATCTCTAATTACGAGGTTTGCGCAGTATGCAGTAAAGAGCACGTCTGACAAAAGATCAAAGAGCTTCAGATAAACTTAGTAAGAGAGTTTCATATTGTGCCCGGAGCTCGCCCACCCGCTGCCCACTCACTGTTGGCGACGGTGCTGCTCAGCCTGCTCTCCCAGCAGCCCGATAACTGGCTGTCCATGCTGGTCAAACTGGACCTGCGGACCTCGCCGCCCACCCGTCCACCTGTGCTGTGCTCCGTCTGGGGAGAGGAGGAGTGCGAAGCACCCACCGGAATGGTGCTACCGGGCAGGAACACGTCAGGGTAGCTGTGGATTTCATCGACTGTGGAAAAAAAAAAGAGGTCGGATATTTAGATTAGGGTTGGATCAATATCATAAATTTGGCTTTGGTACAATATCTGCCTCTGGTACTGATAAAGAATCAATGCCTTAGACAGAACAAACAGCCGTGGGTGACTAATGAAATGAAAGTAGGGTTGTCAATAAAATCAGTTGTTTAATGCCAGTATTACTTGACCTATTTTTTGTAGTTAACACAATCCAAAGTTCCAATCTGCCTCATTTTAGGGATTTTCTTTGATTTAGTAGAAAGACTGTGAATATACAGTTGAGGTCAAAAGTTTTCATACACCTTGCAGAATCTACAAAATGTTAATTATTTTACCAAAATAAGAAAGATCATATATAATGCATGTTATTTTTTATTTAGTACTGATCTGAATAAGATATTTCACATAAAAGACGTTTACATATAGTCCACAAGATAAAATAATAGTTGAATTTATAAAAATGACCCCCGTTCAAAAGTTTACATACACTTGATTCTTAATACTGTGTTGTTACCTGAATGATCCAAAGTTAAACAAACAAAAAAAATGTTCAGACGTTCACATGATGCTTCAGAAGGAAACACAATGCATTTAGGGAGTGAAAACTTTTTGAATTTGAAGATCGGGGTAAATTTAACTTTTCTTGTTCTCTGGGAAACATGTAAGTATCTTCTGTAGCTTCTGAAGGGCAGTACTAAATGAAAACAAATATGATATTTAGCCAGAATAAGAAAAATGTACATATCTTCATTCAGTTCAAAAGTTTTCACCCCCTTAATGCATTGTTTTTAGTTCTGGAGCATCAGTGAGCGTTTGAACTTTCTGTAATAGTTGCATATGAGTCCCTCAGTTGTCCTCAGTGTGAAAAGATGGATCTCAAAATCATACACTCATTTTTGGAAAAGGTTCAAACACAGAAATGCTGAAAAACCAAAGAATTTGTGGGACCTGAAAGTTTTTTCTGAACTGTTCAGGACAAACAAGGGATTCATAAACAACTATCACTATACAAAAAAAAAAGCTGTGGATCATTCAGGTAACAACACAGTATTAAGAATCAAGTGTATGTAAACTTTTGACCTCAATTGTAAATGCATATTCAATATGTGCGTTTATGTGTGAGAAAGACAGAAAGGAAGAAAACTGCGATTATAAACAAGACCACAACAATGACCCCAGAGAAGCCTGTTTAAATTGAATTTATAAAACCCTCAGCCACTGCCACAACCAAAACAACAAAAGCCTCCCTTTCACTCTCAATATAACTCACCACAACGTCAAACTATATTTGTGCGGTGGCTCTAAATGATTCCTGACAGGGATCAAGCGCTCTCCTTTCCTCCCTCTTTGAGAATACAAACTGACATGCAGGCAGAAATTCTTTAAGTGTCCACCCCGGCTAATCTGTCCCTTTATATGCCTGCTGGCTTGTGCACACATGACCTGTTATTTCTGACAGGGGTAAACTGAATCTGTTTTCATTAGTCCAGCAGCCTGTGTAGAAAACATCCCATTAGGCTGGCCCCCATTATGGGCGCATCCACATGCACGTGTGAGCGGGAATATGTGTGTGACGTTGGCAGCTGTGTGCCACTGACCAACACAGGTGGTAAAGAGCATCCCTCCTCTGTCATTCCAGCAATTGGCTTCTCTCATTTGCCATTGCCATAGGCTCACAAATGGCCGGGGGTTCAATTAGTCTGACTGACATCTGACTTCTGAATTATGATGACAGTCACTGAAATGTGGATGTATGTAACAGACGAGAGCGTAGGAACAATCCGAAAAGTGAGGGGAGGACACAAAGTCCTCTTTTCACAAGCATGACAGGGTTTTAAATGCCAAGTTGCCACATATACACTCATAAAGAAAGTTTTCAAATTAAACTTGACATAAATGTCTATACATCTAGTATTTTTGCAACAATATGCTTCATAAAACACTGCAGCTGTAAACTGTTTAAATATAAAAGAAGTAAAAATAAATCAATAAAATAGTCTCATGTTATATAATGTAATATTTATTATGTTATGTGACAAATAATGAATGGAAGACCTTAAATATTATTTCCAATCATTTACTGTATTATACCATAAATAAAACAGCTTGTGAATAGTCACTTATCTCAGAAAAACAACATTATAACATATATGTTAACGAGTTGGAGCCCACTTCAAACTTTAGAATAGTTTATTGTTGTTTTTAATTAAATGCATGTGAGAAATGAAAGGTTGGATGCCACAGATGTTTTTGCGGAGTAGGTGGTGGAATTTTTACAAAGAAAACAGTACAATTTAATGAACTGATTCACATGAATACAGCAATCTGTCACGGCACATTAAAGAGCTTGAAAAACATTATTGTAAGACACATTGTTTGTATTTGATTTTAAAAGTTGATATATATATATATATATAGAGTATTTATATCTAAATGTGCGAGTTTTTTACTTTTTTAAATTTGTCTTCCCAATTACACCATTATATTGTTCATTCAGGCTGATTTGCGTACACGGAATGTACAAAAACACAAGAGGAGGGATTTACCACATGAACCAATCACAACCGAACATAACCAGTCATATACAACCATATCACTTGACTTTCCCCCATTCGTTCTCAATTACCCCCCACTGCATGCTTTAGGTAATCTGTTAAAACTCAATGGGCTCAGGGGAGGCGAGAGAAACGTTGCCTATATATAATAATAATAATATATAATATATATAATAATATATATAATATTCAGAATATATAAATATGTGAAACAATCCTCAATGTTTAATCGCAATTATGCCCAGTTTGCCATTCATTAACTGATACATTTACCCCACCCTCCCAAACAGGGGATGGGGTGAGTTATAATGATTGGTATGACCCTGGTAATAGGGGTCTGGAAAAGGGGAAATGGAGGGCCTGGAGACGAGCAGAGTGGACAGAGAGCACGATACTGAGGCTAGGTTTGAATTCTAAGTAGGGACAGCCCTATCAGTGCTGGTCATCACAACGAGCCTCTGCGATTTTATTGCTTTCCAGTCATGCTGACATCTCTGAGAGCTTGGCTAAGGCGTGTTCAGAATCCGCTTATGCCCGCTTCAACCGTAGCCACAATCTGCAAAATGCTCCAGAGAGCCAAAACTCTCTTATCTGGGTACAGTTTTGCAGAGTTAACCCCTACAGTCTCTCGGCTTGACCTTTTCCGAGAAGTTTTTGCCGGGTGCAGGACGCATGGCTACGCTGCTTAATTTCTCATGTCACTAAAGGCCCCGGAGCCAGCCGCAGAATACAAATTCACAGGAGCTCTCTCTTCAGAAAGCGTGGACAGGAATCAGACAGCACCATTACACCAAACCCGGATGAACACAGGAAAGAAGACTGCTCTTTATGCAGACATGAGGAACAGGCTGGGAGACTGATCACACTTTCGATACAGAGTTCATTAGTGTTACCAAAGCTATCTATTTACGTGAGCGATGGGCTTTTTACAACAGTCCCGCTCATTCTTACCAAGACGAAGCATGCATATAAATGGTAGCAAACATATTCTGTTGTGATCACGACACTGACGAAAACATTTGCGCGAGAGATTAATTTGACAAATGAACAAACACTTGACTTGTGTACAGCTAGAGAGCACAGATGCAATCGTAATACATCCAGGAAGATAACTGAAAACATACAATTAGATAGCCACTTCCCAAGTTCATGAGTCAACCATTCAATTACACTTGAGAAGTGAGACATGAGCAACAGAGAGAAAGTGAAAGCGATAAGAGATAAATGAAACAGGAAAGAGGGGGCAGGTAGGAGAAATTGAAGCATCTGACATTGACACTGTGCTAGAATGTGACCAAAATGCAACAAATTATTAGAGTTATTCAATTAAAGTTATTCAAAATAATGGGTACATTTTATTGCCGTCAATGTGGTGTGGTCAGATCTTTTTTACACTGTTACAAAAAATGCATCAACTATTTCCTTTAACTATGGACTATTTTAGCAATGTCATTACTACCTTTCTGGGCCTTGAACGTGGTAGTTGGGTAGTTGACAAACAGGCAGTAAAAATTTTTATGCATATATTTATGTAGTGTGAAGTCTGATCTTTGAGAAAATAGAAAGGATCACTAACTTCATCAATTCTTTCATTTTTTTTTTTTTTTGTACATTTTTACTTAACTGTACCATAAATTTGTCCTATGGTTTGACATAGCAAAAATTAAAAAAAAAAAAAACTCTTAATATTATACAAACAGCATTAGAAAAATGTATCTTCATTGTTAAGACACTTATTTTAATATAGTGTTTTTTATTTGACATGACATTATAATTAACAATTTTTTTTCCCATGACTTGTTGGACAATTTCAAGACAAACTTTGCTATCATCCATTCATCCATTCGCTGTCATCCAAAACTGCTGAAAATTATATCATTTTAAGATGAGTGATATTTATGTCTCACCTATTGTAATTCCCAACATTTTTTTAAGATATATTTGAGAAATCTGTGGTTCTTTTATGTGTCACACCATAGGACATTACGTCACAAATGACAAAATGGTAGTTATTACAGTATTTCTACTTAATTTTGAACATGTCAGAGGGGACAGAAATGTAATTTTTAATATAAACAATATCAACATGTTTTTTAAACAGAACAAAATAATTTTTGTCAACAAAATTCAGTCTCGTCAATCAGTCAATCAGTACCAGTTTATTGCAAAACCATCAGAAAATAGTCTAATTAATGTAATTATTGCATTTAAAAACACGGAATATGATCAAAGGAGTTAAACAAATCTTATTTAATTATTTAAAATGCTTCTTAAAGAGACCTTGTCCTCTGGTGTGACATCTTTGTCCTGTGGTGTGACAGTACGCACCATAGGACGCTTCAGCCGTTTGTGTCAATTAATGATCTTGCTATTCCTAGCTAACCTGTCATTAGCAGTTAGCAAGACACATTTGCATAAGTTCCCATGATTATGTAGTTTAAAATACAGTTTTTAATTAAAAAATATAATTCAGGGGTGTCACACCAAAGGACAACAAAACGTAATACTTTTTAGTGGTTGCAAAAAGTTAAATATTGCACAATTCTGAGACAAAAATTTACCAAGTGCACATGTCATGGGCATTTTTTTTTCTGGAACTGGGCTAAAATCAGGATATGGTGTCACACCAGAGGACATATCAAGCTCCTGCGCTTTCAGAAATATATGGATGAAAAAAACGATTGCCGTTTACTAAAATAGACACTTGTATAATTATGCTAGAGGTATTTATTAACATTTTTATGCTTTTTTTAATTTATAAAAGTTGTAATATATTGCACCATGCTTAAGAGAGTCACACCATAGGACGATTTTGACATTTGGCTCAAAAAATGCGAAAAATCGAATAACACTGCAGCTTTTAATAACAACAGGTCCATGTAGGACAAAAGAAATGTTTAACCATTTATGGCATTTTAAATAATGACAATATTAATTATATAATTTTTTTTCCTTGTGGGCTATGTCACATCTACAACCCAGTTGCATTGCTGTCTATGCAGGGTCAGCACTCAGATTTTATAAAAAATATCTTCATTTGTGTTCCGAAGATGAACACCTCTAGCCCTGGCTAGAGGTAAGGGATGTAGCTGCAAGGCATGGCACTCAACTTTTAGGACAAAAAGGAAAAATGCACTAGAACACAAAAAGAGAGATCAACTGAGCAAAAGGTAAAACACAGGCTTAGCGTGACTTCAAAACGACTGGGCAACTCCGAGAAGATTGAAGACTAAAATGCAGCAGGATACAGCATTTTCTACTGTGCTGTAGAATAACACGAGGGACCCTTTGAGATGAGGGCGAGGTGGTATATGAGCTCTGGGCATGTGGGGCTGAAGGCAATGCGGAGATGAGAGGAATATAGAGTTCAGTGGAAAGAATCAGGCTGTTCTTCAGCGTAATGAGAAAAAGAACTCCATGATGTCACTTCACATGGCTTTGGGATCGCAGTCCCCGGTTTCCAGCTACTTGAAATCAATGGCTCTGGATTTTCAGTCAGCTGCAAATGAAATTAATCCAAATGCACAGGAACAGCATAAACACCAAAACAGATGGATATCAGATACATTTCTCACATTAAAGGCCCGCTGAGTAAATCCGTAATGATTCATAATGAAAGAACCTTACACATGGGAGGCCGCTCCAGAGATACTCCATTAGGATGGCAATTATGAAGTACTGCATTAAAACAGAGCATGTGTGTGCGGATGTATTAAATTAGACACATCCACGCCTCAGTATCTAACAAATATTGTGACATTCTTCGCCTATGATCAGCAGAGTGAGACTTGATATAATTAAAAGTCGGTGTCACATTTCCTGTGAGACACAGACTGTTTCCTCTCAATGGTTGATGCGTCTCTCTGTTGCATTGTGTTGATGAAGGTTATAATCCTTGCTTTCCTCAGGAAGGTTTCACAGTTAATACTGTATATATTTGCTTTCCTTTCAAATGATCTTAAACACAGCTCATTTACACATCATATTTAGAGTGGAGTTTTATGATCCTTGAGGTTGTTATTATTAAGATTTTCTAATTTGTTTACTTTTCATTATTTCAGTTTGCGAAGATATTTTGAATCAGTTGTCATCTTCTGAAAAATGTGTTTTAATGGAAAATATTTATACATGTACACTGCCGTTCAAAAGTTTGTGATCAGTAAGATTTAATGCTTTCTTAATGGAGACTCTTATGCTCATCAAGGCCGTATCTGAGCAAATGAAATATTATTGCAATTTTTAATACCCGTTTCCTATTTTAATACACTTTACAATAAAATTTATTTATGTGACGCAGTGATGAATTTTCTTCAGCCATTACTTAAGTGTTCAGTGTCACATGACCCTTCAGAAATCATTCTAATATGCTGATTTATTATCAGTGCTGAAACTGTTGTGATAACTTAATATTTCTTGGAACCTGTGATACTTTTTTCTTTGATTCTTTGATAAACAAAAAGTTAAAAAGTGTTTACTCTCACTATCCATTTAACATCCCTGCTGAATGTGCGAAGTATTAATTTCATTTAAAAAAAAAAAAAAAGAAATTACTGACCCCAAACCTTTGAACAGTAGTGTATACTGTAACACAAACTTTCTATTTTGAATAAACACTGTTCTTTTTAACTTTTTATTTATCAAATAATCCTGAAAAAACAGGGTTCGTACAGATAATGTAAAATGAAATTCCAGGACTTTAAGGAACAATGTCTTCCATTTAAAAAGAAAAAGAGAGAAATGAAGATAAATAAGATAATTAAAAATACACTATTAAAAAATGGCATAAATAAAGTAAAGCACATGCGAAGTATTACTAATAAAGTATTACAAAGTATACTACACTTTTACTATAATAAAACCATGGTTCATTTTCTTAAGGAATTTGTATTTGTGTATACTTTCTTTTATTTTTTTAGTTTTTTTTTTATATTATATATGTACTGCATTAATGGTTTGATGTTTTCTACTGTTTAAGAAAAAAAAATCAGAAAAAAAGATTTTTGAAATTGCTCCGAACTCTTGATCTAAAACAAATGATTCGTGAACCTGCACCAAGTCCCGATCTAAATCAAATGATCTGCGATCCACATTTAGAAGTCCCGATCTGAATTTGATTTAGATCGGGACATCAAATTGCGTAAACCTTTTGATTTGAATCATTCAATTCGCTAAATGATTCACGAACCCATTCCGATCTAAATCAAATGATTCGCGATACGCGCTCTGAAGTCCCGACCTGAATCAAATCATTTGCGATACACAAAGTTCCAGTTTAAATCAAATGATTTGTGATACTGTCACAACCCCTGAACTCTTTGTATTGGCTTTTTCCCTCTTGTGCCCTTAGATGGTCTTCCTGTTCCTGTCCTCGTTACATCATTATTGGTTAACCTTGTAATCACCTGTCTTTATAAGTTCGTTTCAGATTTACATGATTTAAAGTCCCGATCTAAAACAAATGATTTGCGATACGTGATCTGATTGGAGCTTTTCGAAATAGTCAATCATTTTGCAACGCAATGGTTTAACTGATTCGGAGTTTCGAAAAGCTCAAAGTATTACATGTCCCAAAAAATATTAAAAAGCACAATGGTTTCCAACACTGATTAAAAAACAGCATATTAGAATGATTTCTGAAGGATCATGTGACATTGAAGATTGGATTAATGATGCTTTGCTTCAGGTGAATAAATTATATTTTAAAATATATTAAAATACAACATTTTATTATAAATGGCAATAATATTTTACAATTTTTTTTCTGTAGTTTTGATTAAATAAATTCAGCCTTGATGAGCATAAGAAACTTCTTTAAAAAACATTAAAGATCTTACTGATCCTAAACTTTTATACGGCAATGTATATGTGTGTGTGTGTGTGTGTGTGTGTGTGTGTGCGTGTTAGATTCAAACCTGAATGCAAGCAAAATTATAAAATTACTAAAATTAAAACTGAAAAAATTCGACTTAAGCAAACTAGAAAGACAAAAAACATCAAATGACTAAAACTAAAATGAATATATAAAAACAAAAGCTAACAAAACAATAATACATACTATACTATATGAATAATACTAAAACACTAGTTTAGCCAGATTCATTATTTCTGTCACTGAAAGGTTTACAAAGGATTCATCATTAGCTCGATAACATTGTCCTAGTTCTAGGCCTAGCCTAGAATATAGAACGAGCCTAAAATGGATGACATATAAGTTAAATATGTCTGCAAAGCAGGATAAAATTTGCTCTAAATAAATCAGAACCTCATTACAGAGCAAGACACCAGCCTGCAGAGCTCGGTAAAACTCCAGGGAATTTGACACTGAGTAAGGGGGGCCAAAGGGGGCACAGTATTGCTCAGCTTAGCAGTTGTCTGTCTGGAAAAGGATGAGTACAAAAAGAGGAAGTCACAGAAAAATCCAGTGGAGTTTCTTCCCCAGAAAACCTTGTTAACAACCAGACCAGAATACTTCCTCAAAATAGCACACGGAGACAATTTGGCAACCCGAGATAAGCGCATTACTGTGACAAAGCAATTATGAAACATAATAAAAGGAACAAATGAGTGAATATTGCATTTTATTTGTGCATGTGGTATAACGCCGAACGGTTTAATTGATTCTCAACGGGATACCTCACTCACCGATAAGGTTAGAACGGCCGTCTCCCAAAGGATAACGCTGGTAGCGGGGCACAGCGAACGGAGGCAGTTTGTGGAATTGAGAGTGCAGCAACGGCTCCAGTCGAGAGGCCGACGGGTCAGAGGGATAAAACAGGTTGAAGATCTGTGAACATGCAGGCCGGAGCTGAGACACTGTAGGATGAACAGAAAAGAAGACAAAATTAATTGTAAATATGACTGAGGAGGAAGAAAACCTAATGGGAATGTCTGCCAGTGTATTATGAGGACAATGTGTCCTAGTCATTAATTGGAGAATTTCAATACCAACCCTGGACAGCTGGAAGCACAGTGCGTCTCATAGCAAGTACCAATCCAAGAGGACAACCCAGCAGAAAACAATCCGACACCTCAAAGTCAAAGCGACCTGGATTCAACACTAGACTGGTGCTGCTGCTTGGTCTCAGGTCTGTTCCATCCTGTATCAAACTGAATACATACACACAAAAGATGACATTTACTTTTAAAGTTATGCCACATAGTTGTTGCCTTTGGCATTTTGGTAGTTATTTAAAGCAACAGTCCACACACTGTAAAAAAAAATGCAACGGCAAACTGTTTTTTCCAGTTTAAGACAGTTAGGGTATGTCAAAAAAACTCCCATCTCATTTTCTCCTCCAACTTCAAAATAGTCCTAAATCACTGCAGAGGTACCGACCCAATGTTTACAAAGTGAACATCCAAACAAGGTCAAATGTCATTTACAAAAAAAGGTAAAACAGCGATGTAGGACGATTCTGAAGTTGGAAATGAGATGGGAGTTTTTCGACATACCCTAACTATCATGAACTGGAAACCCAAACAAGATGAGCGTTTGAGGTTAAAAAGTATGTAAATTGTAATTTATTTTTTTTTTAGAAAATAACAGATCGTTTTGCTAGATAAGACCCTTCTTCCTCGGCTGGGATCGTTTAGAGCCCTTTGAAGCTGCATTTAAACTACATTTTGGAAGTTTAAATTCAAGGGCACCATAGAAGTCCAATATATGGAGAGAAGTTCTGAGAAGTTTTCCTCAAAAAACATAATTTCTTTACGACTGAAGAAAGAAAGACATGAACATCTTGGATGACAAGGGGGTGAGTACATTATCTGTTTTTGTTCTGGAAGTGAACTACTCCTTTAATATTTGTTGATTGCCAACATTCTTGAGGTTTGTGTCTAGTTTTGAGGGCTAGATTATGGTCAGCTACTTATATCCGTTTCCTGGACATCTTAGTCTTTTAAGATGTTTTACAAACAAAGACAGTGATGTCTACAGTTAGATAATGACTTTTTACACTTTTTTTTTTCATCCAGGAAACAGAAAAAAATTAATTACTACAACGACAGTAATTATTGTTTCAGTTGCTGTAACAAGAATTTTTCTATTAGCAAAATAAGACAATCAGCACTGCATGAACAAACACATTTACATTGGCTAAACAAAGTATCTTTACTCAGATGTACTAAAAAACTATTGTTAAGAGAACTCAAAAGTCTTTTGTATCAAGCTGCCTAATTTTTTTTTTAACGTTTTCTCAACTATTTTTGCACAAATATTTTCTATAAACAGTGCACAAAAATTTTCTATAAATTTTCCCTTAGGCCATCAAAGACACAAATGCATTTGTGTCTTCATCAGAACAGATTCAGACAAATTTAGCATTAATTAATTTGCTTAATTTGCTTATTTTTTCCCAAATTCCGATTTATTTTTTTAACCGTTTCAGTTTTAACTTTTCTGGATTCTGTTTTTTTCCGTTTAAATTTATCTAGATTCTGTTTTAATAATTAAATAATAAAAAAAAAATAATCAAAAAGCATTGTCTAATTAATCAAAATCATGGAATAATTTAAAAGTTATGCAAAAATTACATTTTTAAGCCCCTATGAAATACATTTTATTAGTTTACACATTATACAATTAGACATTTTATAAATTGTTTTTCTTAAACTCAGTTTTATATTTACCAAATTTAATTTAATTTTTTTTTTTTTTCCTAAAAATATTGTGTTGTGCATTTACATTTTTCTGGTAAATAATTTCTGGTAATTAACTTTTCTGGTAAATGTTCCTTAAAAAATGTTTTAATAATAATTTTATTATTAGTACTAGTACTATCATTACATTAAGTAATATATTTCAGTCACAGTTTCTTCAATGTAAAGCGAACCTTTATTTTGACGGTTTGCTGACGAAGACCTTTAAGTTTCTGTTTGATATTATATGACGATAGTTTTTCTCGAAAAAAAAAGGTAAAATGCTCATGAAGTGGCTCTCATAGCAGTTATAGAGATTATGTTTGTGTACGTACACTGGTATATATGTGTGTAGTAAATGAAACTGTGCGTCTGCGCCATTCATTCACACAGAGACATGCAGAACATGCAGGATTCATATTTAAATAGTATTTTTGCAGCTTAATATTCACAGACACTAGTCCATGTCGTGTTTTCATTTAAGTGTACTGATCTACTTTTAATTTATTAATCCAAATTTAGCAAATTCTGCAACATTCCGTGTTATAGAGTAAATTACTTTTTTCCCCAAACAACTGATAAAAACATCACAATAATCCACAAGTAATCTTCACAAATCAGTGTATGTCTTGTAAAGCAAAAAGCAGCATGTTTGAAAGAAACAAATCCATCAAGACATGTATTTTTTTAATTTAAACTGTTGCTTCCAGCTAAAATATAAGTCCTCTATTCATAAAATAGCTTTCTCCAAAAACAAACTCATCCTGAATGGCCTGAGGGTGAGTACATTTTCAGCAAATTTTCATTTTTGGTGAGCTGTCCCTTTAAGCATTCCAGAAAACAAAGAAAAACAAAGCAGAATATACACTTGTCCTCACGGATGTCCAAAAAATGTGAATACTCTGATATAAAATCATATCCAACCCTGACGGATTACAGCAAGAATCTCTCAGTTAATCTGTCAACAACTCTTCTTCTCCTCCTCACTGCCATTCAAATCTCCACCCTGTTTTTGCACATTGTTTGTCTTTATTACCATCACGCTAGGAGCGATGACAGAAAAGCTCTTAAAGACTCTGACTGGCTATCTCACCTCAGACTGAGTGTGAAAAGGATGGGGTGTACAGGGCCCCGGGGACAGATGATTGGGAGTGAAATGTAGTAGAGCTGAGGGGTATGGATGAGCTAAGTGATAAGTCTCCCTCAGGTCCAGTGCTATCAGTCCTGGGTGAGAAACAGTGCTTTTGTCCAGTACTCCTCTCAGCGGCCCTACAGTGACTACACAAAGACGAAAAATATAAAAAAACCTATGGCAAGATAACTTGCATTGTAAGGGCTGGTAATGAGTCGATAGATCATTAGTATCAGTCGCTAAGACAACCAGCACCATGGTAACCTTAATCAAACATTTTTATGGAAAAAAAAAAAATCTACTTGTATGTAAGTCCCTATGAGTTTTTTACACAATGTGGAAAAAACAGATGGGATTGCGGAATCTGGAATTTGCTGTATAACTCGAAATGTCATGGAATTTGCCCAATTTAGGATGAATAAATCAAAAGTAGGTCAGTGCACCTTAATCAAAACGTGATACAGACTAGTGTCTGTAAATATTAAGCTGCAAAAATACTATTTAAATACGAACCTAAGTGTCTCTGTTTGAATTAAATGCTCTAAAAGTCACTTCATTAGCATTTACCATTTCTTTTAAGAAAAACTATCGTAGTATCATATAAAAACAAAAACATTAAGGTCTTCACAGCAACCCATCAAAATAAAAGTTCAATTTTAATTTAAGAAACTGTGACAGAAATATATTACTTAATGTAATGATAGTACTACTACTTAATTAATTATTAATATTATTATATTTACCAGAATTTACTTATCAGAAAAATGTAAATACACAACAGTATTTCTGAAAAAAAAAAAGAATAAATAATAATAATAAATTAATTCTTCATAAAACCAATTAATTTGACATGTTTTTGATTGTTAAAATTTAATGAAACTATTAAAATGGAAACCAGAAAATTAACGGAAAACAGAATTTGTTAAAAACAAAACAATTTGATTTAAAAAAAAAAGCATATTTCCTAGGGCCTTAAAAATGAAATTTTTAATAAATTGTTGCTAAATTGTGTAAGTTTCATGACTTCAATTAATTAGACATGCTTTTTGATTAATATTAATATTAAAACAGTCTAGAAAAATAAAAAACAAAAAAAACTAAATACAGAACAATTTTTACAGAAAAAAAAACAAAAGTTTGGAAAAAAAAAAAAACGGAAGATGGGATGTACTTGTGACTAAAACTAACAGCACTCATTGTATGTAAAAATAAATGTTACTACACTAAAATGAATATTACAGTATACTACACTGAATATACACTATATATATATATATATATAAAAATTAAATATTTGAAAATATTAAGATTTAATAGTAAAAAAAAAAGAGAAAACTATTGCCATCACTCATTTGATATTCAAAATAAAAAAATATAAATAAATAAATAAATACAACAAATAATTGAATCAATGAATGAACTGATTGAATTGATTTTTTTCTAGAAATGTTTCAGTACTTTCAAATGTTCAGATTATAATCTCAAAATGTACAATCCCAAGGAAAATGAGAAAATGAGAATGTTTTTTTTTTAAATACTGTATTTATTCTCATTTGTGTTCAAATTTTATTTAAAACTGTTAATATATTTCCCAGTGACTCAATTTCTCCCTCAACATGATACTGCTTAGCCTTAATCCGAAGCTGCATAAGAATACTACTTTATTTGATATGCAATTTTATGCATAATGACATAAATTGGTTTTCAAAACATGGAACACTATTGTTGTGCACAGGAATTTTCAGGAATGCTTTTAATAACAGATCTGTGCTGTAGGCTTACGATAACGACGGTGCACAGAAATCTCTCTTGCCACATCAATACCCTAAATAGGATAATTTAGAAGATAAACAGTTGGATATTTGGTCCTTTGCTGCTATGGCATCGAGCAACTTCTGCCTCAATTTCTCATACAGTACATGCACACTGACTGCAGCTGTGACTATTAATAGCACTGCAGGCAGACGCAACATGCCATCAAGCAGCCAATATTGATAAACAGAATCGAGGAAAAAGATGACACATTTATGGATGACTGGTCCAGGAGGACACATCTGGGTAATCTCGATCTGATTTCTTCTTACAAAAAAAGAAGCATATTAAACAGAAGCATAAGAATTTTCCCTGCCATTGTATTAAAGTCTACTTAAGAGCAATGTTGAAAACACCATGGCGTTTACATTCTTCAGGGACTGTTTCACATGGTGAAAATATTGTAATAGAAACACTTACTCACAGCATCATAAAACAGCATTTCAGAGAGGTTAAATCTTTGGTCTGTGCTCTTTCAAGCCTGCAGTACCTGCTGAGGAACGGGTGGTGCTGGCTGCCAGAGGTGTCTCCATCATACGAGTCGCTCTGTTTGCGGCTGAGTGGAGTTTTCCTGTTGCGGGTCTCACTGGGGCCAGACAAGTCAATGTTGCTCCTGCTAAGACGCTTGCTGGAGCTCAGACTTGGACTGACCTCAGGGTTATCCTGAGTGTGTGGAAAATGTGAGACACAGCCAGTTGAACAGTCATCATTTATACAAATGTGCAGTTAATCTAAATGAGGTACAGTGTCAAATAAAGTCTGGATGGTGTGACTAATGTGAAAGCCGTTCTTCGCTCCCTGTATGATTGAAAAACCCACTGGAATTTGCTCAGAAGTTGTTCTTTCTTAACTTAGAAGACTAAAATGAGCTCTGGGTGATGTTTCCTTATCAACTTTGTCTCAGAGGGTTCAGAGATAAAAATAAACACAAATGAGACAGATATCGACATTCAGAGTTACAATATAGAACTATGAAATTAATGTGGATAGCATAGCTCAGAGTATTTCACCATGAATTTTAATGAAACATTTTTATATTGCGATGTTAAATATTCACACTTTGATATCTTGGCATTTCTGAGCAGAGTTTGCGACATTGTAGAGATTTCATCTACAACTTTAAAGACGTGATACTACTAGGGAAAAAAATCAGACAAGCAAACAGGCAAAAAGTCTCCTTTTGTTCTCCAATAAAATCTCATTGCAGTCTAGGCGAAAATTAAAGATCTCATCTCATTTATGCATTTGATGCCAAATATGTCAAGTAATATATTGGTACCAGATAATACTGGGGATTTCACTGTGTGTGTTTTTTTTTTTTTACCTTGTTTCAAAAACACAATAAAGGGAAATCCGGGTATTTAACATATATGGTTTAATACACTAAAAACATGTGTTAGAAAACCCATGAAAGATTTATGTTATTTTAAAAAATCCACGTCGTTTTATACATATTTTGGACTATGGGGGGCGCCATTATTTCGATGATTTGAAATGTTTGCACTCGGTGAGCTACTGGCACTACCTGTTGTTATTTTTACCGTAACACAACTTGGAAAATAAAATACTGATACAATAACCACATTGTGTGTCTTTTGATTGTTAGTCAAAGGGCAAGAAGAGAAGTGATTTTTTTCTCAGATCCGATTTTTTGGTATAGCTGTTCATATTGTTGTTTTGAATGTGGCCATCAAATTTACAGTGTGAACAGATCATGGGTTTCCAGGTTTTCACAACAAAATCCACCCAACTGCTTCTCAAAACTAGTCCAAAACTAACCCTACCATGTTCAGGGTGTTAAATATCTCATTATTGGGTTCGCGTCAACCCACAAATTTGAAAAACAACCCGCGGCAACAATGGAAAAAGTAGCCCGAATTCGGGGGGAAACTGTGGATTTGGCAACACCTGCACACTGCGCCGTCCTACAGAAGTAAACACAGAGGACATAAGGTAAGCAATTATGCGCAGTGTTGGGCATGTTACTTTAAAAAAGTAATTAGTTACTAGTTACTTCTCACAAATAGTAACTAAGTTCCATCATCACAAAAGTAACAAATTACCAGAGAAAGTAACTAGTGTGTTACTTTAAAAAAAAAAATGTTCAAATGTTTCAAATAACTTGGATGCCCCCAATATTAAATATGGTAAATGAATAAAATATTGTACATTAATCCACACTATTTTAATGTTGCTGTGGGACAACGTGAGGCTTTCCAGGGGCTAAATATCATGTTATTTGGGTCGCTTCAACCCACAGACATGAAAAACATCCCACAGATATGAATAAGGTATTGTTTGAAACTGCAAAGGGTCTTCTTTTATTTGTGTATAGTCATAATAAGAATAAAATAATGTGCTTTTGTAAAATAAACAGTGTGCGCTCTGTCTCCATCACCTCTCTTCACAGACATGTAAATCAAACAACCTAAATCTCAGTGAATACTTACTTTACAGACATGAGAAATATATGTATAGAAATCTTGAAATGTCTATTTTAAATAAAGCAAGTCACGTTAAAAACAAATATTCTATGATAAAGTAATCCGTATGATTCCAACATGAGCTCCAGATTTCCCATCTAAACATATTATCTCTAATGTAATTATGCCCATGAGAGGCTCCGCTTCCATGTGAGACACACCGACATGTAAGTAACCTCCACAAAACAAACGTGAACATTCATCTTGGCTACTTTTTGTTTCTGGAAGAGGACGCGCTGTGAGAAATAAGCCAGAATTTACCTCAGAAAAAGAACACAACGTGATGCGATGCGCAGCTTTGCAGGTCCTGTGGCTAAGAGGGAGTCTACTCAGATGAAAACTGCTTCAGTGAGCTCAATTATAGTAACGCTTCATTTTATTGTCTAATCTGTGTTGGATTTAGTACCACATACTGTATGGAATGCTACGTTCACACTGCAGGCAAATGTGGCCCAAATCCAATTTGTTTGCTCACATGCAAGTCAGATCTCTTTTTGTTATGACAGTGTGAACAGTCATGCCAGATTTAATGTGACTTTTATGTCACTCTAGAGACTCTCCATGTTGACTGGAGACACTTCAATGATTTTACATACCACCCAAAGTTATCAAGACAGTTGCAATAGGTAATTAGTGGAAGTGTGATGTGTCAGAGCTCGCAAGTATTACAGTGACAACTCTATATGCAAGCAAAACATTAGGGCTCGTATCATAAAAATTTCAAATGTCTGCTGTCTGTCCTCACATCCTTGTCTTTATTTTTCATGTTCTCTATGCATAATTTCGCTGGCTTCTGCAGCAGTTCACACTGTAAATAAACGCATAAACGCTTACTTTATGTCCTCTGTGTTTGTGATATTTACCCCCCTGAACATGGTTGGGCTAGATTTGGAGTAGTTTTGAGAAGCAACTGGGCAGATTTTGTTGTGAAAACCTGGAAACCCTATTCGTATCGTTCTTTTGCACATGCGAGCCAGTTCAGATCATGATCTGTTCACACTGGAAGTCTGATATTGGCCACATTAAAGCAACAATGTGAACAGCTATACAAAAAAACGGATCTGGCAACAAATTAGAATTGAGCACTAAGGCTTGCAGTGTGAATGTAGCCGAAGTGGCACAAATTGTAACCGAAAAGAACCGATTCCATGCAGTTTGTGCTGTTCACACTGTCATGACAAAAACAAATCTGAGGCTACGTTCACACTGCAGGCAAATGTGGCCCAAATCAGATTTTTTTGCTCACATGTGACTCTATTTTTATCATGACAGTGTGAACAGCACAAACCACATGGAATCTGATCTTTTCAATTCTGATTTGTGCAACTTCCATATGTGGTACTAAATCCGATACAGGTCAGATGTTTTGCAATGCGACCGCAGTGTGAACAGTCATGTCGGATTTAATGCGACTCTGACGTCACTCTAGATCGACATTCGTCATAATTCCCTGCTGATGGGAGACACTTCAATGATTTTACATACTACCCAAAGTTATCAAGACAGTTGCGATAGGTAATCGGTGGAAGTGTGAAGTGTCAGAGCTTGCAAGTATTACAGTGACAACTCTATATGCAAGCAAAACATGAGGGCTCGTATAATAAAAATGTCAAAACTCTGCTGTCTTTTGTCACATCCTTGTCTTTATTTTTCATTTTGCCTTGCATAATTTTGCTGGCTTCTGCAGCATACACTATAAATAAATGCATAAACGCTTACTTTATGTCCTCTGTGTTTGCTTCTGTATGACAGCGCGCTGCTCAAGCCAGATCCAGATCCCGAAGAATTGGCCTACTTTTTCCACTATTGCTGTGGGTTGTTTTCCAACTTCGTGGGTTGACACGACCCCACTAACGTGATATTTACCCCCCTTAACATGGTTGGGCTAGTTTTGGAGTAGTTTTGAGAAGTAATTGGATGGATTTTGTTGTGAAAACCTGGAAACCCTGTTCGTATCGCATGCGGGCCAGCTCAGAAACGTGATCTGTTCACACTGTAAATCTGATATTGGCCACATTTAAAACAACAATGTGAACAGCTATACAAAAAGATCGAATCTGAGCAAAAAAAATCGGAACTGAGCCCTAAGACTTGCCGTGTGAAAGTAGCCATACTGTATGGAAGTGGCACAAAACGGAATTGAAAAGATCAGATTCCACGCGGTTTGTGCTGTTCACACTGTCATGACAAAATCAGATCTGAGTCTCACGTGAGCAAAAAAAAAAAAGTCTTCATTGCTTTCCTAGTGTTAAGAAGAAGAGAAAATTATGGGAAGATACCTGTGGTCAAATAAAATGTCTTAAAGACCCATTCCTGTTCTCTCCACTTCAGCCCTGATTCCTTTGAGGCTTTTAGTAGACCACGGCTACTGAAAGAGCTTACAAATGGCAGACAAGAAATGCTAGATGCCATGGTTGTAAACATGCCGATGCTTGTCATGATGCCGCAGCCACTGAAGGAGTTCCTCAGCACGGATTTCTCTCAATATGTGGGAGCGTTTAGACTCCTTGTGGGGAAAAATCAATGGCATGGCATTTGGTTTAAGCCTATGCTTATATCCATCACCACCTGTAAGCTCTTTCAGTAGCTCACAGAGTGCAACCATTTCATGTCATCGAAATAATGGTGCCCCCCATAGTCCAAAATATGTATAAAATGATGTGGATTTTTTAAATAACGTAAACCTTTCATGGATTTTCTACTACATATTTCAGTAAGAGACATCACTTATGTTATATTAAGCCATACAAGACAAGAAAAGCAAGAATTGAAAGTAAGAGATGTGTTTTCAAACCGAGTGATTCAGCGTTTATTTACATACCTTTAAGCTCTCCGTGCTGTTATGTCGGCTGCTATGGATGGGGCTACTGTGTCGTGGGCTGTTGCTGAAACAGAGAGCGTCGAAACACAGCACACCTCCCACACAGTCACCTAACAAACACACCTGTACAACACACACACACACACAAATTCAGCCAAAATCAGTGCGGCGTTCTTGCATGCAATCAACACTGTCAGGCAAATCTCAGGATTACATAATGACAGCTCAATCTACAGGGCAACCAGACAGTCGATAACACGTTTAATTAACTGTACAGAAACAACACAGCTGCAAGTCTACTGCTTTCCTGTTTGCTGTTGATGAGCACCTCTATGGTGAGCTCAAATAATGTATGGATGCTCCACAAACAAACCCACAGGTTTAATTATCTGTGTCAACAATAGTCTGTGTCATGCTGTAAATAAACTACACGGCTATGCTTTGTCAAAAAACACCTCAATTTTTCCAAAATCGGAAGGCTATTCAGGCGCCATTTGAATGGTCAGGATCCCAAGAGAATCAACACTTGACACAGAGCTCATAAACTCCAGTCACCACTTCAGGAAATCATTGTGCCTTCTAAATTGACAGGAGTGTGCTATTGGATTAATCGTGTGATTATGGAGTAAGACGAGTGGAAAGACTCCCTCCTTTTCCTCTGTTTTGAATGACTCATCACTGATGAGTCACTTTCCCTGCCAGAGACCCACACACCCTTCCCACTGCTGCTCCTCACAGTTTGCCTTACTAATACTGATCTGGGACCGCCCTGATCTGCCTGTGTGGCCAAATCTCATTTGTTGTGGAAAAACAGCCAAAAATGGTTTCAGGACTCGCCATTACATTTACCATTGTTTTGGAAAAAACAGAAAATGCCTAGTTTTTCCCATGCCATTGGTTCCAAAAGTATTATTTTCCATTTGTTTTTCTATAGGGATTTTAAAAAAGTGTTCGCTAAAGTCTTAAAAACCATCAACCACACCACCCATTTATGAGGTGAATCACATTACAAACTTTTATTTGAAGCAAAAAAGTATTTGAAAAGTTGACAAAAATACAAATATATAGCTGCAAGCAAAGATTACTGGGGTTCAAGCTCTTTAAGGCATTTAAACACATCAAAAGACATTACATATTATTTAGGAAGCCTTAAAACTAAATCAATTATTTAAAAAACATTTTTAGCAAATACAAGTTTTTTAACGTTTATGACTGCTATAGCGGCAGCTGTGGTCAGATCTCCCTAAAACTTTGCACGCTTGTTTAGAAACACCTGTCGCATGTGCTCACCAGGTTTCATGACATTCTGAGTTTTCGTTTAGGCTTTATAGGCTTTTCAGTATATTTGGACAGGCCTTTTTTGCTAAACGACCGCGTTACAGCTTCCCAAAGGGTAAATTTCAACATTGTTTGATAATTATTGACCTAGAGAATACAGAGAATTGCACTGCAGTGTTTATTTTCCAGATTGAGCGAAAAACCTAGAACTAGTCCGCAAAAGTAGGTTTTTACATTTAACAAATGCTTTCTTTGACAGCAGTGATTCTAGAGTTGTTTGGAATGAAAGTGGTCTATCATAAGATATGAATATCGTGTGCAATATGCAATTGTCTACGCCCTTGAAAAAATGCGATTTCGCACCCGATTTCTTTCAAATTTCCTCACAGACCTTTAGGACAGCGAGTCAAAAAAGCCCCAAGTTTCATTCCAATCGACCTCCGCTAACCGTGTCTAATAGGTGCTCAAAGTTCATCTGCCAATGGTGACCTTGTTTTTTGAGATACACAAATGTCCTTATAGACACTTGTGCCACTTTGGACCAAGAGTGTGCATACCGTATTTTCATGTCAATAGGACAAATGGTTGCATAGTTATGGCTGTTTTTATGGTTTTCCCCCTTATAGCATCACCAAGGGGCAAGCTCCGTAACATGTTTCATGTGACCTCAGATTTAGCTCTTTTGATTCAAAAGTTACAGCCGTTTTAGTAAAAGTGGACGTTTTGGCGTCCCTTTGCGACGGCAAATCGAATTTTTTTTTTTTTTTTGATAACTATTGATATTCACTCTGCAGAGTATCTTACTGCACTGGTTTGGTTCTGACCAGGCAAAAGTAAAAGTAGTAGGTATTTTAATAAATACGAAATACCCCAAAATCTCGCCAGGGTGATGAGCTGTGTGTTTTGTCCAGCGTGAGCCAACAAATTACGTGCTTAAACCCCTAATTACAAGGGCAAAGAACTACAATCCCATGAACAGCTTCATAACATTACAGCTGAAGCCCTGATGTCTCATAACCTACTTTTTCAATGTCCTTACTACCATTTGAACGTTTCAGTTGCTTTGTTGTCTATACAGGGTGAGAAAGCGCTTGGATTTTATCAAAAATGTTTAAATAAAATCATTGGGTGCTCCTGAACTCACCTGCCCCGTGAAGCCCTGTCCTTCTGGTGACTGCAGAAAGCTGTGGTATACCTGGTTGGCCCGGGCAATCACGGTTGCGACAGCATCTTGGTAGTGTGGAGCAGCTATGGCGAGTAATGGTAAAGCGGCCAAAGGTAGATGGTCTACGCTACTGGACACGCAACTCTCATCATAGCTGTACGGGTTCAGACTGTGGAAATAAAGAGCGTATTAGTATCCAAAGGGATGACCCCTTGTCAAAGCAACAGACATAAAACCTTTTTGTTTCACTGCCTTTCTGAACCTTAAGAGATTAGGTTCACCACATTCTACATCAGGAAGTTTTTAAAACGCTGGACGTTTGGCAGGTACCCCAGTGCTTACTTAAATTGATTGCCAACGTGATCAATCGCTCTTTTTAAGAAAAATCCATTTAAGATGGTAGCTGTGTTTTGGAAAGTGGTAGCTGGTTTCTGAATGTACACTTGTCATTAGCCAATCCAAGCTGCTCATTAGCTGGATGACCAGCTACTATGTTCCAAAACCAACCTAACCACTTAGGTTAGTATGATCAGCTGATAGCTGGTTAGCTAGAATATCTGGACCAGCTCATACTACTTAACGCCCAGCTCAGAACATCAAATGAACTGCTGATTACCAGTTTTTACTAGCTAATGACCAGTTTGAACCAGCTAATAACCATTTTTGACCAACTGGAATAGCTAGACAAACTCATACTCCCTAATGACCAGCTCAGACCAGCAGATGACCAGTTTTCACTAGCTAGTGACTAGCTTGAACCAGCTACTTGGAACAGCTAGAATTGCTGGACCAGCTCATACTACTAACAACCAGCTTGAAGTAGTTAATGACCTCTGTACATCAACTAATTACCATTTTAAACCAGCTACAAACTGATTACCATTTTCTAACACACAGCTAACAGCAAAAAACATTTGATATTTCAGCAGGGATGATTTAAATGCATGACTCAGGTCAGAGTGAAGACGATGATGCAACGTGAGAAGAAGAATTGCGGAGAAGCCCGAGGTGCTTTATCATGCTACACACTGCACGAGTCTGCATGAATCCACAGCATAAAATAAAGAGGAACGTGAAATATCGCCCTGCCCCAACACTGTCACCTTGAACAGCTGTGCTAACCTCCAAGCCATCGATCAAGCACAGCGATTAGCGACCCGAAGGCTCTGACAGAGAGACAGCAGTGCTCGGGGCGAGAGTACTGATGATGGAGCAGGTACAGCCTTTTAACAGCCCAGGCCAGAACTGGGGCAAGAGCTTTACCTTTTTGAGGAGAACACACCACCCAGTGGTCTAATTGTTTAATCTATTTAATATATCTATCGGTTTATCTATGCGCGGCGTTTTCTCCGAGGAGGTAAGGGAGGCAGTGCCTCCTCAAAATATTTGATGATAAGACATTTTTTAGCACAAAAATAAAACAACACCAATATAACAAAACATAAAAATGTTTAAAAATTACTTTTCTAAAAAACACTGTCCAACAGCGACACCAGCAGGTAAAGTTACCGCAGGAGTCCGCCTCTCTCTCGCCTCCCCTGAGAACATTGAGTTTTAACTATGGATGTAATGAAATTATCAATATATTGTGGAGTCGCTATAGCAAAACTGTCTCAATATTATCAGTCACATTGTGATATGAAACAATATAGGTCTTCTGGACAAAAAGTGTAGATTTTTTAAATATTCTAACATAAAACGTCTTTAAAGTTGTGTTTTGGCCCATTATACTTTGGCACAGTATCTGTCAAACAAACTAAAACCGAAAGCACAATATGGCTTAACAACTTCATGAAGTCTGTTTTCACTGCATGTTTTAAAGGCAAAGTGCGCACTTCATTCGAGTGAACAGTTTGTGATCCAATGTTTTCCGTGCCTCAGAACGGCTCTGTTTACAGTGAATGCAGTGAACTTGTTTACTGCATGTGCTTTGAGTTTAACTCACCTTTGGGAACACAACGGCAGAGTTGCCAAGCCTGCGGTTTTCCCAGGGAATTGGGCCGCTTTAACACTGTTGCCGCGGGTTGTTTTTCATGTCTCCGGGTTAAAGCGACAAGCAATAACGTTATATCTAGCTCCTGGAATGCAAACTGTACCAGGGGAGCCACACAACAGAAACCTTTTATTTTACCCAATTTTTACTCGGGGACCACCCTCAAAAAGCGATTGGATTAGTTTTGAGCTAGTTTTGAGTACTGAACTCTGGAGTGGTTCGGTTGTAGTGTAAAAGCAATCCGAGTCAACGGACCAACGAAACAGGCTATATCACAATGTATGATGAGTAATTACGTAAGTTCGATGAAAAGCAGTAGCTTTGTTGTATTGCTAATATCTCTAAAAATGAAACTGTGCATGTCTGTGGGTGAGAACGTCTTTGACATTCAAAATAAAAATGTGCCTTTTCATTTTATAATGCCTTTTCATTGCTCTTCTTTGTAGTAGGTGCATTTTACCAATGTTTTCCCGACGAATCCTAGACTACTGCTCAAAATAATCGATTAATATAACAACAGCTACAAATAATAACAAATAATCAACAATAAGCCCACAAAGATGTTGTTGTTCCATCCTGAGGGATGACAGCTATGCACAGAATCCCAGAAATTAAACCGTGGAACTTTGACTCACACGTAACAAATTTGGTCCGTTTACAAACTTTCCTGTATGAAAGCGAACCGCACCAAGAATAAGCAACATTGTAATAATTTTAATCCCTGTTTTGGAACAAAGCAATTAATCTACAGGTGTGAAAGCACCCTAACTCTCAAAGTGCATTAGATAGAAGAATTTAACTTTAAAATGTACAAAATCTTCATTTTTTCCCCCAAGTCTTCATTGTTTTTTTGCTTTTTAATTTCGCAATAAATATTGTATTGTGGACTTCATATCGTAATATTTTCATATTGTGAGATTTTGATATATTGTTACAGCCCTAGTTTTAACAGGTCCCCTAAAACAGGGGTGCCCAACCTCGGTTCTGGAGGGCTGGTGTCCTACAGAGTTTAGCTCCAACTTGCCTCTACACACCTGCTGGAAAGTTTCCGGTATTCCTAGTAAGAGCTTAATTAGCTGGTTCAGGTGTGTCTAATTAGGGTTGGAGCTAAACTCTGCAGGACACTGGCCCTCCAGGACCAAATTAGGGCACCCCTGCCCTGCCCGGTGAGTTTGGTGAGTAATTGAGAATAAATGGGGGAAAGTCACGTGAGAGGAGGCAATGCCTCCACTGCGATACGATTGGATACGGCTGGTTATGTTCGTCTGTGATCGGTTCATGTGATAAAAACCGCCTCTTGTGTTCATGCACATTCCGTGTTCGCCAATCAGTCTGAAATAACAATGTAATGTTGTTAATGGAAAGACTAATTAAAAAAATTAAGTAAATACCCTGTTGAAAAAAAGGGTTTTTGTGCTGGGATGCTGGTTTTAGCTGGTTTATGCTGGTCCTTAGCTGGTTTATGCTGCCTCTTTGCTGGTCCTTAGCTGGTTTAAGCATAAACCAACTAAAACCAGCATCCCAGCATCAAAACCTACCTAACCAGCATATGCTGGATTTTTCAACAGGGTAACTTGCACACTTAGATATAACTACTTTGTTACATCAAAATAAGACTTTGAAATGGCATGAAAACATAATCTGTGGGAGTTTTTAGTGAGTAATTCTGTGACTAATATTTACCAAGCTTTGAAGACTGATGATGAACAATTCAAAAATAGTTAACCGTTAACTATTAAAAAAGAACAGCTGAACATAACCTGAACATCTAAATTCTACTTTTTTGAATTCAAACTTGAATTGCAAATCTGCATCCTGTTTGCTACCTAAATTCAAAACCAAAGTAAATTCAAGCACTGATTTGGAATTTACCAGGCATTCTTAATTCAAATCTGAATTCTGCCAAACCCTGGCAACAAAATGGCAGTGACGTGCAGAGCGAAGATATGAAACTTCCCAGGTGTGTAGTCGTGATAGGCTGCTGCTTGGCGAAGTGTGGCACAGGCTACTCGTGATAAATGACTGTTGAAGGTGAAGCCTCCAAGTGGAAATGAACAAGTCCCAAATGGATCTGTCTGCTGGAGAGCCGAAAAAGTAGTCAAGCTCCTTTTATCATCCTTTTGACTGGGGGAACTACGTAGCTCTAGGAGGGCTGTGAAGGAAGTCAGAGAGAAGTCACTTCTCTGATTATAATGACAGCCCATAAGCTCACTGTAATCAGTCTTCGGTGACATCGCCTGTGTTACACAAAAGCAGGTCCCACTTACATCTTACTCACGGGAAGACAAAGTCTGCTTTTTCTTAATCTCCTGCTTTTTTTTCAAGCAGAATCTCTTCTAAAACATGCATAAATTTCCTCCAAACACCGCTCTGGCTGCTGATCTTTACCCTGGCTCCTCACAAAGCTAGGCTAATGTGCTATGACCCAGTGTGAACAATAGTTCCTGTCATGTTTACATGAACTCTCTTGGCTGGAGAAGGACATAGCCATTACAGTAACAAGCCTGCAGACCAGGGGCCAGGCCTATTAGACATGCTCCACAGCAGGAGAGGGTTCAAAGAGCACCTCCAAACCGCTCAGTATGCCCCCTCACCGCATTCATTATTTATTTACACAGCCTGTAATTAATGTTTGGCCCATGCTAGCAGCTGGCCTTTTTGCTGGGGTGCTGTTTTACCTCACTAATATGAATATGGCAGCCTGGGTAATGAAGTCTAACAACCTGTCATTTGTTTTAAAGCAAAACTCCACTTTTTTTGAATATAGTAAGGGTGTAAGAAAATATCGATACACGTGTGTATCACGATATTTTGTTTGGTGATACTGTATCGATTCTCAAAAACAGAATATCGATATTTAAAAAAAAAAAAAAATCATACAAGATTCATGACAGTTGCTTCGTTTTGAGCTTATATCCTGACCGCTAGATTGCAGTCTTCTTATCTCTGAATTTAAACAGTGACAGGAAATACTAGCATAAGGGCACACCGCTAATGTTAGCGTTAATGGAGGATGAAAGAATAGTTTCTGCTCCCGCCTCGGTATAAAGTGTGGCGTCATTTCGGCTTTTGAGGTAACGTTCACTCCAGGACGTGGCAAGCAGCGGAACCGTCGCGTGGCCGCCACCCATCTGTGCAGCAGAAGCGCCCCATGCAGCCGAGGTGTGAAAGGGCCTGCCTGCCACTTTCTCTCATGGTGGGGCTGTTTCGTGCAGCTGAGGCGGTGCTCACGTCGTGGTCTCGGCGATTACACGTGGAGCATAATTACAAACAAAAAAACCCCCCTTCAAAATCCAAAATTTGCGAAATTCTCAGAACAAAAAGGTTTTTAGAATGTCCAATATCTGTATTTATTTTATTGTTTTACAATTACTTTGTTTTCTTTAGGAATCCTGTAAGCACTTTATTTTTTATTGATATTAAGCAGATGTAATTCTTAAGTTTAGATCAAAACGATCTGACATGGTTACAATTATAAACTTTAACTGTAAAGCAGCGTCAAAAAATATATATGGTCTGTTTATAAAAGCTTACATTTTATACATTTAATAACTAAAGAATCTTGCAAGCACTTTATTTTCCCCCTTTACTCATACTGCACAAAAAAATGATTCAATAACATTGAATGGTTTGCATATGGTGGTGCGTTCTTAATTACAGCTTTTCTAAAATTATGTCCTATTCATAAAATAAGAAATATCCCAATATCGCCTTTACAATATCGCAATGTATCACAACCCCTGTATCGTGATGTGTATCGTATCGCCAGATTCTTGGCAATGCACAGCCCTAGAAAATAGTCTCATTGTCCAACTCCCCTAGAGTTAAACAGTTGAGTTTTACCGTTTTCTAATCCATTCAGCCGATCTCCGGGTCTGGCGGTAGCACTTTTAGCATATCTTAGCATAGATCATTGAATCTGATTAGACCGTTAGCTTCTCGCTCAAAAATGACCATATATAATGACGATATTTTTCCTATTTAAAACTTAAATCGTGTACTAAGACTGACGGAAAATGAAAGCTGCGATTTTCTAGGCTGATATGGCTAGGAATTATACTCTCATTCCGGCGTAATAATCAAGGAACTTTGCTGCCGTACCATGGGTGCAGCAGGCACAATGATATTACACAGCGCCTGAAAGTGACCGGCACTAAGTTTGTGTAGATGCAGAGTTGCAGCTGGCAGAGTTGACAGCTGCGTAATATCAATCACGTAAAATAACAGCTGTTTATTTTTCGTCCATCTTTGTACATGATGTACACAAACTACAGAAGAGTCAAGTTTTAAACAGGAAAAATATCGAAACTCTTTGGTCATTTCTGAGCGAGATGCTAACAGTCTAATCGGATTCAATGATCTATGCTAAGCTATGCTAAAAGTGCTACCGCCAGACCCAGAGATCGGCTGAATGGATTCGAAAACGGTAAAACTCAACTGTTTAACACTAGGGGAGTTGGACAATGAGACTATTTAAAAAAAAAAGTGGAGTGTTCCTTTAAGGGTATGATCATCTTTTCTGAGACGTTTTAGGTTTTGTTCTTAATAGGTAGGTCTTTGCTGGATGTTAGTCTTAAATGGCTGTCGTAAAAAAATAAATTAAGTTTCAAAATTAAACATGGAAATATAAAACGTTTGCCAGAAAGGTCTAGGTAAGGCATCATAAGCAGTATTTTTTATACTGTCTGAATTGTGGGTGGTTGCTATGCAATTTTCTGATCAGTTTTAACATGTCAACATTGTTGCTAGGCTGTTCTAGGTGAATACTAGCATTGATTTAGCATTCTGTGTGGTCGCTAGGTGGTTTCTTCAGTTAGAAGTGGCCATTAAGTCTAGGTAAGTCTGCTCCTTTCCTTTCGGTAGGTGAAAATTTAAAGTGAGATTGCTTTGAAAAGAAATAGCACACCTCTTTTCAACAAGCAGCATGATTTGAGGTGTTATTCATGTCCGTAGCAGAGACGGCATCTTAAGAACCATTGTCTGTCAAAAAAAATGGCTTTATCTTTGAACTGCCTACACTCTTTACCTGAGGGAAGTAAAAAAGAAGTCTCACCAGAAAAAAACTAGAGAAGAAGCTGCGAAGAAATTCAGAGGGAAGAAGAAAGAGAATGAGCACTGAACTTTCCTGTTTGCCATAAAATTTTGATCAGGCGTTTGTCTAGTTTCCCTCCCTCAAGCTGTGAATACTAAGCTCTTGTACAAGAAAATGTTAGCTTAGTACTAGCAACTGTGAATTTAACCAAGCAAAGGTCTATAGTAATGGAAAAAGTGAAAATGGTACAATGGTACATTGATGGTATTAAATATTATTTTGATAGATTGAAATTTATGATACTGAATGATCAAGTTGATACAAAATATGGTTTTCAAAATTATACCATGGTTTTACCATTTTCCATGTCCAGAAATACTGTAATGTGGTACTTTTTGTTAGTGAGACCTCAAAAAGGTCAGTTATTTTTAAGAAATGAATACTTAAATGGGTTGACGTGACATGGCATTTTCACTGTCCCACAAGATAAAAATAAATATAATTAATATTGTCGTTATTTAAAATGCTGTAAATCATTAAACATTTCTTTGTCCTACATGGACCTGTTGTTATAAAAGCCGCAGTGTTATTCGTTTTTTTTCATTTTTGAGCCAAATGTCAAAATTGTCCTATGGTGTGACTGTCTCAAGCATGGTTCAATAAATTACAACTTTTATAAATTAAAAAGAAAAGCATGAAAATGTTAATAAATACCTCTGGCATAATTGTACAAGTGTCTAATTTAGTAAATGGCAATAATTTTATTCATCCATATATTTCTGAAAGTGTAGGAACCTGATACATTTTGTCTCTAAAAATCTTGTCCTATGGTGTGACACCATATCCTGATTTTAAGTCGTCCAATTCCAAAAAAACTTTTATTGTTTGAAGGACCCCATTCATGGTCATGTTACTGAAGCCCCTTGTCAAGCCCATGTGCACATGGTCAATATTTGACTTAGAATTGTTCAAATATTTAACTTTTTTGGAACCACTACAGAAGTGTTACGTTTTGTTGTCCTTTGGCATGACACTGCTAAATTATATCTTTTAATTAAAAACTGTGTGTGAAACTACATAATCATGGAAATTATGCAAATGTGTCTTGCAAACCGCTAATGACAACTGAGGTCATTAATTGACAAAAGGCTGAAACATCCTACGGTGTGACAGAAAATGTCCTCAGGTGTGACGCCTGTACTGTCACACCATAGGACAAAGATGTCACACCAGAGGACAAGTTTCCTTTAAAAAGCATTTTAAATAATTAAATAAGATTTGTTTAACTCCTTTTTATTCTTTTGCCAAAATTTTCAGTGTTCTTAAATGCAATAATTACATTAATGAAACTACTTTGTACTGTTATAAAGTGTCATGAAAATAAGTATAAAATGTGATACTTTGTTTTTGAAACAGAAAGAACTGAGGGAGACAAATTAGTGGAAAAGAGAGGACGCGTAAATATAGACAGAAAATTAACAGGGATCCACCAAAAGGAAGGAGATCCTAAGAGAACGATGCAGAATATAAATAGAATCAGAATCATGCCGTAAAAAGAGTAGCTATATAGCTTTAAAAAATTCATTCACATCTTAATGAATATAGTTTCAATCATATATTAATTATATTTAAGTGTATCATAAATATCAGTTATATTTAGCTGCACATGTCAGGGAAGAAGAGTTTCAGCAACATACTGATTTACTACAGGACTGAATTTTGCTGATGAAAATTATTTTGTTTTGTTTAAAACAAAAAACATGTTGATAGTGTTTGTATCAGAATTAAACTTTCTTTCTCATTTGACGTTCAAAAGTAACTAAAAATACTTTAATCACTAGCATTTCTGTCCTTTAGTGTGACATAATGTCCTATGGTGTGACACACATAAAAGAACCACAGATTTGTTTTTAATCTCAAAATATCTTAAAAAACAGTTGTGTATTGCAATAGGGGAAACAGAAATATCTTAAAATGGTTTAATTTTCAGCAGTTTTGAACAGATGACAGCAAAGTTTGTCTTGTCAAAGTTTGTCTTAAAATTGTCAAAAAAGTCATGGGGAAAAATGATTATAATTTCATATTAAAAATTAAATAACACTATATAAAAATAAGTGACTAACAATGAAGATAAATGTTTCTCATGCTATTTATATATTATTAAGAGTTTTTTTTTTTCTTATTTTTTGCTGTCACACCAGGACAATTTATGGTAATCAGTTCAGTAAAAATTAAAAAAAAAAAAAAAAAAAAAAAGAAAGAAAGAATTGACAAAGTTAGAGCCCCTTTATATTTTCTTAAAGATCAGACTCCACACTACATAAATATATGCATTTCTTCAAAAATGATCTTTTACAAAAATTTGTCAACTACCCATATTCAGCAAGGACATTCAGCAATTGATCAAAAGTGACAGTAAAGGTGTTCGTAATGTTATAAAAGATCACAATTTTAAATAAATGCTGGTCTTTTGAACATTCCAGAAAAATGTTAAACTGTTTCAACACTGATAATATTAAGAAATGGTTTTTCCGCACCAAATAAGCATATTAGAATGCTTTCTGAAGGATCATTTGATCAGGGCTATTGAAAATTCAGCTTTGTCATAACGGGAATATTGCTTAAAATATATTTAACAATAAAAAATATATATATATTATACATTTTAATAATATTTTACAATATTGCTTTTGACCGGTAATGTACCACACTCATTTAAGTCTATAATACCACAGTTAGGATACATACTCTCTGTTATGAATATCAAGTGCAAATAAATGACACAAGAATTTATCCATCCATCCATCCATCCATCTATAAAGTTATATTAATCCCTGCCGCCCTCATTAATGATAGTATGACTCTTACTAGCAGAAGTGACCCCTGTTCAAAGACAAACCTTCCAAGTCTACTCAGAACAAATGAAGACCCCTGCACTCCCTGCTAGCCTGCACCACAGGCAATGACTGTTGGGTCTCAAAATAACCCAGCTCCAGCTGAGGAGTGCAAGAAGAAGGAGTTTTGATCAATAACACACCTTAGACTGCCAAAAAACCTCTTACAAAAACACAAGCAGGAGCTGAAATCTAACCAGACACTCACAAACACGTATGAAAGTCATCTGTTTGAAGATCTAATTTGCAGGAGCGTCTCATTATAAATCTCATTTCGGTTTCTAAAGCATTAGCTCTCATTAATGAGATCTCACTTCCGACCATTAGGGCCAATAGGGCTCAGATAAAAGATATTTATCTGAAAGCTGCGTCTTTCTATCACTCAATCAACATAAGATTGGTAAATAGTAAATATTTCCTCTTCCTTTCCATGATGTCAGGGAGCTAACAAGTTTTATCTGCCACAAACAAATTCATTAATTTACAACAACAGCTCTAAATGTGTTTTAAAGGTGACGTGTGTAATTTTTTTTCAAGTGGAAATATTGTCTCCTACACCAGTTTCTACTATAAGCAAAAGTCCATAACTATAAATAAGCAATATTTATGAGGTGATACAGCTTTTATACAACAGTAAATATAGAGTTACTTGGATTTCAGACACAAAATTGGCAGTTGCTTTGTCTGTTTTTGCTCTGCCAAAGAAAACAGCTCCAAACAAAGGCAACACAGCACACTGGGGAACAGAGAAAAATGCAGTTCTGAATGAATAAGTGTTTTTCAACAAACTGGTTGAAAATGATTCAATAACTTACCTGTTCTTGAATTAATCAGAATCTTTGAAAAAAAAAAAAAAAAACAGCCGAGTGAATAATTCTACAAATCCCTTGTTCCTGAATGAATCAATATAATGGAACAAATCAGTTGAGTGAATGATTTAATGACTCCCTCATTTCTGAATAAATCATTATCTTTGAACAAATTAGTTGAGTAAATTATTCAATGACTCACTGGTTCCTGAATAAGTCTGTTTAAGGGAATGATTTAAAGAACTGTTCCTGAACAAATCAGTGTTTTTTAACAAAGTGGTTAAGAGAATCATTTATTGACTCACTTTTACCTGAATGAATTAGTATCTTTGAACAAATCAGTTAAGTAAATCATTGAATAAATCACTGGTTCCTGAATAACTGTTTTTGAAAAAAAAAGTTAAGGGAATGATTTAATGACTTGGTAATGAATTTGTTTGAACAAATTAATGTTTTTGAACAAACTGGTTAGAGGAATGATTCAATGACTCACTTTTGCCAGTATAAATCTGATTCAGTGACTTTCAGTTGAAAATGATTCAATAAATTACTTGTTCTTGAATTAATCAGAATCTTGGAAAAAAAAATAAACAGTTGAGTGAATAATTCAATAAATCACTTGTTCCTGAATGAATCAATATCATGGAACAAACCAGCTGAGTGAATGATTGAATGACTCCCTCATTCCTGAATAAATCATTATCTTTGAACAAATTAGTTAAGTAAATCATTCAGTGACTCACTGGTTCACAACAATAATACTGGTGAATAAATCTGTTTTTCAATAAACTGGTTAAGGGAATGATTCAATGACTCACTTTTGCCAGAATTAGTCAGTATCTTTGAACAAATCAGTTGAGTAAACCATTCAATGACTCACTGCTTCCTGAATAAATCTGTGTTTTCGAAAAAACTGTTTGAGGGAATGATTTAATGACTTGTTCCTGAACAAATCAGTGTTTTGAACAAATGTATTAAGGGAATGATTCACTGACTTCTGCCTCGGTTAAGGTAATGACTCACTGGTTCCTGAACAAATCTGTTTTTGAAAATCAGTTAAGTAAATAATTCAATGACTCAATAGTTCCTGAATAAATGGGTATTTTTGAACAAATTTGCTAAGTGAATAATTCAATGACTCACTTCTGCCTGAATAAATCAGTATCAACAGTTAAGTTAATCATTAGGTTAATTGGTTAAGGTAATCATTCAATGACTCACTGGTTCATAATAATACTGGTGAATAAATCTGTTTTTGAACAAACTGGTTAAGGGAATGATTTAATGACTGATTCCTGAACAAATCAGTGTTTTTGAACAAATTACGGGGATGATTCAATGACTTCTACCTGAATGATTTAGTGACTCACTGAATCAAATCTCTACCTCTAACGCACAGAATGACAGTTTGTGCATGACGAAACTGAAAATTAAATATTTTCCAAAACTAATATAACCAAAACTAATATTGTCAATATTTTCTTAAATATTATTTTTCTATATATACTTTTTTGAAGGAGAAAAGTATAAATGGTTGATAGACTAGTTGGCCCCATGGTAAAATGTTTAAATGGTCAAAGATTCAGGCCCAAGACTAACAAGGAGTTACAGGTTGTCTATACATGCAACACTCGAGGAATACTGAGCAAACTTACACCATCAGTGCTCACAGGTGGTGCTGTCCTCGAGAGACAAATCAGTGTGTACCTTCTTCCTATCTAAGCTGTGACAGAGCCCCAAATTGTTTTACTCCAGGAATCATGTATTGAGTTGACTTGCACCCTGCGCTTTGCTGAGAGAAAATCAATGAGGAAGCTTTTTTGCCAGAGTTGCTAATTGGAAATGCTGTGTGGAGGCAGCAAACACAAAGCTCCATAACATTCTGCCCCTCCTTTTCTTTGTGTGCTTCCTCTCCACAAACACTAAAGCACATGTGAGTGTCTTGTGTGTGTGCACGTCGATGCTTCATCCACGCACTGTAAAGCCACATCTGTAAGCACACCTCATTAGGAGAGGAAACTCATTATCAGTCGTGAGAGCCTGACAGGACGGCCACAGGTCTCAAAGACAATTCCCAAAGCTTTTAATCTGAGGAAATGAGAATATACGTCCATGGCAGCTTTACTGACAGAAGATGTGTGCGCTATAAAAGAGGATCTAAACACAGCAGTGAGTGGTTTACATCTGAAATATTCGTCAAGGGAGAGAGAACCTTGATAGCATACATACATCTCGGAGATGTCTATTTGACGTCTCATTTACATCCGCAAGACGTATTTTTCCAATCAGATGTAAAATAGATGAAGAGAAGAGAGAAGAGAAGATGTTTGTACACAGCAGATGCTTTCCAGATTAAGTGATCTTTAACAGACATCTTGCAGATGTACGTGTGCTATCTGGGAGCAGTGAACCTTACCTGGGTCCCTGATAGCACAGGTACATCTCGGAGATGTCAATTTGACGTCTGCAATTACATCTGTAAGATATATTTTTTAGATTGTTTGCTCATCTGCAATACGTCTATAGCACGTTTACTACCAGATGTCAGATAGACATCTATTAGATGCCTTTAAGATGTTTATAATTTAGAATGTATGTAAAACAGACATCTTGCAGACGTACGTGTGCTATCTGGGCAGTATACACCCCTGATGGCACACACACATCTTGGAGATGTCTATTTGACGTCTGCATTTACATCTGCAAGACTTATTTTTTAGAGTGTTTGCTCATGGGCAATACGTCTATAGGGCGTTTTTCAATCAGATGTCAGATAGACGTCTATTAGATGTCTTTAAGATGTTTATTATTTAGAATGTATGTAAAACTGACATCTTACAGACGTCTGCCAGATGTTTGCACACAGCAGATGCTTTCCAGATCAAGTGATCTTTAACAGCCATTTCATAAAAGATATGTTCAGGTCACAATAAACCTCAACACCATAAAGAAAAAATAAGACATTTTCATTTTTAATTTGTTGTTTTGATTTTGGGTTTTTATAGAGTCACCCCATTGTTTAGCTCTCACTACTGCTGTCTAACAAGCTGCCAGATCTCAACAGGAGATCAATTCAGCCACACGTCTATTCCTGGAGAACCAGAGCCTACCGATATTGTTTTGGCTGATCCTGGTCTAACAAACGTTGTAAACTCACCGCCTATGCCGTCATTAATCCTGTGGGAAGCCAAAAGGAAGTCGTGTTGATGAAAAGAAAACCCTATTGTGTGATTCTAAGGGTGTGCGTGACTGTGTGGTTGTGTGTTTTCTGTATCCAGGGAGCATGATTATGACCTGCAACAATTACTCAGTCTCTCCCAGTAGGCTGTTGTTCTTCATTATATCGCTTTTATTATATCCCCTTTCTCAGAACTGGACAAATGCAGACAGATAGACATAAAACTACTCATGGTCTCTGCATCTATCCCCTTGTCCTTTGCTCAGGTCAGTTTAATTCTCACAGCAGCTCCAGCCAGTGAACTATAAAACCACAGCAAAAGAGCAAATGCAGTTTGTGTGTCACTCATGAAGAGGGTTTATCATGTCAATCTCTGTGGTACCCCAATGACTGACATTTTTATTAGCTCATGTGTGCCACGGGATGGAAGTGGGCAGAGATTGTGATCATGTGATCAAAGACTATATGGACCTATCTTCATTGCTTCAGCCAGGTGATGACAAAAGCCAAAAAAAGGACACAAAAGCCCTAAAGCTATAGAAGAAATCCCTCAGAAGAGCCCCGAGCAACTGAGCGCTTGAAGCGATGTATCCGCTTTCATGGCTTAAAGGGACTCTGTTCATTATAAAGGCTGATTCTCACAGACAGCATTAGCATTACATGCTTACTTGGGGCTGTCTTCTTACCACTTATTCGTTTCATCCCTTATAAACGAACAGCAGCATAGAGGCCTGACAAAATTCATTATGTCTCATCAGGAAACCAAACCACGCTAAGCTTTCGCTTTGAATCCTATCTGCACTCTTTTCTACCTGCATGATGAAGAGATGCTGTGCAAAAGGCAATGGAATTATTAGATTGCTCATAAATTTTTGTACAAAATTTCTATTAGAAAGCCAATGGGGGTTTGTCCAGTGACACAAATCTGGAAATTACTCCAGCAACTTTATTGCTGTAAATCATTCTAAATGGTTGCTCTCCTTAGATTCTCACAACTTTAACTGTGTATTTACTGTATAAATTAGGGCTGCAACACCTAAAAATTGATAACAAAAATATTGCATTTTCCTCTAGACTTTTCCATGTGAGACTGATTGATAATAATACAGGGTAGTTTTGCATTGGGCCAATGAGCTCTAATCTGAGGACTACAGTTGAAGTCAAAAGTTTACATACTTTGCAGAATCTGCAAAATGTTAATTATTTTACCAAAATAAGAGGGATCATACAAAATGTGTGTTATTTTTTATTTAGTACTGACCTGAATGCAATATTTCACAAAAAAGACGTTTACATATAGTCCACAAGAGAAAATAATAGTTAGGGACTCATATGCAACTATTTCAGAAGGTTCAAACGCTCACTGATGCTTCAGAAGGAAACACTATGCATTAAGGGCTAGGGGGTGAAAACTTTTGAACAGAATGAAGATGTGAAAATTGTTCCTACTTTGCCTAGTTACCATATTGTTTCATTTAGTACTGCCCTTCAGAAGCTTCAGAAGATACTTACATGTTTCCCAGACGACAAAATAAGTTACATTTACCCTGATCTTCAAATTCAAAAAGTTTTCACCCCCTGCCTTAATGCATAGTGTTTCCTTCTGAAGCATCAGTGAGCATTTGAACCTTCTGTAATAGTTGCATATGAGTCCCTCATTTGTCCTCAGTGAGAAAAGATGGATCTCAAAATCATACAGTCATTGTTGGAAAGGGTTCAAATACACAAAAATGCTGAATAACCAAAGAATCTGAGACTTGAAGGATTTTCCTGAAGAACAGCAGGCAGTTTAACTGTTTAGGACAAACATGGACTTAAACAACTATCACTAAACAAAACAACACAGATGTGGATCATTTAGGTAACAACACAGTACTAAGAATCAAGTGTATGTAAACTTTTAAACAGGGTCATTTTTATAAATTCAATTATTATCTTGTGGACTATCTGTAATCATATTTTATGTGAAATATCTTATTCAGGTCAGTACTAAAAAAAATAACTTTTTTAACATTTTGTATGATCCCTCTTAAGATTCTGCAGATTCTACAAGGTGTATGTAAACTTTTGACCTCAACTGTAAATCTGTGAAATGTTGTTGTTCTTGATTTAATCTTGAGTTGCTGAGCTAGTTCATAAAGCCAGTTCTTAATAACTGAAACTGAATCTGTTAGCATTTCCCATAAAAATGAGTCATGCATTCCGCCAGATTCACCTCAGGGTGTTCTCATGACATCAGAGCAAAACATCTAATTATGTGGCATCTCTTTCATAAGTGTACATGCATAATAGGGCAAAACACTCCATGCCAAGAAATTCAGCCAGTCCAAACCATGACAAAACAGTAGTGCTGGAAGAAAGCAGTAATGGTATCAGATGGTAGCTTATATACAATGCTATTAACTTTAAAGAACACCATGGCACATATCCAAAAAACGTGGTCAGTAATAGCTACTTACTTTGACACAAGGCAAAATGCCTCTGCGCATACAGCCGGGCACGGCACCAACTTGATGACGACATGCTGAGCTGCAGCTTGGAAATGAGCTTGAGATACTTTCTCCAGCACTGAGGACAAGGTGTTTACATCTGCGTTCTTCGCGCCTGGCTCTCCGCCCGCTAAGTCCAGTATGTTTCCCCCATGAACCACCAACACCAGCACATGCGTTTGACATTTGTTCTGGTGAACAAGGGAGATGAAAAGGTCACAGCACAATATCACAGAAAAGCAAGCAGATGCACACTGAATATTCAAAAAGACCATCTTACCTCAGCTTCCTCTAGGCCATCAATGCTAGTCTGAGGGATGCATTTCGGCCTCCTTACACGGTACAGACTCTCTGACACCATTAAGGAAAGAGCATGAGATGGATAGATGGGGATATATATATATATATATAAAAAGAGAGAGAGAGAAGGTGATTATAGCCACTTTGCACAGATGCACAGCAAACAGAACCACAAATGATTATTGATCCTACAAGGCACACTCATCCCCCTTTCATTAATGATTTTACCTTCCATTTATTTTCTTCATAAGATGACACAGAAAGTGTAGTGTTATCACAGAAAACAAATACCGGTGCCGTCATATTTCAAAATAAGTCAATAGGAATCACAGGGCGCTTGGGATTTGTATCTGACAAACCCCTTCATTTTGATGTTGGATGGTGTCAAAAAATAGCAAAACCAAATAACAAATTACACACGAGAGGAAGTGAACAGAACCAACAAAAAGCCTTTTGGTGTCTCTGAATCTCCAAAAAATACTGCTGGCCTTCAGCCAAAGTCATTACACCTCACCTTCACCATTCCACGCTCTATTTTTTTTTTCTATTTGTAGCTTCCCGCTCAATTCTGCCATCTCATTCTCACACCCTCATGATCTAGCGCTCCTGTTCTGGCTGGCCTCCAGTCATTTTGTCAGCATGGAGCTTGTGGCCATGCCTTCTCAATGCCTTTTATCAGTCTATCTGCTTTTAGGAGGGAAATGCTTGAAACACAATCCACAAGGTGAAAATTCAAGAAAAATCTAATCTCCCAGTAGTGGTTGTTCAAGGTAATATCACACATATTAACTACATCCCTTCTATTTGACAACTTATGAGTAATAATGTCTGATTACACACTGCCAGGTGTGTTTTCAATGAAGCTACTCAGCAACAGTTATTGAGGTCCAATCCAATCATTCTGTAATGACAAAACCACATTCGAAAACAGAGCCAGTTAAGAGTTTGTACAAATAAACACCGTATTGATTCATAATCCATCCTTTCGCAGACAAGCGTGGGAATCTGCAGGTATTTGAAGCACCAGGATGATGTCATGACAACCCTGAGGTGCTATGACATCAAACAGACTGAGCCAATGATAGACCAGACAGCTTCTTTTAATGGCGTTCATTCACTTTTAAATCATTTGGTCTCCAAGGAGCAATTGTGTTCATTGAAAAGCTGTACCGACTGCAAAAAAACCTCCTAATAGTGAGAGTCTGTGCTCATCCCAGCTGCAGGCTTTCATTCACAGCCATGCCATGAGGAAAACAGCCGGGGTGCTGAGCTGTGCTCTCTCCTGTGCTTAACATTGTATACACACTGCCAATCAGCTGCAGCATTATTAGGCTCACTGCCACTTTCTTACTACTGGCTGTCTGACTGCCTCTCCAGATGCCTTAAAGACACAAACCAATTCAGCTTACGTAATGAGCCATATATATCGATTATTAGAGTTTAAATGTATAGACAGACAGGCAGATAGACAGTCAGATAGGCTGATCGATTGATAGACAGGCAGACATACAGACAGAGAAACAGAAATAGACAGACAGAAAAAAGACAGAATAACAGACAACTGATAAATAGACAGATGATAGAGAGATGGACAGAACAAACCATCGAACCACAGATAGATAGATAGATAGATAGATAGATAGATAGAACAAACCATTGGACCAGAGATAGATAGACAGATAGATAGATAGATAGATAGATAGATAGATAGATAGATAGATAGATAGAACAAATCATCGAACCAGATAGATAGATAGATAGACAGACAGATAGATAGATAAAAATAAAAGAATGAGATTAATAGAATGACAAACAACTGAAAGATAGATAATACGATTGAACCATAAAAAGAAAGAAGACAGACAGAGAGAAAGACAGAAAGAGAGAAAGAAAGAAAAAAGAAAAGAAAGACAATACGATAGAACCATAAAAAAAAGAAAGAAAGAAAGAAAGAAAGAAAAAGAACAATAGGAAAGACAGACAGAAAGACAACACAATAGAACCATAAAAAGAAAGAAAAAGAAAGAACAACAATACAATAGAACCACAGAAAGATAGAACAAAAAACAATTGAAAGAAAGACAATACGATAGAACCACAGAAAGAAGAAAGAAAAAGAACAATGTGATAGAACCATAGAACGAAAGAAAGATAAACAGAAAGACAATACGATAGAACCATAAAAAAGGAAAAAAGAAAAATAGCAATAGGAAAGAAAGACAGACAGAAAGAAAGACAACACAATAGAACCATAAAAAGAAAGAAAAAGAAAGAACAACAATACAACAGAACCATAGAAAGATAGAACAAAAAACAATTGAAAGAAAGACAATACGATAGAACCACAGAAAGAAAGAAAAAGAACAATGTGATAGAACCATAGAACGAAAGAAAGACAAACAGAAAGACAATACGATAAAACCATAAAAAGAAAGAAAGAAAGAAAGAAAGAAAAAGAACAATAGGAAAGACAGACAAAAAGAAAGACAACACAATAGAACCATAAAAAGAAAAAGAAAGTAAGAGAGAAAGAACGACAATACAATAGCACCACAGAGAGACAGAATAAAAAAAAACAAATCGAAAGAAAGACAATACGATACAACCATAAAAAGAAAGAAAGAAAAAGAACAACAGGAAAGAAAGAAAGAAAGACAGACAGAAAGAAAGACAACACAATAAAACCATAAACAGAAAGAAAGAAAAAGAAAGAAAGAAAGAAAGAAAGAACCACAGAAAGGAAAATTAAAGAAAGACAATATGATAGAACCATAAAAAGAAAGACAGAACAGAAAAAATAGAACCATAGAAAGAAAAAAAAGAAAAAGAATGACGACAGAAGCATAGAAAGAAAGAAAAAGAAAAAGAAAAAGAACGACACAAAACAGATAAACGAACAGATAAATGGATGGAGAGACAAACAGGATAGACACCCAGACCGACAATTAGCTAAACAGAACGAACAACAGACTGATAGATGTTAATGAAATTCCACAGTAGGCGCTTAAATCTCGTCCAGAGCGGCATATCGGGAACACTGGGCACTCCCACAGTTTAGTTTCAATTGGGCTCAAAAGGTGAGAAAGTGACGGCAAAGAAATGGACAGAAAAGGATAACAAGCAATAACGACACAACAATGAAATGACAAGGTGGGTGCCGGGCAAAATGAAAGACAAGGTTATTGATTCCCCTCCCATTCCTCACAGCCTCTGCTCCAGAATGTCACTTCTCCATAACTGCAATGGGGACAGTTTGTTCTTATTCACTCTGCTTTGGAGTTGCCTGTCTCTCTTGCTTTAGCTCATGTCCTCTATTTCCCACAGCAGCCCAGTCACCCAGCACTAGCCCTGCAGATTTATAGCATCCTATAGAGGAATACAGATTCAAGAGACAGAGAGAAAGACAGAGCAATTAGAGAAAGACAGACAGCCAGGGAGGGCATGTGAAGAATGTGACAGAGAAAGGAAGGAGATGGACATAAAGGTTTGACCACTACAATCAATATAACATCTAACCAAAAACTCTCTTAATTTAGAGGAATCATGAACTGAATCAGGTATTTTGACTCAAAAAGATTCCAAAACCTTCATAAAAATGTGTCATTCTGCCAAAAAACACTAAAATCTGCTAAATTTAGTGTAATTTAGCCTGAAGAATAAGCAAAAGCTTTTTTGATAATCTGATGGATAGCAACAGTTGCTAAGGTAGGATTGGTCAGTAATACATGACGTAGTGAAGACAGAGAGAGAGAAATTGAAAGACATCAAGGAAAAAGAGAATGAACAAGAGAACAGAGCGTCAGACAGAGAGAAAGTAGAATAGATTGAGAGTGAAAGAGATTGAGAGAGGAGGCTGTTCAGAATGCAGATATGCATTTAAAGTGGAGATAAACATTAGCGTGTTGCCAAAAATACACCTGGGTTGACAGCGGCCGCAGGCTGCCTTTAACGCAGCGATTGGTTGAGCTCACGCAGAGACTGAACAGAGAAGTGAAGAGCATAATTCAACTGAAGAGAGCTAGAAATGACATCAATCATGAAATGTTGCTTTGATCACATAGAGAACCAAAAATGCATAAATTGACATAGACAGTAATTGGATTGACAAACAAGTTGAGCGAACAACAAGAGCATTAGAAATTCTACGAAATGTTGAACTTATGCAGATGAGATGCAAAAAGGTCAGCGGTTCCCACTAGGAGGCCTCAGCTAATTTCAAAAAGGGCCACAGGATGACTTAAAAGTATTTTAAAAGATTATTACAATATTAAAATAATTCAGCTGTAACTTAAATGCCAAAATGATGGAGAAAAAACAAATCAAGACGTGAACTGATCATATTTTTCTGCCTCAACTATTGCTTTTATTGAATACAGTTCTTGACACTTCTGGAAAAACAGTAGTTAAATTGAATATATCAATACTGCCAGTTTCTGTTAAATACAAAAGTCTTAAAAAACAAGCTTTGTCATAATTACAGCAGAAATATTAGAAATACTGAAAATATTACCAGGTCATGATTTTGTTAGTTAAAATCTACAGTTAGAATGTTATTTTAATTTAATTTAATTTTTTTATTTTATTTACATTTTATTTTATTGTATTTTATTTAAATTTTATTTTATTTTATTTATTTACAATGTAGGACAAATAACAATGAAACAAAAGATTCATAATGTAGAAAAATTTTCTTAGCAACAATCTACAGTAACACCAAGCTTTTTATTTTATTTTATGAAATGATGAACTTAAATGATACGAACCCACAGCGCCTTTGTGAAAAAAAAAATACCCTTAAAAACCTATGGTAACAATGTTACTTTCAATTTTTCTACAATTCCTCTCTATATTATTTTTTAATGTAATTTTTTACAGCAAAAATCCACAGTAACCCCATGCTTTGCTTTGCTTTTATTTTATTTTTATAAAATAAAATAAAACTATTTTGTTTTATTAAGAACCCACAGAAACTCTTTTCTTTAACCTTTAACTTTCAACCTATCATGCGAATTTTCCGCTCAAGTTGAAATTTTTCTACTTGCCAATTCGCGTTGCCTGGTGCGAATATGTATCTATTCATGTCTTTGCACTGACTTTCTGTGTAATCTACTTATGTCAATAATTGAATTCAAATTTGGTGTGCACTCAACATTAATCCCACTTGCACTGAAATTCTGACCATTACCGCCTGCTCCCGCAATGTGTGTCCCGCTCCCATGATTTTTGTGCCAGCTCCCACATCATGTCAGTGCATCAGGGAGCAATATGCAGGGTATTAAAATTGGGGTATTTAAATAGTTTTTAAATGAGCATTCCCTTTCGATTTCCATGGTGGCCAAGTAACATAATCGATGTACACAGCGTAAACACCCTTTTATGTAACTCCATCATTCTTGGTATGCGCCAAGACATTTACTACATTTCTTTAAACGCCCATTCCCACCCGCAGTTCAGGTAAAACTGCCCACTCCCACAAGATTTGCATTGGGTCCCGTGGGACCCGCGGGATTCCAATCCCAATGCAGCCCTCTAGTATGGTGTTTCAAGCAGTATTTGAATAGATTGCTTCAGCGTGGTGTGATTGACGTTTCATGAAACAGTTACATGCTGTCACTCACAATGCATTACTGCGAGACACTTCACTAGGAGTTTGGTGTCACTACCACATGGGAAAAGAGTGTGATTTCAGGAAGAGCAGAGCGGACATTTCTAACCATCTGCTTGCCAGGGAACACACCTGCCTCTACCAAATCCCAGGTGCAGAATGTTAAAAATAACAGATTCCAGCTTCTCGTCAAATTCGCCGTGGACAGCAATATGTTCAGTGGAAATACATTCAACAATCTGACCCCAACACTCACCCTCTCAAATAAGAGAATGTTAAGGCAAAACACAAACTCTCTATCTGCCTCACACACACACGCACGTACAAATATATCGCCTCAAACTCACAGCGAAAACCACATAAGCTGATTTCCACCTAAATTTGAGTCTATGTGAGTACATGATTGGAGTGACTGGCCCAGAGCATCTGTACGCTCTGCTGTGTATACGTTGGCATGCTGTGTGTAGACAAGTCTGGGCACCCTCACCGCACAACTGATGAGTCCAGGTCTAACACCTGTCCACCACCATCCCTGTCTCTCTGCCTTCACATTCTCACACTACAGAAACACATCAACATGTGAGGACACATCACAACAGGTGTGTAGTGTTAACACCGAACAAGCTCATTTATTCAGGCTAGATGCATCAAGAACATCTCCCATTGTAGGACAGAAATGTGTCAGTTTCTAGAGATTCTGCTGCAACATTTGTATTGAGGTACACTCATAGTGTGATTTAAAAATCTGCCAAAACTATACTCTACTCTATTAAAGAAATAGCTCACCTAAAAATGACAATTCTGTCATTGATTACTCATCCTCATGTCGTTCCAAACCAGTAAGACCTTTGTTTATCTTTAGAGCATATTTTTTGACAAAACCTGAGAGCTTTCTGACCCTGCATAGACAGCATCAGTGTAATGTTATGAAGCTACAAGAATACATAACTAACAATATGGAAGGCCAGGCCATCGTTCTTACCATTATACAGTTGAAGTCAAAAGCTTACATACACCTTGCAGAATTTAAAAAATGTTAACTATTTTACCAAAATAAGAGGGATCATACAAAATGCATGTTATTTTTTTGTTATTTCACATAAAAGACATTTACAGTCCACAAGAAAAAATAATAGTTGAATTTATAAGAATGACCCTGTTCAAAAGGTTACATACACTTCATTCTTAATACTGTGTTGTTACCTGAATGATCAACAGCTGTCCCTTGTTTGTCCTGATCAGTTAAACTGCCTGCTGTTCTTTAGAAAAATCCTTCAGGTTCCACAAATTCTTTGTTTTTTCAGCATTTTCGTGTATTTGAACAATTTTCCAACAATGACTGTATAGTTTTGAGATCCATCTTTTCACACTGAGGACAACTGAGAGACTCATATGCAACTATTACAGAAGGTTCAAATGCTCACTAATGGTTCATAAGGAAACACAATGCATTAAGAGCTGGGGGTGAAAACTTTTGAACAGAATGAAGATGTCTTCATTTAGTACTGCTCTTCAGAAGCTACAGATGATATTTATATGTTTCCTGGAAGACAAAATAAGTAAAATTGACCCTGATCTTCAAATTCAAAAAGTTTTCACACCCCAGCTCTTATTGCATGGTTTTTCCGTCTTAAGCATCAGTAATTAAGTAATCAGTAAATAATTAACATTTTGCAGATTCTGCAAGGTGTATGTAAACTTTTGACTTCAACTGTAATGTTGCAGTTAGCCAACTGGTGAGTAATTCTACTTTATGTTCTTGCCAAAGCCAATTTTCACCTGGTTTTAGTACTTGGCAAGTGTTCATGTTGGACCACAAACACATTGTTCTGAGAACAGCAGAATCTGTCACAGTCTGGTATCAGTGTCCTTCAGCGCTGGCAGATACATACAAGTCAATATAGCAATCGTGAGCTCAGAGCTCCTCCTGTGCGAATACGCTCCATCAACACTATATTATGGTCTTTCTCCTTTTTTCTCTCAATCTTTCTCTCTGAGGAGTCCACTTATTGTTCTTAGCTTTGTGTGTCTTCAGTTTTCCCTGCTTGGGGCATTCTGTGGTTAAATGGAGAAAGAAAAGGACCAAAAAGTAATTAAATGGGAATTAGCGCGTGAGAGAGATTGTGCCTACAAGAGGCATATGTTAAAAAACGACTTGGCAGGAGCTCACGTCGGGGAGAATACAGATGAGGTGTGTCTGAGTGTCTGGCTTTGGTGATGCACGGAGGGGCCGTGTCTGTGAGGAACTAGAAGCGATGCAAGCCTGTCAGCCGTGGTCCCTCAGATAAGCTGAGCAGATAACGTGTGTGATTCCATCAGCCAACAGAGGCTAGGATTCTAATTTTCTGCATTAATTAGTCGTCTATTCTAATTTATTCAGCCAGAGCTTGAGGTCTAATCAGAAACCGGACTGCGTGGAGTTTGTTTTTGTGACAGCGCCGCTGACTAGGTGATTAACATTTGAAAAAGGCAGAAATGTGTATTTTTAACAGGCAAACACTCCTGACGCTGAGACTCTGGCCAAATCAAAAGTCAACAAAGTTCAGATCAATATTAAGCTCAAGAGCAAGATTTTATCGCTGTGTTTTATTGCCTGCCTAGTGGGTACATGACTGCTGTATACTGTTGCTGCTTATGCTGGTGAGCTGCACAATTGCCACAGCTTAAGCAGAACTGGTCATAAATTATATATAAGGGAAATTAAATTAAATTAAATTTAAAAAAATTACCAGTATTCTATTGTCATTATAATGATTAATATAATATAATATGGTTATTTTTAACAAACAATCACTTCACTTTGTAATAAATAAATAAATAAAATTTTAGAAGGCAAAGCCCCTGCAAATTAACTGGTCTAAAACTATTACATAAAACTGCTCATAACAATATGAACTTCTCCTCTACCTTTTTCATTCCAGGGCTATTATCATTAACTAAAACTTAAACTAAAAGAACCAAAAAAAAAATGTCATTATTATTTTATTTTATAAGTTTAACTAAAACTTAAACTTATTAAAAAAAAAAAAAATAAATCATTATTTGAAATAAAATACAAATGAACTTATTTATAAGTTATATAAAAAAAATTATATAAAATTTTTGATATTTTATTAAACATTCATTATTTTCATTTAAGTGCTAAACTAACACTAATTAACTAATTTTGAAAAAAAAAAATGAATTACATTTAGACATAAATAAATAAATAAATGAGAAATAATGCTCATTAAAATTATAAAAAACTGAACTAAAATTAAAATTAAAACAGAAAAAAATAACAAAAATCTCCACTCCAGGGCTATTATTGTTAACATATATATAGTCATTATTTGAAATTAAAATAAAAATGAACTTAAAATATATTTTTTTAATATTTTATTTATTATTTATTTTCATTTAAATACTAAAATAAATACAAAAAACTAAATTAAATTTAGTAATATTTATTTAATAATTAAACAAATAAATTAAGTGCTGAGCAATGATTAATCGAGATTAATCACATCCAAAACAAATGTTTTTGTGTACATAATACGTGTGTGTGTACTGTGTATATTTATTATCTATACACAGTATAAATACACACACATGCATGTATACATTTAAGAAAAATACGTTATGTTTAAACTGTCAGCTGTGGTCCCTCAGATAAGCTGAGCAGATAACGTGAGATTCCATCAGCCGACAGAGGCTAGGATTCTAATTTTCTACCGGGGTCCATCATATTTACACTGATTGAATTCAATCAGTGGACAGAAAAGGGAGGTACAGAGGGAAGCCGGCAAAGAAAGAAAGCCAGAGAGAGAAGGTCACCCAAGCTCTGCCAACATGCACCTTTACTCCTCGGCTCCAGTTATTCTGCTCCAACTTCCACCCGTGCTCACATAAACAATCACTTCCCTCACGACGCCCTCACCCAGCTAACAGACATGTAATCAAGATGCCAATGATTGAAAAGCAATTACCTGAAACAGTAAATGAGCAAAAACAAAAACTCAGTCCACAGCTCCGGCACAGGGACGTAATTGGTTCCCAAGACGTGAGTTTATAGATTTATAGAGAACGTCATAAAAGTCTCCAAATCCCTAAACTGTCTGGTGTGGCTCCAGCTGTCAGTCACGCATATGATTCCTTAAATAATCAGGTCATCAATTACGTTGTCTATCAGGTAGTCCTTAGGGAAGCCATCCCAGATCCTTTAGATCAGAGATTGATGAGACTTCTACCTGCGTGGAACTGCAATTAACTGTAGAGTCTGCTTTAAACGTCCTAATGAGTCTCCATTAAATTGATTTATAGAATCATTATCATCTTGCTATGAAAAGTAAAAAAGGTAGCATGGATATTACATAAGTCAAATTTTAAAAAGCACCTACTGCTTTTACATCAAGGGGAGCAGATGGAATAAAAGCAATCCCTCAACCTCTGTGCGTTTAGAAGCCAGTCAAGTACAGCAGGACACAAAGAGCTTGTTTGGCTGATGAAAAGCCAGACGGTATTCAGAAACAAAGAATAAAAGCTACAGGTACTTCTCAGAAAAAAATAAAAATAAAAATCGGCACGTCTCTGGCTTATCTAACTAGCTGTATTGCTGATTTTACAAGATTTGACATCAATGGACTTCATACAAAGACCATCAAAATAGCTCTAGCTCATCTTTAATGCAGAAAAAAGGAAATTTGAAAGAAATGTCCATCATTTTAACCAAAGATATTGAACGCTCTACTCGGCCAAACAAACCAGGAGATGCGACAACTGATTTCAAATAAATTTGACATTAGGACATTGCTAAGCATGTTAAAAATGCATGCGAAACGTGCATGCAGTGTGTCTATGATGCCTCAGAATGTTTAAGGGTTAACCAAATGGTCAATGTTCTGACAGCTAATTGTAATATTTGAAGGATGGATGCTACAGGATGTCAATACTAGGCAGGACACCACAGTTGTCAGTCCAGTGTTTTCCTACTGCACACAGATCAATCAAGAAACCCTCTATTTTACTCCACGACAGGATCAGACAGCATCCAGACGGCTCTGCTGAAGTCAAGCTGGCTGGAATCTGGATGAGAGGACCCCCCGCTATCTGCATGTGAAAGTAGCTCCAGTGCTGTTTTCTAATTAACATCAGTCTTTAGCACACCAGGTAGAAAGGCCCCTATTTGACAGGCTAATTAATCTGGAAACCTCGAGTGCCCACAGACTCCAGTGTAACTCCAACACTTAATCCTGTCAATAAGATGTCTCAACTGTAATGGACTATGGGGAAATAAGAACGGGATTCAATATAATTAATGCTAAGTTTAGAAACAGAAAATTTCCACTTGAAGAAGAATGGATTGAGAAGATATTAGGGCTAAGCGATATAGTTATAGATACAGTGTCAGTATCTTTGATTCTTTTGATGACTTTGTTTAAATGTTTCTATTGTCAAATAATCCAAAACTTTAACTTTTTTGAATTCAAAGATCAAGGTAAATAAATTGTACTTAATTTGTCTTCCAGAAAACAGGCAAGTGTCTTCTGTTGATTCAGAAGGGCAGTACTAAATTTTAAAAAATTATATTTAGGCAAAATAAGAATGTGCACATCTTCATCCGTTTCAAAAGTTTTCACCCCCTGGCTCTTAATGCATCGTGTTTCCTTCTGGAGCATCAGTGAATGTTTGAACCTTTTTTTTAATAGTTGTGTTTGAGTCCCTCAATTGTCCTCAGTGTGAAAAGATGGATCTCAAAATCATACAGTCGCTGATGGAAAGAGTTCAAATATGCAAAAGATGCTGGAAAACTAAAGAATCTGCAGGACCTGGAAGATTTTTCTGAAGAACAGCAGGCGTTTAACTGTTCAGAACAAACAATGGATTCATGAACAACCATCACAAAACAAAAAAAAAAAGTCGTAGACCATCCAGGTAACCACACACAGTATTAAGAACCTATGGTTCCCAAACTTTTGAAGGGGGTTATTTTAATAATTTCAGCTATTTTTTTTTTAGTGAATTTCAGCGATTTTCATCGTCTTGTGGACGATGTGTAAACATCGCTTACGTAAAATATCTTACTCAGGACAGTACCAAATAAGAAATAACATGCATTTTGTATGATCTCTCTTATATTGTTAAAATTATTCACATTTTCACAGATTCTGCAGGGGTTCCCAAACTTTCACATGCCACCATATTATTTACTTGGTGTGAAAAAAAGAAAGTTAACCAGTTGAACCATTTCAATCAGTCACTGTAGCAAAGAAAAAAATATATATATATACTTGATCTCTCTCTCTCTCTCTCTCTCTCGCTCTCTCTCTATATATATATATTTTAGTCCTCGAATTGGCAGAGAGGAGTGCAATATTCTAGTGATAACAGAACTCCAACCGCTTCACCGTTTGTATCACAGCAAGTGTCGTGGTGGATGCTTAAATCCACTATAATTTTATAAACAATACTCTTTTTGTGTTACAGAATGTAGATTTAAGAGTTGTTTAGGTGATAATGTACTTGTTTAGACATCATATATGCAGTTCGTTAATAAAGATAACGTCTAATTGAAAATTTGCTTCAATGTTTTTCAGGGATATGAGCTCCAGGGCATCAGCGGCCATTCAGCGCCGAGAACAACCTTACCTCAGCCAGTTTTTCTCTAATTTGTCGCTGACTCTGATGTCTCTATTTCTAAAGTGACATTTTTTAAATTAGTAACGGAGGCTTGGGCTCAGCTGTTAAACTGTCAACTTGAGATTTGTATCCGTGGCGGAACGAAGTAGTTTGGACAGAAGAGGTTTTTAAAGACACTCTGTTGTTGTTTTTTATGCATTTACACACTCGTGCCGTCGAACTGTTGTATAAATGCAATATCACACTCATAGCCGTGCGACTCGTAGCTGTATATCGGTACACTGTGATTACCTACGACCGAATCACAGCCGTGCCAATAAAAAGCCATATTGCACGGCTAAGAGTCTGATATTGCTCATATATGCACTATCAGTCAAACGTTTTTGAACAGTAAGATTTTTAATGTTTTTAAAGAATTCTCTTCTGCTCACCAAGCCTGCATTTATTTGATCCAAAGTACAGCAAAAGCAGTAAAACTTTGAAATATCTGATTATTTAAAATAGCTGCTTTCTATTTGAATATATTTTAAAACGTAATTTATTCCTGTGATTTCAAAGCTGAATTTTTAGCATCATTACTCCGGTCACATGATCCTTCAGAAATCATTCTAATATTCTGATTTGCTGCTCAAAAACATTATTATTACGTTTAAAATAGCTAAGTAGATTTTTTTCAGGTTTGCTGAGAGAAAGTTTAGAAGAACAGCATTTATCAGAAGTAGAAATCTTTTGTAACATTATAAATGTCTTTTTTGAAATTATACGGACTTCAAGCTTTTGAATGGTATAGTGTATAATGTTACGAAAGCTTTTCTTTGGATCTTTCTATTCATCATAAATCTTGAAAAAAAATGTACTCTGTAGCTGTTTTAAATATTGATAATAATAAATGTTTCTTGAACAGCAAATCAGCATATTAGAATGGTTTCTAAAGGATCATGTGACACTGAAGACTGGAGTAATGATGCTGAAAACTTAGCTTTGACCACAGAAATAAATAACATTTTAAAATACATACAAATAGAATTCAGTTATTTTAAATAGTAAAAATTTTTACAAATTTTACTGTTTTTGCTGTACATGGTGAGCAGAACAGAATTCTTTAGAAAATAATAAAACTCTTACTGTTCAAAAACTTTTGACTGGTAGCGTATATTTATATTTTTACTAAAACATTTTAAGGAAGACAAATGCCACACAGAGACTGAATCGTGTGAGATGCAAAACAAGGAAGATAGTCTATCATTATGAACAAAACTGTCAAAAATATAGTAAATATTCAACATTTCTCCCAGCTCTAGTTTAATAGTAAGGTCAACACTATCCTCAAGTAATCCAAATTCACATTATACAGGAATAAAAAACACATTTATTCAAAGTAAATTATTCTCATTTCCCACAGACATGAACCTGCATGTAGAATTAATATTCAATTTATCTGTATAATGAGTGCATTTCTTTTGGACTGTGTCATAGTATTAATCACAGCACTGGTCCTGTGAGAAGCATTTACGCATGACAAGCAATTTCACTAAAGGGGCTGCCTAAAGCTAACATCGCTTTCATCTTGCAGGAAGAAGCATTGTGGCACAAGACACTTGAAAACTAAGCTGATAGGGGCTTGGTTGGGTCATCGCCTGCCTCTCACTTAGCTCATTTATCGCTCTGTCGCATCAGCTTAAGTCTCCATCCCCCTGAGTGCCGTCCAATAGACCAATCATATTTCACACTGGAAGAAATCCAAAATGTGAGAAAAGGCCACCTGAATAATTGAGGCGAAGGGTGAATTATTTTGAGCAATACTACCATGCACAGTCTGGTGTAAAACGCCATTTTCCAAAAGTATGTCGAACCCACGATAACAAACAGCTCAGAGAACGCAAGAACATATGGGAATGTCATGTTTTTATGGAAATTGACATTCGGTTGTGTGGTAGGGGCTTTTTACAGTGGATTTACATCACTGGTATTACTCAATATGGAAAAGTAAATCGATACGTAATTGCTGTGTAATTGCATATGCCACAGGCAATAAATCACAGGAGAGAAATATTTTGCACGTAAATTCGATTTGGATGTGTCAACTACGACACAAGCAAACCCTGCAGAAATGTACACTATCCTCCTTCCACGTTACACTGAACAAGTGCTAGCAGACCTTTCAGAAACTAAATATAACACAAGAAGAGCACTGAGCAAAATACATCTCTAAGAGCTAAGAGCCTCTTTAAGTTTCACATATGTATGGACCTTTACACAAAGAAGATGAGATATTAATAAATAGGGCTACATTATGTAAAACTAAGCCTGAAAGCAACTTCAAAAAGCTCCAAGCAGCGAGAAAGTGAAGAATCATGATGTTTACTTCACTAATGACTCACGCTAGCTAACTCTTACCGTTATAAGAATTGACTAGATAAGAACAAAGAGTAAGAAAAATCAATGGAGACAGCTGAGACATGATGCTGCCTAATGAAGCCTGATGTCAGTTTCCTCTGTTTTCATGGCGAAATGAAAAATTACACATTTGTTTGGCAAGCAGCTGGTTGAACGATTTCTATGACATGGGTGGTTAATGTAAAACATAATGAGATGTGTTATAAAATGCTGTTTTAGATTACAGCCTCCTTTGTTCTCAAGGATATGAGAAAGAGATGTGCATTTGGGTCATTTTGACTGCTCAAGTACCAAGGGTGAGGCTGATGGGTAGGCGGTCTAAGTTTGTATTTATCAAACTGATGTCTTCAGCCACTGCTTTATGTTTCTCACCATGAACAATGTCTTTTGATGTGTCAAGTAAAAAATACTGTTAAAAACTGTGTTTATATCATTTCAGATATCCATTTTTGAACTCACGAGTTCCCCGTCAAGTAAACCCAACCACACAAACCAAATGTTCCACCATAAATACGATAAATACAGTTGAGGTCAAAAGTTTGCATATACACTTTGCAGAAATTTTACCAAATACAAAATGCATGTTATTTTTTATTTAGTACTGACCTGAATAAGATATTTCACATAGATGTTTACATATAGTCCACAAGAGAAAATAATAGTTGAATTTATAAAAAATGACCCTGTTCAAAAGTTTACATACTCCTGATTCTTAATACATTGTTGTTACCTGAATGATCCACATTTGTGGCTTTTTTGTTGAGTGATAGTTGTTCATGAGTTTGTCCTGAACAGTTAAACTACCCGCTGTTCTTCATAAAAATCCTTCAGGTCTCACAAAGCGACCAGTAGCCAGCAAAAACCAGCTTAACCAGCCTAGCCAGGCTGGGAAACCAGCTAAAACCAGCTACTTCCAGCTTTAACCAGCTGCAAACAGCTAACCAGCCCAGGCTGGTTTAGCTGTTTTTTTTCAGCAGGGCTCAGGGACTCATATGCAACTATTACAGAAGGTTGTCACTCACTGATGCGTCAGAAGGAAACACGATGCATTAGGAGCCAGGGAGTGAAAACTTTTTGAATTTAAAGATAAATTTCACTTATTTTGTCTTCTGGGAAACATGTAACTGTCTTCTGTAGCCTCTGAAGGGCAGTACTAAATAAAAAAATATGATATTTAGGCAAAATAAGAAAAATGTACACATCTTCATTCTGTTCAAAAGTTTTCACCCCTGGATCTTAATGCATCATTTTTCCTTCTGGAGCATCAGTGAGTTTTGAACTTTCTGTAATAGTTGCATATGAGTCCCTCAGTTGTCCTCAGTGTGAAAAGATGGATCTAAAAACCATACAGTCAACAAGGATTGATTAATTAATTTTAACCTTCAATATTATAGTAATGTAGTAGCAACTGAATCTCATGTATATTTTACAGAATTAGTTGTTTTTTTTTTCCTTGAGAAATTTGTCATACACTGTACCTGATATATATCCAAAATAATCGGTATTGAATCAAATCGAAGACCAAAACAAGGAAAAACTCAAAAATGTCTTCTTTTCTGTTCCACAGAAGGACATGGGGGAGAATAAATGACGACAGAGCTATCCCATTAGACCCATGCCATCAGTCTCACATATACTCAGCTGTCCACGTAAATGTTTTTACGACTGCAGAACATTTGTAGTATCTTCATGCCCCACATACATACACCATGAATTTTAATATCTCTATGGGGAAGTACGATTGATGACAGGAAATGTAACATTTCTATTTATGAGCTCTTACCCTGCGTCTGGTCGATGTGGCCCAGGGTTTCTATCTGTTCAACGAGATCATTAGAGTTCCACTGACTCATCCCCAAAAGCATGGCCGTCTTCCCCTCGAGCACCTCTGAAAGACATCACACACAAAAACACATTTAGCATATGATGAAGATGAGACAATCAATCATTCAGCTCATTGGTAGGATAATGCTATGCACATTTCAGCTCAGAAGAAATCACAGGGAATGCAGCAGTACATCAAAGACTATTAAGATTCATCGAATTATCTTTAAATACAGCTCGAGCCATAAAGTGATGTCCGACTAATGAGCACAGAGTGAGCGATCAGGCACTCTGCCGGTCCTTGTGAGACAGCCCCTGAGTGCTTGATGGAGGACTCGGCTGTGCGGTTCACAGCGTGTGACAGCGAACCGCAAGCCCAATGCCGTGTCGGATCTCGCTGGGCCGATATTTGGGTGTGGAAGAGAGGTTTTGACAGGCCTCCGTCAGGCCTGCTCGTCTGCATCACCCACTCGAGCCGATCGGCCGCTGTTTGTCGCATTCTATTCGCTAGACTGTCAGTTGAATTGTTTTTTTGAGTTGGCTCAAACAAGGGTAGACAAACATACACATGCACGCTCACAGAAACAATGCGAGGGAAGTTGTGAGACGAAGAGTTTTAAATCATAATCCAAACACTGGTGGTTATTGAGTCGTGTCGAATGGAACGGTGCTTAGAGAGAGCTGGAAGAACATAGATCTTCTGAAGTGTGAAATGTGCTTAGCACAAAGAAGAGCAATGACAGCAGCCCAGCTCCTGAAGGAGAGACAACCACCTATTTCAGTAAATAAAACAAATAAACTGCTAACGCACAAGGGTCTGCCAGCAAAGCTCAGCAAAGCAAAGCTGCGAAAGGATGACAGCAAAAAGTGAGAGTTGAAAGGAGAAAAAGAACAATGTAGAATTGTGGGAACATGCTCTCAGAAAGAACTGAGTGGACAAGCTTTGCAAAAGATTTCTGCAAAGCTGCACCATTATGAAAAATGTTTATGTCCCTATGGAAGTTAGGAATGTGCAAAACATTTTTATGAAAAGACCTAACAAAATGCATTTTTAGGGCTGTCAAAGTAACATTAAAATGCATTTAATTATATTTATTTATTCTTTTTTTCCAGATTTTTATATCTAACATCAATACAGGGCGGAAAAGTATGGAAGTCCATTTCCGCCACTGAATAAAAAATAAAAAAGGTTATTGCGACTTATTTCAAAATCCTGACTTTTTTACTCAGAATTGTGAGATATAAACTCACAATTACGAGTTATAAAGTTGCAATTCTGAGAAATAAAGTCACAATTGCATTATATGAACTTGCAATTCTAAGAAATGAAGTCAGAATTGTGAGATAAACTTGCAATTCTGTGAACATATCAGTCTTTTTTTTCTCCTCAGGACTGGACTTTATAACTCGTAATTGCAAGTTTGTATCTCATAATTCTGAGGAAAAAAAAGTCTGAATTGCGAGATAAAAAGTCGCAGTTGTGAGAAAATTTCTCGCAATTGTAAGCTTTTTTTTCCTCAGAATACAAATACAAATGTGTAATTGCGAGTTATAAATTATAAATTATTATATAATATATAATTATGCGTTTATGTCTCAAGTTCAGAGAAAAAAGTCAGAATTGCGAGTTTATGTGACACAATTCTGAGAACAATTTTTTAAATAATGTAATGGACCGTGTCCTTGCGTCGCCTGCCTATAACGTCATACACCCTTGATTTTCGATTTTTACGATTCCTCGGTAACTTGAATACAAAAAAAATCATCGAGGCAAATTATTTATGAGGCTTCGTTTTGTCCATTTACTGTAACTACACACGGAACACTGTGTTTCCCCACAGACCAATTTTACTGTCGCACAAACCGATAAACGCTGGACATATTTAAGACCGTAAATTAATGGTGGTTAGTTATGATGTCCCCAAGTTAGCTATGTTTTGTGAAAGATTAAGTGCCATTTATGTTGACTGTCTCATTCTCTCTCTGTGACACACAGAAAGTTAGAAAGTTAGTCAATATCAAACGAAGAGTGCCTCAACACGATTACAAATGTGATACTGATTTTTACGCAACAGTTCATCAATAAACAAGAAGTTAATATTAAGAGACTTACATTTTAGACAGCATATTGCCTGTTTTGCTCTTTTTCGCCAACAAATAACCATTCCAAACACAGCCACAGCACTGTTTTGCGTCTTTGAGCAAGATGGCGGTGTTTCGTTCTTGAATGAATCACCCGTTAAATGATTCAGTTCAATCGCAATGACTCACTTACTTATCAGTGACTTGCTGACACCTACTGGTGGTATCTTCATTTTAAAAACACATGTAAATATCAGTATTCAATGTTGTTTTTAAAATAACAAAATATTATTTATGCATTTGTAACTGCAAGTTAAATGCATTCATGTCCCTCTGAGCTGAATTAAATAGCGTGTAAATAGGCCTTCATCTAAATGCCCCAATTTCTTGATTTATGCCTTTGTTTTAGGTTTATATATATATATATATATATATATGAAGAGTTAAGATGCAAAACCAGCTAAATCCATCTGACGTCTGAAGGCTCAGATGTATAGGTTTCTATGTAAGTACCGGCACTTCTGATTGGGCTGAGGCTGGGATTTTAGCGAGTTTGAAGAAAAACTCACACTACATGACCTTAATAAGTCTTTAATACATTAGCCCATCCATGGACATGATTTCTTGCCGAGTCCCGATGTATTGCATCCGCTGTGGGGATGAAAACAACAACTCCCATGATTCCCTACTTGAAACATCATCTTAAAACACAATGCAATTCATGGTGCAAAACAGTGAAAAATGACAACCAAATCAAGAAGATCAACAATTTAAAAATATCACAGAACAACATGCAGCATTTTAATAGACTAACTGACAGAGATATTCAGCAAATAAATCCTCTTTTATTATACAAAACTATCATAGACTTCACAAGACAGAGCCGAATTGCATAACAACTGGAACGCCGCTCACAGCAGGAGATCTGAAGTCCGACCATAATTGTCCTGAAATGCATTGTTGAAGGCGGAGTGTTTGTTAAACAAGCTGCGTTTGACGCCTGTAGCAGCAGTGCTTTAAAGAGAATGAATTTATGGAATGAAGAAACAACTTCTCAGAGAATTTATTCTGCTGACAGTCTAACAGTAAGCGCAAACATTGCCAGCAAGCTAAATCACCCTCTGAAAAGTTGTCTCTTGGTTCAACACTTTCAAAGCACATTTATCAAATATTAAAAAAAAAAGTTTAAAATATATACAAACATCCTGACCTATTCCTAATGAAGATGCATAAAATTAATAACTCAAAATACTTTCAAGAGCAGGTCATATGGGTTTTCGAAAAAATATCTCTTTTTCAGTTTGTAACGTAGCTACCCTTCAGTGTAAACAGTCCGCAAAGCTGTTAATCAAAAAGTGCATTATACATAAAAATATCATCTCTCAAAAGAAACAGTCGACTCAGAATCGCCTTAACTTCGGAAAAAAAAACATAGAACAGTTATTTTATCTATTAAGCAAACCATTTCATCCCATTTAAAAAAATAAAAATAAAATAATATTAATCACATGCCAGTGCCACTACACGGGATTATGGTGAACAACTACCGAGCCTACTGGTATGTAGAGCTCTTTGCTAAATTGGTAAATTAGCTTGAAGAATAAAGCCAAATCTTATTTATTGTGAAATTGATTAGCTATATGAAGTGGAATAAATCTATACATTTTCTGTTCCCATGTCTTAAATTTGTGATCATTCTAAATGTATTTTAATAGACTGAATCATGCAGTGAAAGAACGCACTAGTCTAGACTTCACATAATGCGTGCACTGCACTCAGTAGGTGTTTTGAATGGCTTTTGTCAAAATGAACTTCGTTAAAACATCAATTACGATATTATCGTAGACGATATCGCACACCCCTAGTTTACAGATATTATGCTCAGAACTGATTCAAAGAAACCTTTTTGAAATCATGGACAAATTACTCTATGTATAGAAAATTGCAATGTTTTCAGCCTTAGATGCATTTAAAGCTGTTGTAGGGGACTCTAATACAATATTAGAACAGTTTAAAAATCATATGACCTGCTCTTTCAGAAAAAAGTGCATGAAACTTCATTGAAAAGAGTAAAATTAGAAAGATATGCAAAGAGCATAAAGACGGGGAAACATTTTGATTGGAGGCTATTAAAGACTTCAAAAGGAATCTGAAACTTAATTTCACAAATCTTAGAAAGGCCTGCAGGTAATGAGTTCATGGAAGCCCAAAGCTTATCCATTAACATTCTTCAACTCTTCTTTTCCTCTTAAATACAGACAAAGATACGAGTCAAAGGACATGTCCGCGTGGGCTGAAAGATGGTCAAATACTGGTGTATTACAGCTGTTCCTATTTCCAGTTCTCTCCTATGAACATCTTCAGTATATGAACCAAATCTGGGACTATATTTTCTTTTTCTCTACACCTTGTAAATTACATTTCAGAGTATTACATTTCAGAGCAAGATCATGCTGTTTCAAACCCATATGACGTTCTTTTTTCAGTTGAACACAACAGGAAACGTTTGGCAAAATGACAGCCTCAGTCTCCATTCACTTTCACAGTATGGAAATAAAATGCAAATCTATAGTTGGCTTCTTTAAAAGTTAAAAGCAGTAAAACAAGCAGCATTTATTATGCACAGACTTCATTTTTTTTCGCACATTTTATCCGACTAACACTTTTTTCCATGACCAGTAGATGCCTGTGGCTGTCAAGAGGCAAAGAACATAAGACAGCGTTGTCTGTATGACACAGTTTCAGGAAAACAGGCTTTTCCTGGAAAATCTTCCAAATGGAAGCCCATATTTGGTTATGAAAATCACACGTCTTGACCTTCTTCTCAACACTGGGGTTTAAAACTCTAACACAAATACTAAGAAATGACTTTGACAGTGTTTTGTAATGAGAAACAAACTTGGATGTGTATCTATGCCATGATTTAACATTCAACCGACCGTTATATATGCAATTAAATTGCCTAAATTAAAATCAAAGACAAGCTGTCATCTCTCAGATGGCTAATGATATTCATAAAATCATAAAAAGTCCCAATGCCAAGATGCTATTTTCAATTAAAGTATTAAATGTATTAAAATGTAAGGAACACAATTTTAGCTATGCTTTGTAATCTGATAGAAGTTATGAATAGCTGATTTCTAAATTGATTTGTCAGTGCAAATAAATCTTGTGTGTAAAAGGCCCAGGGCTACCCGACTACAGAGAACAATCAATGCAACAGAAAAACACTTTAGCACAAAATGCAAAGCCTGTATAGGTAATGCTAATCAATTAGCATTAAGAGTCACAACGAATGACTGCGAATGCATACAGCAATCTGTCTCTGGCTGAAATTTGCACAGTTTTAAATGAGGGTCCGATCTTATTCCAAGCTGTACAAATGTGGTCTGTTTAAACACACTCTGACAAATCTCATTACTCAAGTGCACACGCTCCAATAACAGACCTGAATTAACCTCCTTAGACATTTGCCAACATGTCAGTTAAAAATGATTCTGAACGCACTCATTCATAATCAAAACAGCTTTGTTCTTAAAGACCCCATGACAACACTTAACCAGCACAGCGTTGAAGTATTTCCAATTAAAAGTTGGTTGGGACAACACTGTTTGCAATATTGTTTACATCCTCTACAGAGACACTCCATGATGCGACTTGAAAGAGATCAACCCAGCGGATATTAGGGCAAGTGAGAGTCTCACACGCGTGAAAGGGGCTCGTGTGTCACGTAGGTGAAAGCAGGCTGACAAAGCTGGAACCGCTATGAGTCTCAATTTCCCTGCCGCTCGGCGCACTGACTGACAGGGGTCAATCTCACAGGTCAGTGAAGAGGAGTCAACAGCAGCCAGAGTATCCACACAGACCCAGAGAGACATATATTCACACATCCAACCTCTGTGAATTCAGAAACACACCTCTGCAGTGTCGCTCTCACAAAAAGCCATTAAGTTCGCACTCCAAGTCTGAGCCAAAACACTTGACTGTGGCTCTCCTGACAAAAGTGATTGCTAAACAAACACTCAGCCACTAGAAAACAACATTTAAGTGTGCACAACATTTCTTTCGTCATTTCTCACAGGTCAAAGCAAGTCTGCAGTGGAGACAATTATCTACACTGATTTACTCACCCTCATGTCGTTCCAAACCTGTAAGATCTTCGTTCATCTTCGGAACACAAATGGTAGGGTCCTACCATGTTCAAGGTCCAGAAAGGTACCAAAAACATAAAAATAGTCCATGTGACATCAGTGGTTCAACCGTAATTTTATGAAGCTATGAAAATACTTTTTGTGCACAAAAAAAGCTAAACTAACAAATTTCCTCCGAATTCTGTTCTTGGTACCTTTCTGGACCTTGAACATGGTAGAAGCCTTGCTGTCTATGGAACATCAAAAAACTCTTGGATGTCATCAAACATATCTTAATTTGTGTTCCAAAGACGAATGAAGGTCTTGCGGGTGAGTAATAATGTTGTTTTTAATTTTGATCTTGGCTTCCTCACTCCGTGTAATACACAGTGTGCCAGGAACTTGGGCGTTCTATTTGACGCTAGTTTAAAGTTTGATAAACAGATTTCAGAGGTAGTCAAGTCATGTTTTTACCAACTTCGCCTTCTCAGTAAAGTTAAACCTTTTCTATCCCAGAAAAATCTCGAGACAGCTATCCATGCCTTCGTAACATCTCGTCTCAAATATTGTAACTCTTTGTATTTTGGTATTTCTCAGTCTTCCATTTCTCGTTTTCAGTTAGTCCAGAATACAGCCGCTAGACTGCTGGAAGGCATACGAAAATATGACCATATTTTCAATTTTATATCTCCAATTTTAATGTCCCTACACTGGCTCCCTGTTCAGTATAGAATTGATTTTAAAATCTTATTATTTGTTTATAAAGCTCTCAATAACCTTGCGCCTCAATACTTAACCGACTTACTGCTTCCGTATACCCCTTCTAGAACCTTGAGATCTTGTGACCTTGGCCTGCTCATAGTTCCAAGAGTTAAATCGTGGTGATTGTGCTTTCGCTACTGCTGGACCGAAACTTTGGAATAGCCTTCCTCCTTTTATCAGACGTGCCCCCTCTGTTAGTATTTTTAAATCCTATCTTAAGACATATTTATTTACCCTGGCTTATAACACTTCTTAGTATGTTTCCTGTGGTATTCTATTGATTTTATTTGTCTGTTGATTCTCTGGTTTTCCTTTTTACTCGTGTTTTATTCTTTGTGAAGCACTTTGGTCAACCTTGGTTGTTTAAATGTGCTCTATAAATAAATGTTGTTGTTGTTGTTGTTGTAATAATTAAAGGAGAAGTCCACTTCCAGAACAACGATTTACAAATAATTTACTCACCCCCTTGTCATCCACGATGTTCATGTCTTTCTTTCTTCAGTTGTAAAGAAATGATGTTTTTTGAGGAAAACATTTCAGCAATTTTCTCCATATAATGGACTGATATGGTGCCCTGATTTTGAACTTCCAAAATGCAGTTTAAATGCGGCTTAAAACGATCCCAAATGCGGTTGTAAAAGATCCCAGCCGAGGAAGAAGCGAAACGATCGGTTATTTACATAAAAAAATACTATTTAAATACTTTTTATTCTTAAACGCTCTTCTTGCCTTGAAGTCCTTGAACTCTGTGTATTCTGGCTCAAGACAGTTAGGGTATGTCAAAAAACTCCAGTCGTATTTTCTCCCTCAACTTCAAAAATCATTTCAAAATCATTCTACATCGCTGAAGAAATTCCGACCCAGTCTTTGCAAAGTGAAAATGCAAAAAAGATCAAACACCCTTAACAAAAAAGGTAAAACAGCGATATAGGATGATTTTGAAGTTGAGGGAGAACATGAGATGGGAGTTTTCCAAAAACCCTAACTGTCATGAACAGGAACAAAAACAGTCCAGGCAGAGTAAGACAAGACGAGCGTTTGGCATTAATAAGTAGATAAATTGTATTATTTTTATTAAAATAACCAATCGTTATGCTAGATAAGACCCTTCTTCCTCAGCTGGGATCGTTTACAACCGCATTTGGGATCATTTGAAGCCGCATTTAAACTGCATTTTGGAAGTTCAAAATTGGGGCACCATATCAGTCCATTATATGGAGAAAAATGCTGAAATGTTTTCCTCAAAAAACATAATTTCTTTACAGCTGAAGAAAGAAAGACATGAACATCGTGGATGACAAGGGGATGAGTAAATTATTTGTAAATTGTTGTTCTGGAAGTGGACTTCTCCTTTAATGACAGAATTGTAATTTTTGGGTGAACTATCCCTTTAATTCTTTAGAAAAATTAATTCACTAGGAGTAGATATAAAAGTGTTCGTTAACCAATATTTTCATGTTGATCACCGTAGATGGCCCCACCCAGAGTAGATTCTCATTGGTCCAAAAATTCTCACATAACTACACAACTGTTCAAAAGTTGAGTAAGATGTATGTAATGGGATAGCTCACACAAAAATTAAAATTCTTTCATTAATTACTCACCCTCATGTCGTTCCAAACCCGAATACTGGCTTTTGTGTCAGCAGCACCACACACATGAATTGTGGTACTTTTGTAAAGGCGTGTTGAAAAATTATTGGATAAAGTCATTATTGTTGTTTTCTTTGCACACAAAATGTATTCTCAGAGCTTCGTAAAATTACGTTTGAACCACTTATGTCACATGGACTATTTTAACGTTGTCCTTTCTACCTTTCTGGGCCTTGAATTTGGTAGTTGTGTTGCTGTTTATGCAGGGTCAGAAAGCTCTCAGATTTCACCTAAAATATCTTAATTTGTGTTTCAAAGATGAACAAAGGCCTTATGGGTTTGGAACGACATGAGGGCGAGTAATTAATGACAGAATTTTCATTTTTGGGTGAACTATCCCTTTAATACTTTTGAAAGGCATCTCTTATGCTCGCCATGGCAGCGTTTATTTGATTAAAAACTCAGTAAAAACAGTAATATTGTGAAATATTTATTGCAATTTAAAATAACTATTTCTATTTTAATATACTTTATTGTCACTAAATGTCATTTATTTCTGTAACAGCAAAGCTGTTTTCAACATCATTACTCCAGTCTTCAGTGTCACATGATCCTTCAGAAATCATTCTAATATGCTGATTTGCTGCTCAAGATACATTTTTATCAAAATTTTTAATAACATTTTAAATGTATTCACAGTGACTTTTGATCAATTGAACGTGTCCATACAGAATAAAATAGTTTTCGAAAAAACCCTGAGTGACCCCAACCTTTTGAACAGCAGAATATTTCAAAATTAAATTTAAATGGACCCATCCATCACACTATAAGAGTCAGTAACCAAAAATAATCATGTATAACTAAATTATATCTAATTCTTTCCTGATACACAAAATGAGAATTTAAATATATTTAGAAAGGATAAGAACACATTGTGTTTTCTAAAAAAAAAAAATTTGCCAATCACTGTCATAGTCCTTGGTAAACAACTTAGAGTTGGTCCCTCTGTGCCTCCAGCCTTGGTTATCCTCTCAGCATATTCCCTATAATGCACTGTGACAGTATAATACATTTCTTCAAAGTTCCTTTAAGGCAAGTCATTTCAGTCAGTGGTCATCTTGGTAATGCGCTTGGGCAGTTATTTTCTATATGGGCAACAGTGTCACCATAGTGTTCTAGAGTAAACAAACCCCCTCTCATTATCATTCAAGAAAAATACTAATGCAAAACATTTATTTCGACAGCTGCTATATTGAGCGTTATGATATCTCCCTTTTGTTTTTCTACAAGCTAAATCTTCTCTAAACTGAGAAAAAAAACTATTAGCAAAATCTGAATGGCAGTTCATACAAGACAAATGCAGGTTCATCTAAATGAAGCCTAATGATGGAATATAATAAAAACCCAGCCAAAAACACATTAGGGAACTATCTGGCACGTGCCCCATTCCATCCCGCTGTAACATCTGGACTTTAATTGAGGTTCTGTGTAGTGTGGTAAAGCGGGGGGCTCATTAAGACTGAATGAGAAATGTGTCTCATGAAAGTTAGATGTGGAAACATGCAGGATACTGATTACATTATACACTGCTACAACCCACTCTTAAGTTTTTACTAATGTGGGGCGTGGGGTGTGGGGCGTGGGGTGGGGGTGGGGTAGCAGAGCTCACAGAGACTATGTGAATAAATTATAGAGCAGAATAATTTCATTTTGAACACCAAAACAATCAAAGGAACTCATTTGGAGATGCTACTCAAGAGACGATGTGATCTAGTTCACACTTCTAATGGAGAATCCCCTGCTTTAGTCACACCTCCATTCACTGACCAAATGTTAGCAGCTGTGCTGGGACTCGACTGCCACAGATTTAAAAAAACAAAAAAAAAAAACTGTCCACATCTGTTCATCCACTCATTTACATGCTCCATTCACATTTAACATAAACATGACCTGAAAACGTACCTCTATTTATTTGCTTTTTTTTCTAATACATGTTCCTCAATGACTAAGTTTCTCATAATAATGACTTAATTTCTTGTAATAATGACTTAGTTTCCTGTAATAATCAGAAACATTCTCATAATAATGACTTATTTTCTTGTAATAATGACTTAATTTCTCATAATAAAGACAGTTTTTCATAATAATGAGAAACGTTCTCATAAAAACCACATTCTCATTATGACTTATTTTCTCATTATAATGACTTAATTTCTCGTAATAATGACTTAGTTTCTTGTAATAATTAGAAACCTTCTCATAAAAAACAGAAACATTCTCATAATGACTTAAAGGGGTCATCAGATGCCCATTTTCCACAAGTTGATATGATTCTTTAGGGTCTTAATGAAAAGTCTATAATATACTTTGGTTAAAAATTCTCAGTGGTAGTGTAAAACAACACCCTTTTTACCTTTCCAAAATCAGCTCTGCAAAAATCATCGCATTCTGGTCGAGGCTGCTTTAAATGCAAATGAGCTCTGCTCGCCCCGCCCCTCTCTTCTCTCTGTGGAGTGATGAGCTGCTCTGAGAGATTGTTTACTTTAGCCACATTTAGCTCGTTTAGCCGCTAAACTTGCTAACTAGCACATTATTAGGAAAGGCGATTGCAAAGATTCTTAAAAAAAACCCTTATACTCACTTCTGCTGTAAGTGAAGCTGGATCACGAATGATTCGCGCGAACATAGACGGATATATGTAGATCGGGAGGTGCATTCCCTTCACAAACAAACGTAATCCACTGCATCTTCAGTGGCTCAGATGTCGCGAGTAAATGATGATCACTATGTTCATTATTACATCCAGCATCACAACACCTCAATCGCTCTATCAAAGATATTCTTGTCTAATTTACATCCCTGCTCCGGCATTGAAACAAAGAGGGCGGACTGTGACAGCTGATCTGAGGTAAATCGCTCATGTCGATCAACTATTGTGGGAGCGGCCTCTGTTGGTGTGACGCCACATTGACAGGCATCTGAGAACGGCTCAAATTGAAAAAGGGAATATTATTTTTACAGATTAATTAAAAACCACTGCATGGATTTTTATCATTATAGGGTAGATTTGTACATACACTGCCAACACACATTAATGTTCAAACAACATGTAAAAGTGAACTTAGCATCCGATGACCCCTTTAATTTATTGTAATAATGACTTAATTAAAATATGTAATAATGGAATAATGAAAATTACATAATAATGAAAAAACGTTCTTGTAGTAGTAACTTAGTTTTTTGTAATAATTACTTAATTTCTCGTTATAACTTTCTCGTAATAATGACTTAGCTTCTCGTAATTATTACTTAATTTCTCATAATAATGACTTGGTTTCTCATAATAATGTCTTCATTTCTTATAATAATGACTTATTTTCTAATAATAATTACTTAATTTCCTGTTATATTTAATTAGTTTCTTGTAATAATGACTTAGTTCCTCGTTATAATGAATTAATTTCTTGCAATAAAAAGAAACTTGCTCATAATAAGAGAAACTCATTATTATGAGAACGTTTCTCATGATTACAAGATTTTTTTCCCTGAATATTACTGCTTTTTAATTCATTACGAGAAAGTTTCTCAATATAATGATAATACTAAGTCATGATTATGAGAAAGTCTCACGTTATTATGACAGAACCGTATTTTTTCTCAACTGTGGCGGAAACGGCTTCCATTTAAGTCACATTAGTGAAAATAAAATAGGTTGTGATAAGTTCAAAACTTATACTCAAGTTGCTGTCCCTGCACGGTAAGTTGCTTTAGATAATAGCGTCAGCTAAATGTAAATGCTTCCTATAGGAAGTGATAATGGATAGTTGCAATGCTGAGGAAAGCAAAGCCGAGTCAATTTAAATTTAGAGGATTTTGTTTAAAGGTGGCATTTTGCTGAAGACGCAAATCTTGAGCTATTTACTGTATGGGCCTCGAGTGGCTCGCTGGTGCAGGGACACTTACTGCATGAGCACATATGTCTGCCAGTTTTCATGTTGATTGTAAAGGCTTGTTATTTGGACCCTATTATAAGCAAAAGTACAGTAACATTACATCAAGCATTTGCGTTCATCATGAAAAAGGTCCACAAATCTATTTAAAACAAGTTTACAGCTTTTTTTAGTGCCTACTTCGGAGGAATACATCCATAATGATGTGAGGCACCTGTAATAGACAGCATATGATGGACATAAAAAGTGAGAGGGAGAGAGGGAGAGAGAGTAGGGCACAGATGCTGAAGAGCTGAAGCCATCAGGACATTACAAAGGGTTGGAAATAAGTGACACTTACCCCGGGCATCAAAAAACTCATCATCTGAGCTGTCAACAGATTCCTGGGCGATGTTCTGCATGCGCCAGTGAGAAGCGCTGAGCTTGCGGAGGGTCGCTAAGGGGAGAACATGAAAAAGATACTATCAAACCAAAGGTCACAAGTGCTGCATGCAATTACTGAGCATTGTGTGACTAATTAATTCGACATGCATGATGACAGCGTTATTTAATATTACGAAGTGAAGGCATCCGAAGGAATGGAACGGCTGGGAATTAATTGAAAGCATGTTTTTTAATTAAGACAGGCTAATGTGGAAATCAAAGTGTAAAATCTGAGATTCAGAAAAGTGCAGATCATACTTAAGACTCTTCAAAAGGTTGTTTCAACTGATCTTAAAAACCATTTGATCAAGTTTATGCTCAAATGCTTAAAGGAGAAGTCCACTTCCAGAACAACAATTTACAAATAATTTACTCACCCCCTTGTCATCCACGATGTTCATGTCTTTCTTTCTTCAGTCGTAAAGAAATTATGTTTTTTAAGGAAAACATTTCAGCTTTTTTTTCCCGTATAATGGACTGCTATGGTGCCCCGATTTTTAACTTCCAAAAGGCAGTTTAAATGCGGCTTCAAACGATCCCAAATGCATTTGTAAACGGTCCCAGCCGAGGAAGTAGGGTCTTATCTAGTGAAACGATCAGTTAATTACATAAAAAAATACTATTTAAATATTTTTTATTCTCAAATGCTCGTCTTGCCTTCCTGCAGAAGAACTGCCTTGAACTCTGTGTACTGTGGCTCAAGACAGTTGTATGTCGAAAAACTCCAACCATATTTTCTCCCTCAACTTCAAAAATCATTTCAAAATCATCCTATATCACTGCAGAAGTTCCGACCCAGTTTTTGCAAAGTGAACATGCAAAAAAGATCAAACACCATTAACAAAAAAGGTAAAACAGTGACATAGGACGATTTTGAAGTTGAGGGAGAACATGAGATGGGAGTTTTTCGATATACCGTAACTGACATGAGTCCAGGCAGAGTAAAACACGATGAACGTCTGGCATTAAAAAGTATATAAATTGTATTATTTTTATTAAAATAACCGATTGTTACGCTAGATAAGACCCTTGTTCCTCGGCTGGGATCATTTACAACTGTTTTTGGGATTGTTTTGAAGCTGTTTGAAGCCGCATTTAAACTGCATTTTGGAAATTCAAAATCGGGGCACCATAGAAGTCCATTATATGGGGAAATGTTTTCCTCACAAAACATAATTGCTTTACCACTGAAGAAAGAAAGACATGAATATCGTGGATGACAAGGGGGTGAGTAAATTATTTGTAAATTGTTGTTCTGGAAGTGGACTTCTCCTTTAAAATTATTACATAAGACACTTTATTATGACATGAGGTTGAGTAAACATGAGGTTTACTCAACCTCATGTCATGCCAAATCTGTAAGACCTTTGTTCATCTTCAGAACACAAATTTAGACATATGTGATGAAATTCAAGAGCTTTCTGGCCCTGCATAGACAGCAACGCAACTGACATGTTCAAGGCTCAAAAAGGTAGTAAGGACATCATTAAAATAGCCCAACCATAATTGTATGAAGCAACAAGAATACTTTTTGTGTGCAAAGAAAACAAAAGAAAACAAAACGGCAAAGATCTGAATTATATTCTGTCTTTCACACAAGATGGTTTTCCCAGCGAATTATAACAGCTACTATATTACCCAACTTTGCAAAAATCATTAGTACTGACAGCGTAAAAATCATCTTCACCAAATTATTTCCAACTCATGACGTGCTCACGAAGCATAGTCACAGTAATCTGGGCCTTTTGGAACAACATGTTCTAATAATCATTGGAGCCCTGGGCTGTTTAAATCTAAAGTTAATAACTTTATAATCTAATGACAGATAGCGGCAATAATGCAAATTACAAATCAGCGCAAGTCAAATGAAAGTTATCCTCTCCCAATCATATTAAGTGGGCCATGATTTAATAATTATAGATTGGCGTCATTGTGAGTGAACATATAGTGATGGGGATTTTTGATGCTTTATAGTTTAGCAAATTGCCTCTTTACTCAAAGCATTAAATAACTTTGCATTATAAGTAATGTAAATCCAGTAATTCATGTAGCCAGGCTTAGTGAGCTCACTGCCGCATTCATAAGGCTTAAAATCAAAGTGCACTGAAACAAGCACAACAAAGAAATCCAACTGTAATCACTTAAACAATTTCATTTATATTGATTCATTTAACACATGTGGCTTACAAATGAATACAAAAATATACAACGCAAGAGATGAATCATTAAGAACCAATCTCGGCAGTGCCACACAAAATGATTTTGCCCATTTGCTTGGCTTTACTCGAGAAGTGTCACCTAAGCTGTCAGTTCTCTTCTCCCTGCTGTCTTGTACCTGGACCTCCACATGATCCTGCTCACTCTGCTGAAACAATAAGGACTCTCACCTTCTATTACTAGGGTTCGGTGCGGCTCCACTGTTTTCATTCTCCCTTTGACTGCTGAACCCCACATCACCATGCAGGATTTAATGAGCTTTTCATCTCTCCCGCAAAGCCAGCAGGTCAAATGTTAGCACTATTAATGCTCCCAATGGAGATGAGTATCTCAGCCTTCAAAGTTTTCTATTATAATCACAACATATTTGACAAGGGTATCAACAGAAATCTGCTTTTTCCATCGCTGAGGCCTGCCAGACAACATCTAGAGATAAGTCACCATATAAGCCACCACAGAATTTCATGAAGAGTTCAAAAGTGTAAGTGCGAATATATTCTATTTTCACTATTAAAAAACAACAGTATTTTCTTTGCAATAATATTAGTTACATGCTATTTATACAACTTAGTGCAAGCGGCAGATATTTGCACCTCAGTATTGTAGTATATTATAAAACAGTACGCAATAATAATGTATTGAGTGTAAATGATCATTTGGGTTGAAGCGTGTAGCGCTGAAACCCTATTGTGATTCTTAGAATGGCCAAGAATCAGCAATCTCCATGTAAAACTAATTGGGCAGACCAAACGGTAAGTCGTAGAGACTTGAAACTTGGAGGGATGGTAGTACTCACACCACCTACAACATCACCAATGCTTGCCCCAATTGGCCTGACGGGGGTGCTACAGTGATTAAAAGTCCCAAATCACTCATAACTCCTAAACCATCGTAGGCTCAAGTGTCTTATGTTGTTGCAATGCTTGGCATTTTTTGGGGTATTATGCATTTTTTAAAAAAACTACTTTTGCTAACTAGTCATAGGTTTTTTGCCTGATCTAAACCAAATCAGTGCAGGAAGAGTGAAAATCAATAATAATCAAAAAAAAAAAAAAGTTGAACTTTTGACTCTTCGTTGCAAGCAGACGCCAAAACTTTTGAAAGGGGCAGGGCTGCTTTTACTAAAATGGCTATTACTTTTGAACAGAATGAGATATCTTCGGCAAACTTCGCCAAGCACGTGTAAGAGCTAAATCTGAGGTCACGTAAAAAAAGTTGTGGAGCTTGGCCACTTGGTGGTGTTATAAGGTAGGAAAAAACATAAAAATTGCCATAACTACTCATCTGTTTGTCCTATCGACAAGAAAATCTGTACGCCTTGTTCCAAAGGGCCACAAGTGGCTATGATGAACCATTGGCCGATGAACTTTCAGCACCTATTAGACAAGCTTAACGAACGAAATTCAGCAGGCCTGTTTGACTTACGGCCCTAAAGGTCTGTAAGAAATTTGAAAGAAATCGGCCACTGGGATGCAAAATTTCAAGGCATTTTTCATGGGCATAAACAACTGTATACTGTGCATTTTTTCACACATACGCATGATATTCGAATCATACGACAAACCTGCTCTTTCCGTACAACACTGCCTCTAGAACCAATGCTGTCAATCAAACTGTTGTTAAATGATTACGAAAATGTAAAAAAAAAACTATTTTTGTGAACTAGTCCTAGGTTTTTCACTTAATCTGGAAAAAAACACTGCAGTGGAATTCTCTTGACACTCTAGGTCAATGATTATCAAAAAAAATGTTGAAATTTACCCTTTGGGAAGCTATAATGGGGTCGTTTAGAAAAGGGGCCTGTCCAAAAATGCCCAAAAGCCCATAAAGACTAATTAAAAACTCAAAACTTCACAAAACCTGGTGAGCACATGCGACAGGTGATTCTAAACAAGCATGCAAAACTTTAGGGAAATCAGACCACAGCTGCCGCTATAACAGTCATAAACATTACACAACATAATATTTCTTACCTGTATTTGCTAAAAATGCTTTATTAAAATCATTGATTTAGGTGGTTACAGGATTGCTAAATAATATGTAATGTCTTTTTTGATGTGCTTAAATGCTTTAAAGTGCTTGAACCCCAATAATTGCTGCTTGCAGCTATATTATTTATGAATATTATTAAATTGATCCTGCCTTATTGGGACAATAATGCCCTCCCAACACCTACCTCTAACCCTAACCGATAAACACAAGGCACTTTATTTTACACTTTTCGATTACTTCCTTTATTTTATTTAAAATAAATGTCTTTCCGGTCTGATATGTGATGTGAAAAGGGAGAAGAACAAGTTTGCAAAAGGTGGATTCGAACTCGGGTCGATCGCATCCAAAAGTCATTGCTACGTGCTTTACCACCTACGCCACTGTAACGGTTGTTTAGCTGTTGTCTTTTGCAGTGCTGACTAGCCCAACCACACTTTTTTTTTTTTTTTTTTGAGATTTGGTTTGAAAAGTGTCCTTAAGCTACATTTCTTTAAATTAAATGCCACCTGGTATAATATTTTTTGTTACATTATATCATTTTAAAATCTGGCTTAAGTGGCCACATTCGTGGGGCCACTGCATACTACTTTGCGATCATAACAGTATAAACAATGAATGAAAGGTTTACCAGCTCAATTAGCTGTTTTACATAAGTGACGGTAATCAAATTTAGAGCAGCCAACCACACATACAATATCTTGTTTTAAATACGTTGATGGAGATTAAATTCTTTTTCCTTTGGGACGCAGCAGGGCAGGGGGGAATGTTTCATTAATGCAGTCTAAACACTGAGAAATGGCTTTTAAAGCTTGGTAAATAGATTTACAGGAGAAGATAAAGAGGTGCAGATTAGTTTGAATGAGAGAGTCCAGTGAGGCCTGTCTTCAGACAAGGGAGGGTGGATATAACCTCAGTTCCTGCACTAAAGCATCTCTAATTGAGTCTATTCAGCGCTCCCATTTTCACATTTCTAATCGTGGCATCCATAATTCACCCTGGAATGAAGACTGAGAAAAAGGAAAGGTTGACATATTTTTGGCTGAGGAAGAATGCATTAGAAAAACATTAATGGTTTCAACCAGTAACAGAGGTGGTCATGGTTTCACAAGCTATAATCAAAGTAATATTACCACTGCATAGCTGAACCGAGATGGATCTCATTACAAGTGGTATTGTTTGGATGGCTTCAGTCTGGCAAGTCATGCAGGTGGTGCGTTTGCGCTAAAACAGCAACGCAATAAATCTGGCTGGATGTACTTCAGCCATGAAATTGGTATGGTCCTCATGAATGATACATTTTTAAAAAACCAGATCATTTCTTCTGCTTCTATAAAAGCCAAAGATTAAATTATTAGACCAGCTTCCTTAAAGTTAGTATAGCATGTGCACTTTTCTGTGTAATTGCATCATCAACTAAAGGGGGATTAAATGAAACTGACTGCATGCTTAAAGCAAGTCCTGCTTTAAAAACACTCAAAATTGAAGTTTGACTAAAAACTATACTTCAGCTGACAGCTCTTAAGGTAAAATGGCTGTGCAGTCTCATTTGTCTTCAGACAATACTTTGCCATCAGATGTCTGTGCCATGAATAGGACGTGTTATTATTCAGCTAGCTAGCTAGCTATAAGCATATCAATGTGCGTCTATATTTCAATATTTTTGTTTAGTGAAGTTTAGTTCAAATAATTATCAAACTGATACTGATTAAGCTTCAAGCCCATACAGGACAAATCGCAAAATCGCGATGCAGACGGAATCGTGGAATAAAAATGGAATTTACTGTTTAAAGTGAAAATTTGCCCAATTTTGGATGGATAAATCGAAAGTAGGTCAGTACACTTAAATGAAAACGCAATATGGACAAGTGTCTGTGAATATTAAGTGACAAAAATACTATTCAAATATGAATCTTGCATGTTTTGCGTGTCTCTGTGTGAATGGCTGAATGAATGGCTCAGATGTGCGGTTTCGTTTACTACACATACTGAAGCACACCAAGTAATTATTAAAACTTTACTTTTATAGAATATTTACTAGAAAAATTATTGAAAAAATAAGTTATTTTGTTTGATAAAATCAATTAATTAGAGATGTTTTTGATAATTAAAAATTAATTAAACCATTAAAATGGAATCCAGAAAATGAATGGAAAACAAAATAAACGGACATGCTTTTTAATTAACGGAATTTAATTTAACCATTAAAATACAGTCCAGAAAAATTAAAATGGAAAAAAATACTAATAACCAAACCAAAACAGAATCGTTCATTCAACCATTTTTCTTAGGTGGAACAAAAATTGGCAATTTTGTTTCTAAAATGTTATTTTTTACATTAACTTTTTATTTATCCAACCCAGGCTCATGAAAATACATGCCTCTATATACATTTCTGCAACACCGTAATTATGTACCTTACTGCACATTTCGCAGCAGTGAAAAGTCCAGAAACTGGTGCTAAAACACGTTCAATACGTGACCGTGGCTCATTTTTATGACGTTGGTATAGGCATGCATAGCTGCACTTTTATTACGTTGCTTGAGGTACGTATTCAAATTTAAATATCCAGGGGGTGGTCACTGAAGGTTAATGCTCTACCATGCTGGAAAAATCCCCTATATGAAACCCAACCCTAAACCTACCTGATAATGTTAACAAATGCAAAAGTGATACAAAAACGCATTTGTTTATGCAGCTGTGCTATTTTACTTTCCTTATGCGGATTTGAGCTGTTTTGTCGAACTGTAGTTTCACGGGGTTTGTACCAGAGCTCTTCATCACTCAAGTGCAACGCCATATCGCAAGAGCTACCAAACAAACCTACCGAATTACAAAACTCATGCATATGAAGCTGTATATGTGACGACAATGTTCAAAAGTATCAGTTTTCAAATTACGCAGGATGTTAAAATTGTTTTGAAGTCATAATATAATATTCTGCAAGGAACTGTGTGAAAATTAGGCTTTATTAATCAAAACTCTGTACCTGTAAATCATACGTTGTGTGAAACGGAATAAGGAGTGATTTGTACATATAGGTATATTTTGCAGTTTTGCAGAAATGTATAGAGGCACGTATTTCCAGTGAGCCTGGGTAGTATTTATCAGACTTCTGCATAATGTAACTATGTGTCTAATTTTAGACGCAGTTGCGAGTTATGAACGTTGGGTTAGGAATCATGATTAGGGTCGATATGGAGGTTTGATATGTCCCCTCTCCAAGGAGCTCGCACAGTACCAAAATGGCATTTTATCCAGAGCACTCATGACACGACTCACTGAGAGACTTGCTCTTAATCAAAAACATAATCTCTGGCAGATAGGAGCTGCTTTCCTCCAGCAATCTCGCTTTTCTCTCTTTCTTTAATCTCTATTTCACCCTCCCTCTTGCACTTTCTCTTCTAACCTTCAATTCCTTCTCCTCTTCAGCCTCACCCTGTTACCCACGCACTCAAGAAGCTCCTCCACCATTTCTACTCATTTGTTCATCAGCCTCATATTAAAAAAACCCTCTGGAGAAAAGTACTGAGGTAAAGGCCATTATGACATCAGAAGGCTCCCAATGGCTCACTGCACTGGTTTTAAGGCTGTGTGTGTATGTGCCTTGAAAGGAACGAGACAATAAACAAAGGCCACAAGGGCATACTTGTTGGAAAATAATGGGATTCTGTTATTGCCAGGTCTAGACGTCTGATTAGTAGGGACTGGCATGAAACACTTCCCTATTAAATTCAAAAAGCTTAGCTGTTTTCTTCAGTAAGAGATGGTTATTATCAAACAGCTTTTTCAACCGACTTTATTTCTGTAATGAAAAGTATTTCCAACTAAAACTGGATATATATCCAACATAAATTACACACTGTGTGCCTCCAGCCACAAGTGCGGATTGATTTGAAAGTAAAAAATTATACATAATAATTAAATAATGTAATAGTAATAACTTATTAATAATATAGCTATTTTTGTATTTTTAAATAATTAATTAATAATATAAATGTACTTACATGCATTGTTTAAACTTTGTTTATATTTTATTATAAACTATATATATTTTTAAAAATAATAAATTTTATATAATACACACACACACACACGTTACATATCAGTTACATATACACTACCAATCAAAAGTTTTTGAACAGTAAGATTTTTAATATTTTTAAAGAAGTCTCTTCTGCTCACCAAGCCTGCATTTATCCATTGATCCAAAATATAGCAAAAACAGTAATGTTGTGAAATATTTTTACTATTTAAAATAACAGCTTTCTATTTGAATATATTTTAAAATGTAATTTATTCCTGTGATCAAAGCTACATTTTTAGTATCATTACTCCAGTCTTCAGTGTCACATAATCCTTCAGAAATGATTATAATATACTGATTTGCTGTTCAAGAAAAAAATGATTATTATTTTTTATTATTTAAAACAGTTGAGTACATTTTTTTCTGGATTCTTTGATGAATAGAAAGATCCAAAGATCAGCATTTATCTGAAATAAAAAGGCTTTTGTAAGTAGAAATTATAGAAATTTTAACTTTTATTTAGCAAAGATGCTTTTAATTGATCAAAAGTAATGATAAAGACATTTATAGTGTCACAAAAGATTGTTATTCTGAACTTTCCATTCATCAAAAAAAACTGAAAAAATTCTATTGAGCTGTTTTTAACATAATAATACTACTACTACTACTATTTTTTTTTTTTTTTTTGAGCAAATCATATTTTTAGAATAATTTCTGAAGGATCATGTGACGGGAGTAATGATGCTAATAATTCAGCTTTGAAATCACAAGAATAAATTGCATCTTAAAATATATTCAAATAGAAAAGCTATTTTAAATAGTAAAAATATTTCAAAATTGTACTGTTTTTGCTAAACTTTGGATCAAATAAATGCAGGCTTGTTGAGCAAAGATTTCTTTAAAAAAAAACATTAAAAATCTTACTGTTCAAAAACTTTTGACTGGTAGTGTAAATACAGTTTATATGATATTTTATCATCCATCTAATCCAATTTAAAATAATTTTATTTTAATTTTAAATTATTAATTTTAAATCATATATTTTTAAAGAAAATAAACAGGGTCAATTATGCTGGAGTTGGAATTATGACAACAATATTGTATGAAATTGATGTTATTTTTTTCCATTATCCACTTAAACACTCAACCCTTGTACCTACTTCTACCATTTTAGAGAAAAACAACATACAGTTCTCAATCAGTTATTTCATTAAATTACTCTGAGGAATACTCTCATCCTCATCCCTGCATCACCAAAGCTTGCGTGCTTGCAGCATATGTGTCGTGCGGCTTGTAAACACCTCCGTTTGGCAGCTCAAAGCAGCGCCGCACATGCTGTGAAACAGCACATATGCCACAGTTGCATGAAAAAAAATACTGGTGTGATAAATAACTTAGCATTACGAAGCAGAACTGTGATACTGAAAGCCTAAAAGACCACAAATGCAAAAGTTGAGGCTGCCAGGCCATGCAAATACCGACAAAGGCTATACTTCCAGGAAGTGCAGGCTAAAGCCATACTGCGCAATCTTTCCTGTCCTTTGTGAGCTGTCGCATCTTGGGTAAAAGCCAAAGAAGACCGTGCAACATCAATGATCTTAAGACTCCGGATGTGACTGACAATGCTGACTATGCAATATTCTGAAAATTTGTTCAGAGACAGCAAAATCATAGCCAAAATCATTCAGTGTGCCCTAAGGGGGGGGGTCAAGACTTTCGACTAAGTGGAGTAGAAACAGACAGCACACAAATTTAAGTGAGAAATGCGGCAGGGGAGAATACAGTGGGCAAACCTCATGCAGGGTCACAACATCAAGAGAGGATTGAGAGTAAACTGCGGGGAACAGAGCCACTTGACTGGGTTACTCAAGAGCCGCCTCCTCATGCTGTCAAAGCGCAGCTGAGGACTGAAGCAGGGGATGCTGCAAATGCATGAGCACAGAAAGCTCGCTTGGATGGACATTATTGTGCCTTTACATAACCGAGGAAATGCAAACACAAAGTCGAGACGTTCTGTTAACGAGACAGCGCTGTCGTAACGCTTCCGAGTTGTGATCAGTTTTTGGCATCTCATCTCTACTGAGGTGAGACTGATCAATCAAGCACATCTGCACAGAGCTCTGAAAGGAAGTGTTTGTACGACATGGCACCATGTGTAAAGGTTCTTTCTGAAAAGACAGAAATAAAGATCCAATTAGGAAATACAGTCATCACTGTCATCTCATTCTTTTATGAGCATGTTATATAATATGAAAGCATGCTGAATACCAACATGCTCTTTGAAATACTGAACAATAAATAAAGTTAGATTCTTTGATCATTTTTTTGTTTACTATTCTACAATATATAAACTGTATGCTATCTGTATTGAAATAAATTTTAAATAAACTATTTTATTATAAAAATGATTGCATTTACTGCATTTATTGTATACATTTGTTTTTGTTTTTTTTGCTATATTATATAGTTGAAGTCAAAAGTTTACATACATCTTGCAGAATCTGCAAAATGTACATTATTTTACCAAAATAAGAGGGATTATACAAAATGCATGTTATTGTTTATGTAGTACTGATCTGAATAAGATATTTCACATAAAAGACATTTACATATAGTTTACAAGAGAAAATAATAGTTGAATTTATAAAAATGACCCTGTTCAAAAGTTTACATACACTTGATTGATTCGTAATACTGTGTTGTTACCTGAATGATTCACAGATGTGTTTTTTTGTGTTTAGTGATAGTTCATGAGTCCCTTGTTTGTCCTGAACAGTTAATCTGCCTGCTGTTCTTCAGAAAAATCCTTCAGGTCCCACAAATTCTTTGGTTTTTCAGCATTTTTTTGTATTTGAACCCTTTCCAACAATGACTGTATGTTTTGAGATTCATCTTTTCACACTAAGGACAACTGAGGGACTCATATGCAACTATTACAGAAGATTCAAATGCTCACTGATGTTTTAGAAAGAAAAAAATGCATTAAGAACCAGGGGGTGAAAACTTTTGCACAGACTTAAGATGTGTAGGATACAACGACGCTAAAGGCGCCCCGGGGTAAAAGGCGCCTTTGATACTATTTTCATCTAAACCACAAAAACGTGGCGTAGAACTTTCCAAAACACCCGCTTTTCAAGATGCACGTGTGTATTTGTTTGTTCCTTGACGTGGTCGCACGCAGCAGCGCACAGTTGATTCTGTGCTTACCTGATCTAATATTTCATGTTTTTTCAAATGTTGTAGATTTAAGTAGCAAATGAGAATCGCTAAAACGAATGCATACTGCATATTTTGAGACAAAGGTCTTCCTTATGATTTTCAGTTTTGTTTAAGATAGTTAAAGCAACACTTTTTAAATAATGAAAGAATATGTAAAAGTATGTTATTTGGGGTAAAAAGCACCCCTGCTGTTGTGGCTGACTTTTCCATTTGTTGACGTGGTTAGATTCAGATGGTAAATATCATATATTATGTTGGGTGTCCATCTTAGAGATCATCACCATGTTTAGAATGAAACCATCATATTTAAAAACATGCTGTTAACCATATTATATAATAAAATATCATTTGTTACTACTGTAAATATATATTCAATTATTATTGGATCTCCTTCAGTACTTTCAGAATCTTTACATTTATTAAAATGATTTTGTTTCTGTATTTTAAAATACATTTTTTATATCAACATATTTTAATGACTGTATATTTATTCAGTCAGCACTAAATAAAAATAACATGCATTTTGTATGATCCCTCTTATTTTGATAAAATAATTACCATTTTGCACATTCTGCAAGGTGTATGTAAACTTTTGACCTCAACTGTAATAGCTTCTATTAGCCTTTGTCAGACTATATAAAGAGAAGAAATACCACTCAACTTCAATGCTATTTGTGCATGATTAATACATTTTTATTCATATATTTATCGAATAAATCCTCCCATACTGAAAGACAGATGCTATTATAATTTGCCACCAAAAGCAGTGTTTTTTTTTCGAGAATTAATTGAAGACGATTTATTTAAAGCAGATGTTTTTTAAGTAACCACCTGTCCACTACAACCAAACTCATCTAGTTAAAATATTCTGATAATTTACTCATCCCCATGTCATCCAAGATGCTCATGTCTCTTTCTTCAGTCAAAAAGAAATTAAGGTTTTTAAGGAAAACATTCCAGGATTTTTCTCCATATAGTGAACTTCAATGGGGAACAACGCGTTGAAGGTCCAAACTGCAGTTTAATTGCAGCTTCAAAGGGCACCACACAATCCCAGCCAAGGAATAAGGATCTTACCTAGCGAAATGATAGGTCATTCTTTAAAAAAAACTTCCAACCCAGTGTTTGTGAAGCGAACGCGCAAAGAAAGTCAAACGCCCTTTACAAAAAAAGGTAAAACGATGTCTAAAGATTTTGAAGTTGGAGGAGAAAATGAGATGAGTTTTTCCCCCTACCATACTTTTTTGAGTAGACAGACGAAGAACAAACGTGTGACCTTTCCAACGTGATTATGTAATGTGCATCGCAGTCAATGAAAATAAAAATGACCGATCGTTTTGCTAGATAAGCTTGGCTGGGATCATGTAGAGCCCTCTGAAGCTGCATTGAAGCTGCAATTTGGACCTTCATCCCATCGATCCCCATTAAAGTCCACTATATAGAGAAAAATCCTGGAATGTTTTCCTCAAAAATCTTTCTTTTTGACTAAAGAAAGAAAGGCATGAACATCTTGGAAGACATGGGGGTAAGTAAATCAAACGTTTTATCCCATCCAGTTTAAAATATTCATCTATAGCCCCTTATTAATAGTGCCAAGTCTTACTATAGTCTCCCATCTCACAGAATCATTAGATCAAAAATAACAATGAAAAAACAGAGACCTGAACTGCCTGTAAACAGACACAAAAGCCACACTGCAGTACTACAGACGGTCGTGAAAGGCTGTCATTCTCTCTTTCTCTCACAGGACCACAGGGTAGCAGTGAGTCTGTCACTGCCTCTCGTGCAAGGCTATTTTTAGCACCATGCTCTACCCAAATCACTGTGCAAGTTCGCTAGAACACAATCATTACGGAGGGAACCTGAAATCTGCCCTGAATTGTTCCATTGTAATGAGGTGTCAGGTAGCTTTTGAGCGTTTTATTCACAGCTAAAGAGCATGAGAAAAAGGGACTGAGACATTTAGGTTCTCATTTCAGATAAAAAAAGACCAGATTTTCCCAGAAAACAGGAAGGCTTAGGCTTCTACCTGTTGCTACACATATTCCAGATTGCCTTTAATCATATTACTGACCCACCCAAACGAACCTGCCATTACTTGTCATAGTTTCACAACTTCTAATGAAGGGAACGTGCAAACTAACCAACATTTGCACAACAAACCGTCATGTTTGTATTCTTTATTAGTGACCTTGCTAAGGCTCACAGATATCAGCATACATTTATCACTCAGTGCAATTCATGCAAATGATATAAATGATTCAAACCATAGAACTTGTGGATGAGGCTTTTCTAAAAAAAAAAAAATAAGACCTGTGATTTTTGTTAGGCAGTTAATAAGATTAATCACGGTGCTGTAAGACCTTCATCCATCCCTTGCAGATCTGAAACAGCATCTAAGATACCTGAATAGTAAATAACACAGTAAAATAAGCAATGTAAATAAAATGATTCCAGGTAGTCTCACAGTTTGAGAACTACCGATCTAGAAGATGCTTGATCTATTATGCTAGGCTTAGTTTTCATCAAGTAGAAACGTCCTTGCTGCGTTTTCATAGAAAAGTCATTTTTCACTATACTGCGTGGGTGCAGCAAATGCTGAATTATAGGGTTTGAGGATAAAAATAGAATTTCATTTTCTCAGTGATAAAAAAACAAGCGAGAAACAAAATGAACGTGAAAACCAAAGTAAATGCAATGCTGTTTTCTGAGAGCTAATACTAGATCACGCCCGAATCTCTTGGTCTGACAGCCACGGATATAGAGAGCGCTATTGGCTGAAATGCCATCAGATATAGTGTCACAATGCCTTCAGTCAAAAACAGATCTGCATGAACCAAAACAGGACAAAACTAAACAAAATGTTTCTCATTTAAAAGTACATCACAAGGACGCAGCAGGAAACCACCTTGACTGAGGTGCACGTTAATTGTTTTGGCAAAAACAAGTCAACTTTGCAATTCAATTTTGCTACTACGAAGAACACAATCAGTATTCCCTGTTTTTATTCTCAACCAAAGCCAAGCAAAATGAGTTTTTGAGATTTGACACAAAAATACTACGTGCTTGTCTGCCACTAAAAGGTCACTTTCTGAATGCCTAACATTGAATATATTACCTAAAAAATGTATTTCGAACCAATTCAACAGAGACCTTCACCAACCGAAGCATGCCAATATATGAATTCCTATTCACGTTACTAAGCGATTCATTCTTAGACTTCTTTTTCCAGAGCACCTTTTTTTTCCGAGAAAGCCAGCGCAGATTGAGAAAAGATGGATGGGAAATCGCACCCCTTTGAAGCTTTGAGATCACGCAGAGCTGGACTTACAGACAAACATGACATGATGATTGCACTCACTGAAACCGATCTAAATTCTGATTGGTGGAGTGATGCACTCTGGGACTCTTCTGCTGAGGCAATACAGACTGTGAAGGAATTTAACTGTGGCTCCTGCGTCTGGGACTTCTAAAGGACAGAATAAATGCTAATATTCATTGAGTGGTGTACTTTCATCTATAGAGGGTATACATGTGACGTCACCGTCAGCTGGAGTTGTTACGGCTCCGCCCACCGAGTGGCAAAAACACTGAGTGGCAGCATTGGTTTCAATGCGAATGCTGCGACAGAACGCACAAAACACCTCTAAAACCAGAACGAGCTTTGCCATTGACTGTACAAAGAGATTTGACAAGAAACCTGAGGTAAATTGCTACAGACTGCTGAAAGCTACTGAAAAGAGAAGCAAATTAATCACTGCAATTTAAAGAAACAAATGGTCTCCAGGCAGCAAAACACTGATTTGCAGTTATCATTTCATGTTAATATGCTGAATTGTGCTGTAAAATCATATCCTATATATCGTATTTTAGTATGTTGTATTGACAAGTCATTTGCTAAATATTTACCATCTTAAATTCTGCATAACTGGATGTTTTTAAATAAACACTGACAAAAACTATATGCATCTTTCAGCTGGACAATATGACAATATATATAACATTGATATAAGTGATCACCGGGGTTAATACCAACCTATTTTGTATTTACAAAATGAGTTCACAGGCAAAGTTGCTTTATATATTTTCCCCAGCGTCAAAATAAGACACATATAAGTGTTAGAAAACATAATTTCTGGCTGCATCAATACTGGATATTTGTTAAGTTGTTAGGAACATTATATCAAGTTCAGCAACCTTTAGTTTAAACTGATTATCGTTTGTTTTACTTGCGTTTTCGAATCTTCCCTATTAAATCCATTCACGCTGAAGGCTCTTTTGCCACTCAGTCTGGCTGAGGGGGTGTGTCCCGGCGAGAAAGCGACATCAATGCATACCCTCTATAGCATCAACTACAAAATATATAGCAGAAGTATACAATTACTGTTGAAAGAGGTCCACTCTCCAAATTTTCGGTTTGAACAATCAAAAGTGCCAAGATAAAGTATATAGCTAATTCAGGAGTCAATGTTTTGGCTAAAAAGTGAACTAGTCTGATCAACTGGAGAAACTAAAGTAAATGACAGTTTGCACTTACATCACGATTAGGTCAGTTACCCCGATACGCAGCCATATTGGTGATACTCGGATGTAAACAACAGCATGGATTGCACAGTTAATGTACTAATGAATGTTCTGGTAATTTATGCTGTCTAAACTATGCAAAAAATGTACGGAAGCTGCTAAATCATAAAGAGAAGGACTTTGTAAGCAGGAAAAGGTGCAATATTTTGACAAATTAAAGTTTATAGATGGTAAAGACATAATATGAGTAGTATTAATTAAGACATTAGCCTGACGGGAAATAAGCACAAACATGAATGTTGTCATGATAACGCCTCTCGCCATGGAAATCCTGGTTTAGTCTGACCAACCACAAACGCCTTTTGTTCCTCAGACAGTTTTTTGCACTCTTCTCCTTGATTTGTTGGCAGTCTATAGTACTCCAAATGTTTTCTCCAATAGTACAGCCCAAAATACGACAATAATTGACCATTTTCAGCAGCAATCATCAGCAAAATATCTGAGTTTTGTTCGGTTCAGTGGCATTGTTTACGTTCAGTACCACCAATATGGCCGATTGATGACGTGTCGTGAAAACACTCGGCTGTTTGATGTAATGCCTCAACAATCCCACCATCTCATCCTCGACAACACTGATTCACTAACTTGGAATCTTATAAACAAACACTGTGGTAAATTAAGTAACCAAACCAAAGAGTCTGTAGGATTAATCATTTCCTCCTACAAAATCAAATACTGGCTTTCTACAGTACAGGACAGGGAGAAGCTGATTTGGAAACATGCCTGAGGAGAAATCAAATGCCTATGGCAGCATATTAGCAGTCTGCAGTCATCACCGCTGTCCAGCATATGGAAACTGTTAGACTTACATGAAATACAACATGGATGACATGCTGTTGCACCAATAACCCATGGAGCTTCACATTCAAAACCAAGATGACACATGCTGTGCGCTTTCCATCATAACCAACCACTTAAAACTGTAGAAAACACTCACGATCATAAGCTATAAACATACAGACAGATTCAAGGCTAAGATCTGACATTCTCTTCACTGGTTTCCTGACCCCTAGAGATTGAGCAATAATCTACGTAATCATGTTTAAAGTTCAAATAAATAAATAAATATTTTTTTTCAATGTAAAGTGATTCAGATTTATAGCAGAAGTCATTTTGGAAAACCAGATTCACAAAATGGCACACCTGCATAACCAACTTTCTTCTGCTGACAGTTTTGGTTAGCACTGACTTCCACTGTATGGACCGAAAAAAAGAGAAATATTTTCTTTTATGTTTCACTGAAAAGACACAACATGGGGTAGGGCTGTCAACCAATTAATCGCATCCCAAATTAAATAATAAAAAAATGTATATAAATATTATTTAAATATATGCATGTATTGGTGTGCATTTATACATAATAATATATACAGTACACACAGACACATTATGTAAACACAACCCTTTTTTGGATGTGATTAATCGTTTGACAGCACTACATCAAATTGTGGATTTTTTGAACGAACTATCCCTTTAAGCTGAAGAAGAATTAAAATTAAATTAAAATTAAAATTTAAATTAAAATGAAAACATCATTAATGTCCTCCAAACAACTCTCCACCTCCATGATACCTTAGAAGCCGATGCGAATCGCATAATCAATAACTTCTAGAAATATTAAAAAAAAAGTACCACATTAACGGACAACCGCCATTCCGAATCATGAAATGCAAAGGGTAAGTTTTCTTCCAGATCAATAATTGCTCCAACATGCCAGACTGGATGTGCTGCTATAAACAGATTATACTGTATCTGTGTATGCTGAGATGTTCAGTGCAGCCCTAGACTCAATATCTGAGTGTCCTACTGAATATATATCTCGAAGAGTGACCATCTGTTCTCTCATCAACCTCTTTTTAACATTCAAGGAGCCAAACTGAGCAAAAAAACGAATGATACAATTCACGTCAATGGCCAAGGAGACAAACATCTCCAACTGACTTTTCATGCAGAACATGCATTATGAAAAGCTTATGGGTTTTTGAAGACCACATTTTGTCTCATTTAAAGTGTTTGAAGTTCACAATTTATACTGTTTATTAAAATGAAAGCATATTGGTGGAGAAAAAAGCCAACCAGTGGATCATCACTCTCCAGCTGGGCTCTAATTAAATTATGTCAAAGATGAATCAAATGTACAGTCATAATCTACGACCATCTGGAAGAAACAAACATTCAATACAATTTATAGCCAGAATTATTAATCACACCATTGGCTGCTCCTTACAATATATTGTATAATCGGGGGTCTACAAAGTTACTACAGGAAGTCTATGAACTAAAATACAAAACAAAATGGAGCATATATATATATATATATATATATACACATACATATACATATACATATATTGTAAGAAACGCAGTATTTAAGCTTACCAGTTAAACAAAGAAAACAATTTCCGCATTCCGCAATTTTAACAGTAATATAAATAATCATAAATATAATTTATTATGATTATTGATCATGATTTACAGTATCATTATTTTGTCCAAAAAAAAAAACAACTTAATTACAAATGATTCCTGATACACAAAAACAATCTGGATCATATGAGCCAATAGAATGCAATATCGATCGGTCTCTAAAAGTTATTACACAGCGTTGCTACTAAATCGTAGTATTGGTATCCGGGGTCTCTGGATTGCCTGCTAGTCTGAGTAGGGGATCCCTGGGTCAGGTATGGTTGACAACTCCTGCCCTAGATCCATACAACAGTCTACATTTTAGATTACTACCAGTATATAACGAGAACATGTTAAGATGAACGTTTGGACTGTCTCTGAAAACCTAGTGAACCGGACGGCGTTTAGAGGCGGTCATAAGCACTGGAATGCGCCCATGACGCCCCAAAACACTGTCTAGGTAGGCAGCTCACTAGGTTTGGAGACACAGCCCTGGTTCATCACGCATTCCAACAGATTGACGCGGAAAGTGAAGAGAGCAAACTGGCTGTCTACTCTTTCTGCCGTGACACCCACAGCTTGCACGTCAATCCCGGAGATGTCACATCACATACGGACAGCAGACAGACATCTCTTACCTTTCCCTCTGATTTCTTTAGCCATCCTGCGTCTTTGCAGTTAGTTTGGACAGTACGCACGTCTCTTCTCTCTGTCCTTGTCTGCGCGCGGGAGAAGCGATTTCAAGTCTATGCGCGTTTCATGTTTGAAGATGCCGTGGAAATGACATGCCAAGGTGGGAGTATCCATGAACGCTGAGAGATCCCAGTGTTGAAGTAAGCGCGGACTTGGGGCTGTTTGTATGTGTACAGACTTTGCTGTTGTCCTCCTCTCCTCCTGTTGAGCTCGAGGTGTGATGTTCGACTGCCTCCAGTGGCTCTGAGCGAGCTGCAGTCAACTTGGAAAACGCCAAGCGCATTAATGCAGGCTTCAGACCACCCGCTGTCATATATTTCTTATTTATTCATTTATGTACTTTAAATAATAATATTACACTAGCGCCTCCTTAAGGATGTTACGCAGATCATATGACACTAAACAAACGCTGATAAGCAATACATAATTCCCGCAACGCATTAGCTTTTGAGCTCGGTAACTTTTTATTTTATATAAAAAGAAATGTGTTTATACTGCAAATGTATAATGTCTTATTATAAATCGTTTTAATAAATAAATCAACAGAACGCCTAGGCTACAGCATAAGAACATTCTTAGCCAACCTTTGAATAATATCATATTAATTTGTGTAGTTTTATCTAACGGTGTAATTTTAAAGTTAGGCAAGCCAACTAATACAACAAAACATCACAGAAATACATAAAGTACCCTGCTTATTTGTTTATTTCACGCAAGGCGCCATTTTGAAATGAAAACGAGGCTGACCCGTCATCAATTCGCCATATTGGCGGCAATGAACGTAAACAAATCCACTGAACCGAACGAAACTCACATATTTTGCTGATTACTGCTGCTAAAAATGGTCAATTATTGTCATGTTTTGGGCTGTATTAATCGGAAACCGGGAAAACTATTTGGAGTATTATAGATTGCCTAAAGTTATAACAAACAGGAGAAGAGTGCAAAAAACTGAGAAACAAAAGGCATTTGAGGTTGGCTAAACTGAACCAGGATTTCCAGGGCAAGAATCTTGACAACATTCGTGTTTGTTCTTACCATTTCCAGTCAGGTAAGTGAAATATTAGGCTAATATCTTAATTAATACTGCTTGTACTGATGTTTACCACCTATTAACTTTAGTTTGTCAAAATATTGTGTCCTTTCCTGCTTACTAAGTCCTTCTCTACATGTTTTAGCAACTTCCACATGGTTTTTCAGTGGTTTAGACAGCATAAATTAGCAGAACAACATATTCAGTAGTACATTAACCATGCAATCAATGCTGTTGTTTACAACCAAGTATTGCCAATATGGCCACGCATCTGGTTAACTGACCAAATCGTGACGTAAGTGCAAACCCCCTATTGTATATGTACCTATCTACCTTATTCTTCAACACGGAAGAATTGAAGTGTATTAAAATAATATGGTAGGACACCTTTTTGAAATATCAAGCAGGAAAACGAATGTTTTGTACAGCTTAAAATAGCTGGACGTGGATGAGACTGGAAGCCAGACCCATAAAATTTACAAATGGCCATATCTGCTCTTATGGAAAAAAATAAGGTGGAATGTTAATTATTTATATAAATATATTTTTTAAACCTACCCATATACTGTTGAAATGTGTTGAAATATGTATAGTTTCTTATAGGAATTGTGTTGCAGTTTGGTTATTTTACATCTACAAGCGACAGAATCTGCCACCGCAATTGAAGAATGACTCAAAACTCCTCTGAGATAATAGCCGAAACTGTTACAAGAAGAAACAACAAGAAAACTTTCAACAAAGGCCAAACAACATTGACAGATAGTTTAAAATTATCCCTAATGCTTTAAAATTTGGCCTACAGTATAGCTTTCATTCAATCGTGTGTGTGATACAAACAACAGTTGCGTAGTTGAGGGACCACAGGTGCTGTCCATGCCTGCCGGCAAACTGAATATCTAGATTGTGAAAGCAGAAGTGCAGAAGGCATAGTGAAGCTGAAAACAGAAATATAAATATCTTCACCCTGCCAAAGGCAGTGTATCTTCTAGTCCTATAGTAGGATGACTTTGCAAAATGTTAGCTTGTTCATAAATCACAATGTCGTGATTCTTCCTCTGGCTTTTAAATACTCCGTCACAGCAGCTCAGCTGATTAATCGTAATGGCTATAAAATATGAGTCTCGTGGTAGCTGTCAAACAGTAATTGGAAGACAAAATCAAGATCAAATATAGTGCATTTTCCATAAGCAAGTTTTTCCAGCTCATTGTCTGTATAATAAGGCTAACGCAAGACATTGATGTACATCAGGGATCCCGAATACCTATTCTCGAGTAGCTCTAAATGACTATTGATAGAGGTGAAGTCTGGAGTTCTTCAATTCCAGGGAACTGCCCATATTGCATTACTCCACTCCTTTAGGGACTTGGCCTATTTGTAGCAGCCAGGAAACCCAATGACAAAACACTTCTGACTCCAAACACTGCATTGTGTTTCTGGCAAAAGCAGTAGCAGAAAAACAGCCTGCAGGTCAGACAAGCAGAAAGACAGATAACATTGATTACACCAGCTGGACGCAGGAAAAAAATGGGTAATTCAATTAATTTAACTTTTCTTTTAAAAAAGCAATTTCATCCAGGGCACCGAGTACAATGTGCCAAGGCCAGGGTGATGCTTGAAATAGCCTTTCAAAACATTTATTCTCATTATAAATTAAATCATGATTATAAATACAATACAAATCCAACAGGTATCTTTCACCAGCAATAAAAACATAACCAAGAAAACAAGCTCAAGCCAAATTAGCAACTGTATTCCAGTAGAGTCACAGCATTCATAATAGCTCATGGCACAAAGCCTAGAATTTGCTGGCAAATGCAGTTACTTATGCATTAGTTTGCTTTTGGCACTTTCCACAAATAAGTAGTTTGCTGAACACTAGGAAGAAACCTGTGACTCACATCTGGAGGTTTAAACTACAGTTTAAACTAACTCACTGCATTCGAATTAAGCAATAAGGGGACAACCGATACTTTTAAAGCCATAGAAAAACACAGACCCTTATTTTACATTGCTAAATATGTCTAAACCACACACTTTCTGTTTATCATAGCCTAACTTATATAAGAGCTTTAGACGTGTACTTTCCTACATGCAGCCCTTATGGAAAGAATGCTTGTAAATACTACCGCGCTCAGGCCCTGTCCGAGCACATTCCCAGCATACCAGCACAACGTCTGGACACATCTGGAGGCCATTTTCTCCTCAGAGGCTTAAACTGTACACTCTAAATATACCTCACCTGTCCAGTCATGCTGGACAACATATGGACACTTAGTGAACTTAAAGTCAATTAGCATAGAGAAACAAAACATATGTTTTAGAGTGTATGAAATCAATCCAAAACAGCATTAATGCTTTTTCAGGACAAAGCGAGTGTGTGATCCTCTGTGAGGTGTTTATGGAAAACAGTGTAAATCTTATCACTTGCAGTGCATTAATAATGTAGGGGTTGTTTTATGGCTTTTGTCTATGCTGAAAAGTCGACTAATGCATTGACTAAGAAGGTTGTATGGATTATGACACATTGATGTGACATTTGTTAGCCGTGTGCTAAAAAGCATCTGTTTGCATTTAAAAGTCAGACCGCCCACTGAGGTTTCACATTACAGTCGAAATGCCCATCGGAGTAGAAACTGAGCTCTAACCAGCAGGTTCTATTCAGTGATTGTGATGTGAAGTCCAGTATTTGAATGTAATACATGGAAAAACCTACAAAAAATATAAACCTGGATATGAGAACATTCAGTTCCAAAAACATATTAAAATGTCATCGTTTGTAAGTTGTTTCATGAGGAGTCTCTATGACATTGATGTGGTGGGAGACTGGACAGGCTGGAGGAACTCTGAAGTGAAAACAGCTTCCGCATACTCTTCGCAAACATCCTGGAACTCTGCCGCCACATCAGCCAGAGCCTCGGCCATTAGCTCATCAGCCAGACTGCGGGAAACAAGGGAAAAGAGAGTTACAGTTACACAGCACTTATTGCATTAAAGGGACAGTTCACATCAAAATATTAAACTATTATTATAAATGCTTGTGTATAAATGTTGGGTATATTTTTGTGGAGGTGATGTTATTGTTAACTATAACTATTACAAATCATGTAGCATTTTTTACATTTAAAAATGCTAAAAAATAAAATAAGATGAAATATAAATGGAAAAACTTACAGGAAAATTAGATATAATCTAAAATTTAATTGCCTTGGGAATTAACTGAAATAAATTTTTATTTCACTTTTAGTAATTTATCATTTAGAGCAGCATGAAAGAAAAAAAAAAAAAAATCACCCTATTTTTCTATTTCTATTCTAATGCATGTTGCGAATTTTATTGTGAACAATTCATCCGAGGATATAGAATACGGTTGTTTTTGTGTGTGTGTGTGTGTGTGTGTGTTTAATGTTTTGACTTCGTGATGTTTAACCAAAATGTCATAATTGGACAACTTTAAAGCTATATCTAGAAATATACACTACCAGTCAAAAGTTTATGAACAGTAAGATTTTTAATGTTTTTTTAAAGAAGTCTCTTCTGCTTACCAAGCCTGCATTTATTTCCAAAGTTACGTAATTAGTATAATTCGTTTTTGCTGCAATTATACCCAAAGTACAGCAAAACAGTACAATTTTGAAATATTAGTTTATTTTAAATAAAAAATAAAAATATATATGTATATATATAATAATGAATGATAATAATAATAAATGTCTCTTGAACAGCAAATCAGCATATTAGAATGATTTATAATAAAGCATCACGTGATAATGCAAGACTGGAGTAATAATGCTGAAAATTTAGCTTTGATTACAGGAATAAATTACATTTTAAAATATATTCATATAGATCGCAGTTATTTTAAATAGTAAAAATATTAAATAGTAAAAAAAAACATTGTAAATCTTACTGTTCAAAAACTTTTGACTGACAGTGTACAAAAAGACAAAAGCACATACAATTACTAAAACTAAATGAAAATGACAAATGAAAAATATTCAAATCAAAGCTATCCAAAATATTTAAAAATACTATAATAGTATATAAATAATACTAGAATGAGTTCTCTCAGCGTTAAAGAATAAAAATGACTTCTTTCTATTTCCTCAGGACAGTAATGAGATCATCTAAATCTTTTCTTTTAGCCAAGTATTAAACTTCCTCTGTGTAAAGTGCAGAGCTACCCAGAGAGTGCGGTCAGTCTGTGCTCACTCAAGGCCTTGACTGCCTTCAAGGCTCTTATTACCCACAATGCACCGTAGACTGACAAGTGCCCGCACCCATTCCCAGCAGCAGCACTAATTGCCGTGACATTTCCCATCTTCTCTATTTCTCTGGAATAATAACCATTCAGAGTCTCTGCGGTGCTACACTGACCTCTGCAAAAAAAAACACGATCCTCAATTTCTTTTTAGATCCATGCAAAAACTCTTACTTTTTCAAGCTGCTACAAAAATATTTTCACTTTTAAATCCTCACTTTCTCCTTTTTCCGTAAATGATTTCTGCAACAATTCTTCTCGCCACCCACACAGCCCATGGCGCGAGGATCAAGTCTGACAAATGAGACCTCAGCTCTAGGATCAGATTCTGGCTCTTGTGTTCCTCTTCCCACCGTTGTTAAAAGCATGTTCTCTGTGGACTAGCAGGACTTGATAAATATCCACCGCATTGCACCAACTTAAAAATTCTGTTAAGTATGCTAATGGTGGGGTGGGCGTGCAGGAGCACTAGCGGAACAACAAAGACGCTCATTTGCACAGGAGCATGCTCTACATTACCTAATATTTACATTTAAAATGGCATCGTGTGCGAGGATCATTATAGCCGCGAGGCTGTTACCAATCTCAACTCCTACTAGCTGTGTCACTGTGGGGCTTGTGACTAATCTGCTGTTGCTCTGGGTGCAAATAGAAGAGCTGAGCTTTTAGCATTTATACATCCAGGAATGTGTCTTGAACATAAACAAAACAGTGAAAATATGTCAGGGAAGTGTAGATAACAGTGATGAATGAGTAAGCTCTAATTTAGGTTAGATGTCATAAGCCATATGCGCACTGCAGCTTCAGTGCACACATAGTTCAGTTGTTTACTAAAGTTGCTGCTTTAAGATGCACTTAATGACATATAAATGGGTATGTGTTGTGACTCATTTGCAAATTTTGGTGGTGAAATGAACAAAACAAAGACCTTTTCATATCCAGTTTGGATATGAAGGTGTCATTCATGCAAAAAGCACTAAAAGTGAATTCAGTTTTATGTAAAATAGATATATATGCATCTAGTAATGTTTTATGCTGTTGACAATTGTACATATCATGGCAGTTTTAAATAGTGGCAGTAAAAGGTTAATGCTCGTTATCAAAAGATGCTGTACTAGGTGCGCTACTGAGCAAGTTTACTACATTCAAAAAGCTATACATATCTGGTTGTGCGTTGCAAATGTATTCGTTTTGTGCTATGGTAAAAGCAATTTGAGGTCATAACATAATATTGTGCTATGCTCTAAAAAATGCTGGGTTCAGCCTGTTGTTTCATTTTATTGGGTTATTTTTAGTATTGTTTTTACCCAGGTGCTGGGTAGTTTTTCTGTAACTCAGCTGCTGGGTCATAAAAGAGAAGTCCATTTCCACAACAAAGATTTACAGATGTACATGTATCATCCAAGTCATCCAAGATGTTCATGTCTTTCTTTCTTCAGTCGTAAAGAAATTATGTTTTTTGAGGAAAACAGGGATTTCTGCACCATAGATGTCCACTATATGGAGAAAAATGCTGAAATGTTTTCCTCAAAAAACAATTTCTTTACGACTGAAGAACGAAAGACATGAACATCTTGGATGACAAGGGGGTGAGTACATTATCTGTGAATTTTTGTTCTGGAAGTGGACTTTTTTTCCTACCCAACCGATGAGTTGGGGCCTGTCTCCTATAAAACAACCCAGCTGCTGAGTTACAGTCAGAGCGCTGGCTTCTACGATTTGGTGCACTTCTTCAGTTTGTATACAGAGGTTTGACAAAATTCAACCATTTTAGCTTTGGTAGACCTAACACCGCGTCTACACCGGATGCCACGCTGCGACAAAATACAGTAGAACTCATTATAATCATTGATGCTGTCTACACTGGATGCAAATCTCCAACAGTAAACTGCTCCCGCATTCTATTTGTGACCCTGGACAACAAAACCAGTCATAAGGGTCAATTTTTCAAAATTGAGATTTCTACATTATTTATACATACATTTATACATTATTTATTATGATAGAACAATATTTGCCTGAGATACAACTATTTGAATATATGGAATCTGAGGGTGCAAAAAAAATCTAAATATTGAGAAAATCGCCTTTAAAGTTGTCCAAAGTAAGTTCCTAATAATGCATATTACTAATCAAAAATTACATTTTGATATATTTACAGTAAGAATTTTGCTAAATATCTTCATGGAACATGATCTTTACTTAACATTCTAATTATTTTTTGGAATAAAAGAAAAATCTATCATTTTGACCAATACAGTGTATTTTTGGCTATTGCTACAAATATACCCCAGCGACTTAAGACTGGTTTTGTGGTCCAGGGTCACATTTATAACATGCTCACACAAAGTTCAAATGATTTGCAATGGTTGCTTTGTCGCGTCCAGTGTAGACAGTGTAGCTGTTGCGGCGCGACAATGGTTGCGTCCAGTGTATAGACGGAGTAGTATAAATGCAATTTGTAATGTAATTAAGCTAGGCTAATCTGTTAGCTTGCTAACAATAGAATAACTGGCGGAAAAAAAAAAGTGAAATAATTCATTTGAAGGTTAAATAAAATAAAGAAATAAAAATGTTAATTTCACTATACAAGCTTCTGAAATATTTTGTAATGTGTGACATGTACAGTTTAAGTCAAAAGTTTACATACACCATGCAGAATTTGCAAAATGGATCATTCAAAATTCATGTTATTTTTTATTTAGTACTGACCTGAATAAGATATTTCACATAAAAGATGTTTACATATATAGAAAATGATAGTTGAATTCATAAAAATGACCCCGTTCAAAAGTTTACATACACTTGATTCTTAATACTGTGTTGTTACTTGGATGATCCACAGCTGTTTTTTTTTTTTTGTTTGTTTGTTTAGTGATAGTTGTTCATGAGTCCCTTGTTTGTCCTGAACAGTTAAACTGCCCGCTGTACTTCAGAAAAGATGGATCTCAAATCATACAGTTCCTCGGAAAGGGTTCAAATACACATAAATGCTGAAAAAACAAAGAATTTGTGAGACCTGAAGGATTTTTCTGAAGAACAGCAGCCAGTTTAACTGTTCAGGACAAACAAGGGACTCATGATCAACTATAACTAAACAAACACAAAAAAACAGCTGTGGATCATTCAGGTAAGAACACAGTATTAAGAATCAAGTGTGTGTAAACTTTTGAACAGGGTCATTTATATAACTTTGCCTATTATTTTGTCTTGTGAACTATATGTAAACATCTTTTATGTGAAATATCTTACTCAGGTCAGTACTAAATAAAAAAAAACAACAAGCTTTTTGTATGATCCCTCTTATTTTGGTAAAACAATTAACATTTTGCAGATTCTCCAAGGTGTATGTAAACTTTTGACTTCAAATGTAATTTGAAAGGTTAATCTAGGCTAAGCTGTTAGCTTGTTAAATGAAAACGCAAAGAAAGGAAAACATTTAATTTAATAATTTCAGCTTCTCTAACAATATGAAATGTCAAAGACTTTAATTACCATATTCTCATGATTAGGAATGAATATATGGTATAGTGACTTTCTATGATTTCTAATCTAATGGAGTACCCTTAAAAATAATGAGTTTAAGGTAAAATTCAACCCACACTTTAGTGGTGATTGAAATGTTTTTTTAAAAATGCAATCATTAGATTTAAACCTGTCTGCTATTGCCCAAGGATTGAAGCTCCCCAGAGCCTCGTGCGAAACCAGGCGCAGAAAGGCATCATGGTTTTCCCTGTATTTCTGAATACTCCTCTGCATGCTGGGCGGCACAGTCAGGCAAACCCCTCGTGTGCTTCCCCCTCCAGCTGGGACTGGATGACTGGGGTCATTTAGAGTTAAAGACTCCTCGTCTAGTATCGATGTGTCTGATGCAGCCCTGTAACAGAAAAAAAAACAAATTTCATGGTTTTTGCACTGTTTTATGTTTTTTTTGGGGGGTAGCATAGCTAATGGCTACAGAAAAGAGAGCATTTTCTGTATCTAATAGCTAAAGCAGCAACATCAGTGAAGTTTTTTTCACACTTCAGACCATCATATCAACTGTTAAGGCAATTAAATGCTGTCACAATCACAACATATTAATACTCTAAATTAATATTTCAATTTTTTTTGCTAAATCTGGAATCAAAAGCACTCGTGTAAACATCTCAGCAACCTCAGATCACTTCAATGTGACCTCATGTGCCACGTTGGGTATTAATCAGGCTCTCAAAAGCACAAACACTCTTCACATTTATATACAGCAGCAGAAGTAAGAAACACCTCACAATGACATTCCAGGTTGCCTTTAAAACACAATATTCGACGCAGCTCAGTCTAGACACTTAAAGCGCAAGGCCGCCAACAGCGCACAAGGACCATTTATTCTCTAATGGAACATTATAGGGGCCGGCGCTGCTATTGTGCAATCACTTCCCCTTTACCGTTCCCGCAAGGCGCCCTCTTTGTGCAGCTAATAGAATACCGCTTCGGCTAACAGCTACCTCAAGCGTTTTGGGCATGCTGTGGCACTCTGAAGAAGCGAGGAATTGACCACAACCAGGAGAATAATGTCGAACCTTTAAGTGTGGCATGAACGGGTGAAAGGACAGTCAAGGTAAGCGCTCAGTTTAGGGATTCAAATTAGAAGGCGTCCCCTGTGTTAATTCAGCTCTGCAGTCATAAGCAAGAAAGGCCATACGAGGTGCTGAAGGAAATTAGCGCGCAAGCAGTTTTGCAAGATGTAAGAATGAACACGCACATGCATAGTGAAACAGGCAAACGCTTTCCAGGCTTCTTCTGTCAAAACAAGCTTGGCGAGGCACAGTTGAGAGCCAAAAATAATGACCAAATTTCTTCCCTTCCTACTTTCAACAATAGCCCCAGCAGTCACAAGTAGAAAAAAAGCAAAAAAACACTGTCAACACTCCACATGTGATTTATACGAGCAGACACAATGCTGGGCTGAAGTGCATACGCTCCAATGTTTGGCAGACAGCATGAGGCAAAGAAGATGTGGAGGGAGATGACGAGAACTACTTCTTGGAGTAGCTTCGTCAACAAAAAGGTATCCAGTATCAACAGGGTACAAGTTAGCACCTATAAAAAAAAAAAAAAGGACTACAGTGAATTCCTCACTTCTCCAGAGTGCAATAGCATGCCTAAAGGGCAATTAGCAGGTTACAAGGAGGAAACTTTTCACACAGATTTAATCAAAAATCATAATTTGTTTGGTGTTTATTTTTGGATGAACTATCCCTTTAAATGGCTTTAAAATGTTGCAACCAGTGTTGTCCAATTCACAAGCAAATGTCTCACCAGTTCTTCCAATGAAAAATTCACCAAACTGGTTCTTGCAATGAACACAGAATGGCCCAGAAAAGCAGTTGACCACAAGATCAAGAGTGCTATAATAGAGAAAGCCAGCTGTAATAAGGTTGTGCAAACAGAAATGAGATGTGTAAAAGCCAGTGAATGAGATTCTGGCCGACCAATGCTCTATCAATAGTCACAACCCTGAGATCAAAACCAATAAAGCTAAAGGGCTGCAATTTGCACCTTTAATCCAGTGAGGAGGCCATCACCGGCAGCAAGGTTACAGTCGAGGAGCTGGACAGGGAGAGGGAGATTAGCTGGATGAAGGTTAGATGGAGAGAAAGAAAGAGAGATGGCGGTATGAAATAAAAGGTTGGAGAACAGAGAATGAGGATCAAACTAAGAGCCGCGGCCTCGCCACGGGCTCCGCATTGATCTCTTTGAGCTCTGAATGAGCAGTGGTGGATCACACACTCTCTTAGATGTGTTGGTCACTCCGTGAAGTCCTCCAACACCAATAACCTCCATGTGCAGACTCAAAACGTTATAAGTTTTCACCACTTATCAGTTATCACTCCTCTATGATTCTACTCCTGAGAGTCATGCATTAGAAAATCTCACTCAGTAAGTTTGTGTTGCACAGAGTGGATTCAACAGCACACTGCAAATCAAACAAGTAGGGCTGCCCTCGCCTAAAGACTTTTCTGGTCGACCTGTAGTCATTCATTTTAGGCATATATCAACTATTAGTCGTGTGTTTATTAATAAACCATATAAAAAATAATAATGAGCTTTTAATAAGCACTCAAGCACATGCAAAAAAGCTTGCCACAGTGCACCAGCAGATATAATAATTATGAATTTGTCGGGAAAAACAGCTAGGAGACTGCATTAAAGTTTTAATTTATTGATAAACTAGCGCTTTCTTGCTTTCTTTGGTTTCGGCTTAAGAGATGAAGTCAGCGACTACATAGTAGTGATGCGCCTCACATGCGTTTCACATGGATTTGAAAATATTTGTTTTCCATATGAATTGGTTCATTTGAAAGTAGACACTTCGCTCTCTATAGACATATTTTGTCTGTTAGGCAAGTATACAGTTTCGAAGTTTCGCATTAAAGTTCACAGAGACCGAGATGGAAGAAAGCGCTTCCTGTTTGCATTCATTATTTTACAAAAGCACAACGTTTCGTTGTTACTGTGAGTGCACACAAACGTAGAGTCTTTACAGATTCAAAAGATGTATTATTCTTATCTCTATCTCTGTCATGCATTAAGCGCGCTATGCTCAGCTTCCACGCTCCGCACAGACACTTCAATAGCGCACATTTAACTAGATTAACATTAGATTGAGTTGCAATGTAAAGTTGTGTCTTTTTGTCTTCGGAGCCATCTTTATCATTTGGTTTCTGCGTAGACCTGCGTTCGCCTCACATTATTTACACTACATGCACAAATTGGTGGGCGGGGCTAAACAGGCAGAGATGTAGAAGCAGGTGTTGATTTTCTTCTGTGGAGGCGGGGTTTAGCCACACTATTACGTCATAAAGTGGCACATTCCACAACCTGTCGTTTTGGCAGATTGGCTTCTATATAAGATGTTTTTAGCCTAACGAGAAAGTTTTGCGTTCTGAAACTTGAAACAGAATGTTTTTATATAACAATGACAATGGAATTTAGATTTCTCAGTTCATGACTCCTTTAATGCATCCTTGCTTGGATAAAAGCACTTCTTTAAAGGTACAATACATACGTTTTTGGCACTAGAGGGCGCATATTCAAAACGAATAAAGAGCCAAATGCGTAGTTTGATGATGCTGTGATTGAGTGTGGAATCATGGATGTTGTCTTCATCCCCATAGGGGATGCAATCCGTCGGGACTCGGGCAGAAATCATGTCCATGGATGAGTTAATGTATTAAAGATGTATTGAGGTCACTGTAGTATAATGAACTGGGGCTGAAAGTCGAGGAAGCGAAACGAGGACACTGGAGCGATTGCTAATGAAGGACGAGTGCGAAACATGGCTTGAAAGCAGAGGAGCTTTTATTATTATTGTTATTATTGCCGTTCCTTCCGGTCAGGCGCATGTAGGAAAAAGCATACATACATTTGAGTGTGTTGAAAGTTCTGTTATAATGCTACTCTGTGCATTCATCACCTGTCTAGTAAAATACATAACATATTAAAGCATCTGTGGTGTTTCCATATTTTCTACAAAATAAAACTGGGAAAATCGAGGGTGTATGACATCATTGGCAGGCGACGCAAAGACACGGCGCCCGTTAAAGGAGAAGTCCACTTCCAGAACAACAATTTACAAATAATTTACTCGCCCCCTTGTCATCCAAGATGTTCATGTCTTTCTGTCTTCAGTCGTAAAGAAATTATGGCTTTTAAGGAAAGCATTTCAGTATTTTTCTCCATATAATGGACTTTAATGGTGCCCCGATTTTTAACTTCCAAAACGTAGTTTAAATGCAGCTTCAAACGGTTCTAAACAATCCTAGCTGAGGAAGAAGGGTCTTATCTAGTGAAATGATTGGTCATTTTTTTAAGCACAAAAGCTCGGGTAACACTAGCTCTGGGATGTGCATCCACGACGCTACATACTACAGAATCACGTTGAAAAGTCACGTAGGCAGAACTACAGACCCAGTGTTTACAAAGCGAACATGCAAAGACTAAGGAAGTGCAAGTAAGTCAAATAGTGTTTACAAACAAAAAGGTACAACGATGTCGGACAATTCTGAAGTTGTAGGAGAAAATGAGATGGAGTTTTTCGCCATGAACTTAGACAGAGAGAGGAGACTGCTGCAGCGACACAAGTCTCTCAAGCTTCGGGCAGACCACGTTCAAACAAGACATGGTGGTGCATGTGTGGAAAATGCCAACCTTTGTCAACGGAGCAGGAATCTCAATGCTGTCAAGAATGGACCTTATCTATTCCACTGGCGGAATGAATCAGCAAGTCAGATGGTGAGTCACGCGTGACCTTTCAACGTGATTCTGAAGTATGCAGCGTCGTGGACGTGCATCCCAGAGCCTGTGCTACACAAGCTTTTGTGCTTAAAGTATACAAATTTTAATTTTTCAAAAAAAATGACTGATCGTTTCACTAGATAAGACCCTTCTTCCTCATCTGGGATCATTTAAAGCCCTTTGAAGCTACATTTAAACTACATTTTGGAAGTTCAAAATCGGGGGAACCATTGAAGTCCATTATATGGAGAAAAATCCTGAAATGCTTTCCTTTAAAACCATAATTTCTTTACGACTGAAGACAGAAAGACATGAACAACTTGGAAGGGGGTGAGTAAATTATTTGTAAATTGTTGTTCTGGAAGTGGACTTCTCCTTTAAACTAGTTAAAATTGCTTAATTCTCTGGATTTAAACATTCTTCAAACATTTGCAATAATGCAAGTACACAAGTCAGCAAAATAGATAACACTGTTCTAGTGGATTTTCGATATTTTAATAAGAAAAGCCTTACGTATTGTGCCTTTAAAAAAGTTTTCGCTATGTTGCTGAAATAATTTTTGACTGAGGTCACCAGGCATTCTCATTTTTCAACCATGCCTCTATAACCACCTGTGATCTCTGTATGTACTGCCCACTTTCACCCATTCAAAATGGATAAGAATGGATAAGATGAATGTAATCAAATCCAGTGCAATGCTGAATGCCATTATGTCGAACTGAAATATCAACTTAAGCCTAAAGAAAACAGAATTATTGCACAATTTTCATCAAAATCCTTCCTCTCTGTCTGTGTATTGTGTGAAATATTGATGCTAAACAAGCGTACTAAAATGGACTGGAATGGAAGAGGAGTGGCTGGTGTTTTCAGTGCTCAGATTGGCCTGTTTGATGCTTTTACGGCAGCATCAAATGACACTTGACTCTACAACCCACTGATAGAAAAATCAAAACAAATCACAGAGGGAGAAAAAGCGAGAAGCAAACACATGTATTGAGTTTCATTACAAATCGGAGCACGATGATTGATTATGCTCCGTGGAGCTTTTTAGCTTCTCCCCCCAGCCCACTAACTTCCCTTTTCTCAAGCCGTAATGGTTCTCGGAATATTAGAAAAAAAATGAAAGCTAAAACGCAAAGCCACACTGACAGCTCTCTATTGTGCTACAGTAAGGAAACACATTGCTAGCAGTGACAAATTAACTCCATAAATCCCCAAACGGTTTGCGTGTGGCATTTACAATCTCTGCAGTGTTTTCCGTTTCAAACAAACACAGGTAATCACAGTTTAGACAACAAATAATAAATTCTGCGTGCTAATCAACATCGGAGCCCAATATCCGCTACTCAAATTACCTCCCTTGTGCACGCGCTACACTGACACAAAGACCCCAGACCTTGCCCCCTCTAGTGGCACGTTTCATACGCAAAATAAACTTTTACTGGTTTTTCCATCATAAATCCTCTGTTCGGCCTTGGCCTTTAGTGGCTGTGCTAAAAGCCGAGTAATTACCATAATGTTTTGCATAATTCATTTTCCACAAGTTTTATCTTTCCTGGCCACATCTGCCCAATAATTGTCCATTCTGATGTAAATAAGCTGGAGAAAAGAAAGTAAATCAAACGTAGGTAAGTACACTGAATATTAAGCTGCAAAATACTATTTAAATATGAATCCTGCATGTTCTGCGTGTCTCTGTGTGAATGAATAGCGCAAACGCGTAGTTTACACACACATACTGAAGCGTGTGTGATGTTTCTGGTGTTTTCAGCCTCTGTTGCCTCAATATATGAGCTTTTTCCGGAATATTTTTCAGAAACTTTATTTATTTACCAAAAAAATTTAAAACACACAACATAGCATTTTCTGGAAAAAAAAAAAAAAATAGAGAAATAAAATTAATTAATGAATTAAAATCAAATAATTAGAGATGCTTTTGACTATTAAAACGTATAAAATAAATAAATACATTTATTATCATTTTAAAATAAAATAAAAAATTAATTAGAAAATTAATGGAAACAGAATTTGGAACTAATTTGAGAAAGAAATTAAGTAAACTTAAATATTCTGTTAAATTGTGTACATTCGGCCTTGGCCCTTAGTGGCTGTACTAAAAGCCGAGTAATTATCATAATGTTTTGCATAATTCATTTTCCACAAGTTTTATCTTTCCTGGCCACATCTGCCCAATAATTGTCCATTCTGATGTAAATAAGCTGGAGAAAAGAAAGTAAAATGCTCACTGAGAGTCTGAGTGAACCATTAGGTTGATTCTAATATATGAAACTGTAACATAAGGATAGAATTAATGACTGAGGCCGGAAGAATGAATGGCATTAAGAGAGAGCTGATGAGTAGATTGACTGTAACTTTCTGATCGAGAGTGCAGTGTCCATTTATGTGGGTTTTAAATGAGCAAAAGTTGCCAAGTCGTCATTATATTCTGCGAGCAGGGTGAACGGAGAACACTTTCTTTGGAAGGATTAGTCAAAAATAGCTTGAAAAAGCTTTCAGTGACAGCTATTTCCTGAGTCGGAGAAATAAAATATCGCATTAGTTGGCCAGCTGGCAGCTTTTCATCAGCAGACAAGGATCCTGAAGTGATGTCAAGATCTTGTCCTTCGAAATAAGATGACGGCACTGAGTGTGACATAAAGTTGTTTTGGATTCAAGCAACTGCTAGAAGACTTCTTACTAACTACAGTATTGTGAAAAAGTTAGTGCACCCCATTGTCAGCCTTCCTCTTTAATGTGGTTATATTAATTTGTACTTGATTTTAACTAATTGGTGCAACTGATTTAGTGATTAAAAAGAATTTTAAAAGAATTTAAAAAGAATGGGAGCATTTCTATGGCCCTATGATTTCAGCGATGTGGAAAACACGGAATCGCGGAATCTAGTCATAAAAATGGAATTTACTATATTGCAGAATCTCACAGAATTTGACACATTTTGGATGAAAAAAATCAAATATAGGCAAGTACACTGAATATTAAGCTGCAAAATACTATTTAAATATGAATCCTGCATGTTCTGCGTGTCTCTGTGTGAATGAATAGCGCAAACGCTTGGTTTACACACATACTGAAGCGTGTGTTTCAGCCTCTGTTGCCTCAATATATGAGCTTTTTCAGGAATATTTCCCAGAAAAGTATTTATTTACCAAAAAAATGTAAACACACAAAAGTATTTTCTGAAAGAAAAAAAAAAAAAAGAGAAATAAAAAAATAATGAATTAAAATCAAATAATTAGAGATGCTTTTGACTATTAAAATGTATAAAATAAATAAAAACATTTATTATAATTTTAAAATAAAATAAAAAATTAATTAGAAAATTAATGGAAACAGAATTTGGAACTATTTTAAGAAAGAAATTAAGTAAACTTAAATATTCCATTAAATTGTGTACATTTCATGATTTTGATTAATTAATTAGAAAAAAAATCGAACCATAAAAAAAATAGAATCCATAAAAAATAAAATGGAAGAAAAATCCATTCCAATCTGTATATTTACGGTAGGAAATTTACAAAATATCTTCATGGAACATGATCTTTACTTAAAATCCTAATGATTTTTGGCATAAAAGACTGGTTTTGTGGTTCCAGGGTCACAAATTATTTTGCTTTTTATCTACTGACATTTATGAAATGACCAATCCAATATGCTAAAAAATAATAAAAATCCATTTTCATTAACTTTTTTGTAATGACAGCAAACTACTACAAAAATTATAGCACAAGAGCTTATGCAATCTTTTATATATATAATATACATTACATATAAGTATAGAACATATTACTAAATATTACACTTACCATTTTTAATAAAATAAACTATATATTAATAACATTATATTATATATAGTGTGTACAACACTGTCTGCTAAAAAAAGTAAAGAGTAAAAAAAAAAAAAAAGGTATTCATCAAAGAATCCTGACAAAAACGTATCATGGTTTCCACACAAATTTTAATAAGAAATGACTCTTTAGCACCAAATCACCATTTTTGGATTTCTGGATGATCATGTAACACTGAAGACTTGAGAAATGACTGCGGAAAATTCAGCTACATCAGCACAGGAATAAATTACAAAATATCTTAAAAAATATTCAAATAGAAAACAGTTTGTTGGCACCAATAGTTGGCACTAGTGTTCTATCCTATTCTTGGCCTTTTTTATTAGGAAAGGACTGTATTTCAGACAGGAAGCAAAGTGGGAGGGGGGAGGTGCGGGATCGGGAAAGGTCCGCGCGCCTGGACTCGAATACTAATAATATACTAATAAAAGGCATAAAAAGCCCATAAAAATAACTTTAAAAAAAAAAATCGAAAACAGTTTAAATTGTAATAATATTGCGCAAAATTACTGTTTTATTTTTGATCAAACACATTCTTTCAAAATGAAGGCTTCTTCTCAAAGCCCTAAAATAATCTTCTATTGTGATTTTCTCCTGGAAAACTGCCAGTGTAACTGACAGAGTCTTGATTCCTGCATCCCTATCAGGCACTGCAGCTCACTGGATTTCTCCAGCGGGATCTTAATCGTGGTCACAGTCATTGCTCATGTTTCAACACAGACATCGTAAGAGAGACTGAAGAATGGTCTCCTAGTGCACTGACATTTTACAGCCGATGTTTTCTGTCAGGATTAAGTGACTGGCTAAGGATAAATAAATCCAAACAATGGTTCAGATCGGGGCAGTGGAGAGAAACCATTGCCCATGCAGCCTCAATTCACAGCAGCCTGTGACATTCATGCTAACCCAAACACCCATGGCGAATGCACTGGAATATAGGGAGAATAAACAATCTTCAAGTGGAACTAACCCATCTTTGTGGTTACTGTCTGGGATGTTAATTGAATATGTTTACATGTAAAAGTATGGTAACATAAATATTACTATAAAAGGAGCACAGTGCCTTCATCTGTCTTCTCTAACTGTAACAATTCCAGACAGAAGTTGGTCCCATTTTCTTTTTTGACAAGAAAAGTCAATGAAGCATGTAGCTCACTGACCTGAAACCAGTGAAGAAATGACCAACACTGCACCAACTGTATGATAACAGAGAGGCAGCAACAATAAGCAGCAAAAATGCACCAAACTAAATAAAATCTCAAGGCAGTAACAATTTAAACTATATATTTTATTTGTGAACTTATGTTCAGCTATTCTTTTTAATAGTTAACTTTTAACTATTTTTGAATTTTTCGGATCATCATTCATCAAAGCTGGCTAAATATTGGTCACAGACACAAAGATTTTCTTTAAATTTCACCAAGCTGATTACTCACTAAAAACTCCCACAGATTTTCATACCATTTATGTCTTATTTTGATATAACAAAGTGGTTATATCTAAGTATGTGAGTTGTTTACCAATATTTTTAATTAGTATTCCCGTTAACGCCATATTGTTCATTCAGACTGATTCGCGAACGCGGAAAACGCACAAACACGAGGCGGGATTTATTGCATGAACCAATCACAGCCGAACATAACCAGTCATGTCCAATCACATTGCGATGTAAGCAATGCCTCCTCTCACGTGACTTTCCCCCATTCATTTTCAGTGACCCCCCATCAAACCTTTAAGGGGTGTGTTAAAACTCAATGGGCTCAGGGGAGGCGAGAGAGATGCAGAATCCTGCTGTAACTTTACCTGCTGGTGTCACTAGCCAAGTTTCCATCCAGTTTTTTGCAATGTTTTGTTAGTGACAAAGTGAAAATGCATTAAAAAAACTTGTGAAATTTGCTATCTCCAGCCTGTTTCCATCCAACTGGCTTTTTACCGGTAAAATGGTGTGTGATGACATCATCCCTAAAAAAACGGATTGTCACATAAGTTTTGATGTATTGCTAAAAATTTTTGATGTATTGCTAAAACATGTTTTTTAGACCTATAGACTAGAGGTCGACCGATGTATCAGTTTTGCCGATTTATCGACACTGATAGTTGATTGGCGGAACTATCGGTTATCGGCAAAAATCCATGCCAATAGTTTTTTCCACGTTGGGTCCACTGCCGAAGCGAATTTGTTGACTAGATGCTGCATTAGTGGAGAAAGGACAGCAGTATACTTTTGCCCATTTGGTGATCAAATAAAGTGTTGTACACCACCACTTGAATTGAATGCGACGCGTCCAGTGTGTGTGATACCGGATAGCTGCGAGTTCTTCTAGATGTGGCACTGCACTTTTGCCTGTTGTGTGACTAACATATTTTTATATTTTGATTAGATAACCACTAATGTTCTAAAATAAAAGCAGCTAAATTGTGAAAGTACACAATATCCATATGTATGCAATTTCAATACTGTGGCCTTTGTGTAGATATTTAAAGATGACCATCTTTAGCTTGATTGTTGATGTAATGGTAACACTATACAATATGAGTCCATTTGTAACATTAAAGTGCCCCTATTATGCGTTTTCAAATATGATCTTTCATGCAGTGTGTCATGTAGCTGTATGTGAACATAAACTATTTGCAAAGTTGTGAAGCCGACAGTGCACGATACATAAAGTTATTGTCTATCAAAAAAAAGAGTCGACTCACATTTGCCTAAAGGAGTCGTCAGAATTTCAAATCTTTTTCTGTTACGGCCACACGTCACGAAGTAACAGATTTGCATAATGTCCGCCCACGTTCTACTTCGCGAACAACTTGCCCGCCCATAAAGTTCCATGTGGTTTACGTCACATGGAAATTTACATGTACATTACACGGAAGACGCTCTATCCTACGCTGTGAGTAAAACTGTTTTATATTCACTTCCAAAAGATGATGAATCTACAAAGATTGTATTTTCTAGGGATCGTTCAAAATACGTAGTTGTGTATGTTATGTTGTGTAACAGCCCTGCACACGTCATGCCAACTGGCTAAATCACGCTTGTGTAGTTCTGTTGTTCAGCTGTGGACCCACTGTAGTCTGACAATTTGTGATTGATGCAGCTTGACTATCTGTCTGTCTCATTAGTTGGAGTAATGGTAAAGGATGGCGCACGAAGCGGCTTTCACACCGAATGCGGAAAGCGGCGCTAGTGATGGGTCGTTCTTGAACGATTCGTTCATTTTGAACGAATCTTTAATGTGACTCGGGACGAACGAGTCGTCTCGGCGAGTGATTCGTTCAGTCGCGCATGCGCAACATCCTATTAGGTCCTGTACTGGAATTAGTTCAACTGTTTTAGAGTCGTTCGTTCATCTTATGGGGCTGGCACGTGATGAACGAACGACTCAAACCCGAGGACTCGAGAGATGAACTAATCAATTCTCTTTCCGGCTCAGACTGCGTTGGTTAAGCTAATTGGGCTGTCAGGTGATGAACGAACGACTCAAACCCGAAAACTTGTCAGATAAGCGGCGAGGTGAGCGAATCATAGACTAAAGACACAGGTAAACAATGAATTAATATTTTCTGTTTCTTATAGCATTATAGTTTTGTTTTGTTTGTAGTGTGATCAACGTTTGTGTAAGCAGCAGATGTGTTAGGGAAGTAAAACGTAACATTTTAATTATATTTTGCTAAAATGAACAAAAAGATTCGTTCATTTTGCTGAACGAGACTCAAAGGACCGAGTCGGTAAAATGATCCGAACTTCCCATCACTAGAAAGCGCTGTGCTATGAAACCCATTCGTTTTAATTGCTTCCGCCCTGCGAGGACGGCTTGTTTCTGCCTCTACTGAAGCGCACGCCCAGCGGAGCAAAGTTTAAATGAGTTGTTCAAATGAGCTTTTGCCGCTGCGCTCTGAAGGGCTGCACTGAACCCAGCGGCCAGCGCAGCGCTTTCCGCGTTCGGTGTAAAAGCCGCTTAATGCATTATACATTGCTGAAGTTTACAACATGGAGGTGTGCCCGGTTCGGTTATAAAAGCAAATTGCGAGCACTTTCCACGGTAGACCGTGCTAACTTGTCGATCAGCCACTTCAGCCGTTTCATCGTCAGACTCTGGCTCGAATTGTTATGGTAAAATCGATGCCAACTTTTCTATGTATTGACAAGTCTCCAGGGCTGTCAGTCAGTTATGGCAATGGGCGTTTCGTTTTCCCGACACGCTGTACGCGATAAACCAATCATAAAGGACTGCGCCGTCTGACCAATCACAGCAGTGAGGGCTCACGGAAAGGAGGGGTTTAGAGAGACTGATTCTTCGAACTGCTTCGCACGAGTCGTTTATGAATCATTTAGAAATGGGGTAAAATTAAATCTATTTTTGGAGAAAACTGAAGTGTTTTTTGACCTTACATGGTTTACATGATACATGTAAACCTGTTTTGGGAGTCTATTAAAACAATATTAGCAACCTTTAAAATGGCATAATAGGGGCACTTTAAGATTGATAAAAGCTGTAGAATAGAAGTATTGTTCATTGTTAGAGTGTGTTCATTTCAGCATTTAGTAGAGCACTATTTATTTTCTGTTCAGTATCCATTTTAAAAACTAATAAATTAACAAAACGAAAGAAAAAAAAAATGTTGAACAAGTAGCAGCCTATATGCAGAATTTCGTTTCTTTTTTGTGATGCGCGCTTGAGAAAAATATTTCAAATAGTTTTGAATAATGTCTTACTCTTATATGACAACAAAAGGAATATTGTAAGTTGTTTCCACTTTTATCAGGGAGAAAAAAAAAAAAAAATAATCAAGTGATCCTGCCGGTGCCTCACGCGTGTAGTTAAGCATTACTAACTCGACAACACAGCTGTTGGACAATGTTTCTTTAAAAAATGAGTGATTTATACACTTTTTAATGTTATATTTTGTAATACTGGCATTGTTTTATTTTTGTACTACAATTTTTTTTCCTCATCCACTATTTTGAGGAGACACTGCCTTCCTTTGCCATATATATGTCGTTTGTACCTTTGAAATGCTGCATTGCAGCATTTAGAATGATTTGCTTTTGTTGTCACTTTGATAAAAGCATTTGCTACATGAATAAATACAAATGTAAATTATTGAAAGGGGTGTTGATCATTTTAGTCAGTATGTAGCAGACAGAATGCACAACTTGAAAGGCTTGTAGCCACTGTAATTCCCTGAGATTAGACATGAGATGGTGCTTTGAAGTTTGAGTAGACATTGTGCTCCTACATCGAGAGAAAAATAAAGCGGAGGCTGAATGTTTACGCCGCGTTCACGGAGCTGAAGGGCCTCGCTGCGAGCCGAATCCGAAGAGGAGAAAGCATTTTAATCTTCTAATGTATCTATTGAACCTGTTCCACTAAATTTCCCATCATGCCCCTCTCGCTTTAGACAACTCTCACGCCCTCAAGACTGTCCCTTTTTATTCTTTTATTTTCCTCATTAATTTACTGAGCCACATCTGCTGCCAAAGCTTTGGGCAGAAATAACCGAGGCTCCCACTTTCTCTTGGCAGAACTACAGAAGGAGGAGGCGGAGAGAGAGACTGGCTTTTACCAGCAGATATTTTGGAATTCGATTCCAATGTAGCCGTTATTGAATATTCCCTAAACAGACAGATATTGCAGCGCAAAAACACTCCGGTCAATGTGCAGTTGTCCCGCATTTCAAGTGAAGACTGATTAAATTGTGACTGATCCAAATGTGCCTGGCATATACACTCTAAAATCAGCCGATAATCACTCACCCGGCCTCCACTGGCTTTTGCAGGAGAATGTCGGCCGTACCGGCTGCGTTCAGGACTGGTTTCGTCAGACGGATTGGCTGAGGAGATCCTGGCCTAGAGCTAGTAATATTCCTCTGAGCATCTGCAACACACAGGACGTTTTACACTGCTGCCATCTGGTGGAAATCACTGTCATGCCAGTCATACAAAATGCAGAGCACATACTTGTCTGTCTCTCCAGGGACAAAGTGGGGAGACGCTGAGACTGACCTTCTGATGCTCCCGAAAGGACAAATGATAACTACTTTTGTCAGTCTCACTAAGTACTATCAATTGGGGAATGTAAATGGTCTATCTGGGTCCTGTGACTCACCTGTGCCTTTTTCCCAGATAAGAGGGTCAGAGTATGAGATCATAGCAAAGCGCCGACGCACTTCCTCCTGGTCTCTCTGGGTAACAAAGCAGAGCTTTGAGAGTCATGTAATTTCATAGTTAATTAATGAAACATTATATATACAATGTTATTTACAATGATTTTAAAGAGGTTTCTCATGCTCATTGAGGCTGCATTTATTTGATCAAAAGTCCAGAAAAAAAAAACAGTACTATTGTGAAATATTATTTCAGTGTAAAATAACTAAAAAATATTTTGAAATTATTCCTGTGCAAAAGCTGAATTTTCAGCATCATTACTCGAGTTTTCAGTGTCACACAAAGACAGAAATCAGTCTAATATGCCTAACCCGTGATACTTTTTTTCCAGGATTCTTTAATAAATTCAAGGTTAAAAAGAACTGCATTTATTTTACAATGAAATATTTTGTAACAATATAAACTACTATTTAAAAGTTTGTGGTGAGTACACTTTTATTTACCTCTTTTTGAAAGAAATTAATACTTTTATTCATCAAGGATGTGTTAAATTAATTAAAAAAATTATAGCACAGACTTAAATTGTTAGAAAAGATTTCTATTTTGAATAGATTCTGTTCCTTTGAACTTTTTATTCATCAAAGAATTTTGAAAAAAAAAATAATAATCGCAGGTCCAACAAAATATTATGCAGCACAACTGTTTCCAGCTAAATAAAAGTAATAAATCAGCATATTAGAATGATTTCTGAAGGATTGTGAAGACTGGAGTAATAGCTGTTGAAAATTCAAATTTGCATCACAGGAATAAATTATATTTTAAAATATATTAAAATAGAAAACCGTTATTTTAAACTGTAATAATATATCACAATATTACAGTTTTTTTTCTGCATTTTTAATCAAGCAAATGCAGTCTTGATGAGCATTCTAAAAAAAAAAAAAAACACACACATGAAAAATCTTACTGATCCCAAACTTTTGAATGGCAATGTATTTATTCAAAAAATGTATTTATTTATTTTGAGCATATGAAAAATAAAAACAAAAAATAAAAACACTATTTTTATATGATAACAATATTATTATATTTGTTATAATAATAACAACAACTTTTCCTTCGAACTTTATATATTTTTTTATATTTTTTTAATATATATTTTATCATTACTTCATAATAATTTAACTTTTAATAATAAATAATAAAAATAACAATAATATAAATAAAAAAGTAAAAATAACAACAATAATAATAATAATAATAATAAACAAATAAAATGGAAATACATCAAGCTCATTACATTACAAAAAGTGTGGCATCACTCCAAACTCACAAAATCTCATAATCTATCCCTTTAGCTCCCACACACTGACCTCCATCTCCTCCATCCTCAGTAACATGCTCTCCAATGTGGGGCCCTGCAGCTGCTTCTCAGCCTCAGCCTCGGCCACCTGCTGCCTCTCAGTCACCCACAGAGCTCGAGCTGCGTCCTCCAGAAGATCCTCCAGAAGAGCTTCGCTCAGTGCGTCCGCACTGGCCCCAGGCTGTCAGCATTTACAGAACAACACAGCACAGAATACTATTGCACATGATTTTTATTTTAAAGCCATTACTTAGAAGGTTAAAATGAAGTTCTCTCACACTGCTGTTGTGTGAGAACATTTGTAAATCGAACATTCATTGCATATTTAATTTACAAACATCCTTAGTGCTGAAGACCCAAGAATACAAAAGTGAAAGAAAGTGTGAGTTCTCACCTTATCTGCAACCTTGAGCCGCTCTCGGTGTGTGTAACTTCCTGCTCCAACCACCTGCCGTACAAACATGAGACGGAAACAGTAGAGACAGGATTCTCTATTTACATTCACACCAACATACACAGTGTTCTCAGTGTGCACAAAGAAAAGAACATTAAAACATTAGGGAAAAATATCCAAATGGTACACTCAGTCTTACAAGTATTTACATACTAACATATCAGATGTATTATTTGGGGAAAGCAACATCAGATAAATGTGTTTACCTGTGCTTGATCCAACAAAGGCTGAATTCTCTCTCTAGCTGCCAGCTCAGCTTTTTCCGCCCATTGTGTTGGAGAGCCTGTGGTCCTACCATGGCCAAATATTAATACACATCAATACAAACACACTTTTTTTTGTCTGTTTTTGTATGTAATGTAGAACCATATTTATTAGGGTTAATTAACCACATAGACAGACAACATGCGAAAAAAAACACACACAAACTTATTTCTAGCCAGTTTGTCTTAATCTGGATTTCTATATCATTATTCAACCAAATGGATTAATAAATTAAATTGATGGCAGCCAATAAGATTTAGTGATAAAATGTTGAAGAAATGCATTGCGTTAGCTCATGTTAATTAACTTAATTAAACAAGCAGCAAAATTAATTTCTTGTGTACACAGTTCATTGAACCACTGGTTAACTACAATAATGAGGGAGCTGCTGTCATACCGGAGTCTGTTAGTGCGGTCAGCCTCCTCTTTACTCAGACGATTCAGTTCTTTTAGTCTGTCTGCAGTCACCCGGTCCAGCCAGGCTTGCCTAAAACACATTAACATACACACCAATGGTCTCATACTCAACAGCTAAAAAATATAATCTTCAACAGCATCAAAATCGAGGATCACAATGATGATCATTTAGCCCAGTGATTAAAAAAACATCTTAAAGGAGAAGTTCACTTGTCATCTAAGATGTTCATGTCTTTCTTTCTTCGGTCGTAAAGAAATTATGTTTTTTGAGGAAAAAAATTCGGGAATGTTCTCCATATAGTGGACTTCTGTGGTGCCTGTGAGTCTGAACTTTCAAAGTGCAGTTTTAATGCAGCTTCAAACGGCTCTAAATGATCCCAGCTGAGGAAGAAAGGTCTTATCTAGCAAAACGATTGGTTATTATCTAAAAAAAAAAATTACAATTTATATTCTTTTTAACCTCAAACGCTCGTCTTGTCTATCACTGCGTGTACTCTGTGCATTCCAAGTCAACATAAAAAAAAACTTTTCTCCTCCAACTTCAAAATTGCCCTACATCGCTGCAGAAGTACCGACCCAGTGTTTACAAAGTGAATGCGGAAGGAGGGTCAAACAACCTTTAGAAAAAATGTAAAACAGCAATGTAGGACGATTTTGAAGTTGGAGGAGACAGTAGAGATGGAAGTTTTTCGACATACCCTAAATGTCATGAACCTGAATACACAGAGTTCATGCAGAGCTAGACAAGACGAGCATTTGAGGTTAAAAAGTAAACAAATTGTAATTTTTTTTTAGAAAATGACCGATCGTTTTGCTAAATAAGACCCTTCTTCCTCAGCTGGGATCGTTTAGAGCCCTTTGAAGCTGCATTTAAACTACATTTTGGAAGTTCAAACTCGCAGGCACCATTGAAGTCCACTATATGGAGAAAAATCCTTAAATGTTTGCCTCAAAAAACATAATTTCTTTACGACTGAAGAAAGAAAGACATGAACATCTTGGATGACAAGGGCGTGATTAATTATCTGTAAAAGAGAGGGTTTGTTACTTACCTGAGAGCTTCATTTTGGGCTTGATTCCTGTCATGCGATGTAGGGCTGAGTTGTGTGCTGCCACTGGTCTGTGGCTTCTGCTTTTCAGGGGTCTTTTTAGGTGAGAACAGACATCTGGGTTCTGGCCGACTAGACACAGCACTACACAGGTGTGTACATATACACATATATATTAGGAGAACACAACAGTGTGTTTAAGACAAATATTGATAAAATGGTTCAATGTACTGACCGTGGGCGTGGAGGAGAGTGAGGGGATGTTGGCATCCAAGGCACAGTGGCCTCTTTTTGAGGTACCTGGTTTTCCCTCAGCCGGGATGAGACAGTGGGCTGCTGGAAGCTGGCATCGCGTACATGACTGGCCTGCTGAATGAGAGACAG
>VONZ01000588.1:255000-472867 GCA_012976165.1 Labeo catla
CGATCGACTGCAAAAAGAGATTTATCACACGAAAACGCTTTGTAAGTGGACAACCGGCGAGTAAATCCGCGGCTTTTATGTTTTAACATGACAAACAGTTGATAAAGAGAAGCTAAAAAAATCAAAAATTGTTTATAGGAAGTGTCAGACAGTTTAAAACACCGCCATGACAACAAAACACTTCTTCGTGATTGCCTGTCAGCTGTTATATTTGAGCACGGGCATGTTGTCGCCCCCTATCGGATTGAGTTATTGCGGTCTGAGGTGACTCAAAACGGTTGTTTATTGAATAAACTGAGCTTCAAATATGCAATATATTGTTCATTTGTCAATGTTCTAAGAAAAAAAATATTTCCCCAAATACAGATACACACAATTCAGATTCAGCATTAAAAAACGGTTTCTTTTGTAAATAAAACTGTGTGTTGAAACAAATTTTGGGTCCATAAAATTACATTTTACATTTAGAAAATGATATTTTCTTTACAAATATTAAAATATTACTTATTCAAAAAAAAGTGAAATTTCTCAAGTATCTTTTTATATTGAAATGTGTTGTTCCTTTATTCATGCTTTATTAAGTCAAAGCTTGAGTCTTTCTTCCTGAAACATACAGATACATGCAAATCTTCAACATAATAAAACAGTTTTTTGTGCAAATAAAACTAAAACTAGAAACCATGAAGTCACTCGAGAGGATATACAAAATATAGTACATTTTAAAAATATATTTATTTAGTTAATTTATTTAGTTATTCATTCATTCATTCATCAAAATGTATTAGAACTGTTTTTAGATGTGTTGAAACATAAAAAATAATAATAATATAAAATAATTTAAAAAATACAAATTAAACATAAAAAGTCATGAAAAACCAACATTATTAAAATATTACATATTTAAAATGTCTTCAAAATTAGGCTGGGAAAGCTATGTAAATAAATAATATTTAATTTCAGATTTTTTAATCTGCAAACCTGCAAAAGTTTCTGTTATATATATATATATATATATACATATATGTATATAAAGTAATATATATATATATACATATATATATATTTAAAAAAAATTACTATAGGGGATATACAAAAGAAAGATGTTTGTAAAAAACATTTTATTTATTTATTTATTTATTTAAATGTATTAGAAATATTTTTAGATGTGGCTTGAAATGTAATAAAAATAATATTACACAATATTAAAAAAGACAAATTAAACCATAAAGTCATGAAAAAACAACATTATTCAAATATTACATATTTAAAAATATATATTTCTAATGTGTTCAAAATTAGGCTGGGAAAGCTATGTAAATACAGTTTATAGAAATTGATCTATAATATATCTTTTTAACTCCTAAAAAAGCAATAGATGGATACATAGTCTTTTTTTTTCTAAATGTGTTCAAAATTAGGCTGGAAAATCTATGTAAATAAATATTTAATTTCATGAGCTATATTTTTATTTATCTGCTAATTGTTAAAACATATATTTTTAAATCCTAAAAATAGCTATATATATTACATATTATGTAGGGCATTTCAAGGGCATTTATTTGTACACTATTCTACACAGCTCAGCTGCTCTCTGCCCTCATTTACTCTCCAATAAGCTCATGTTAGATACCCTGTCCCCATGGTAACACGGCCAACCTCAGTCAAGCGGTGAGCCTCTGCCACAAAAAGAAGACAGCTCACCTGAATAGATGAGAATCAGAGCACATGAAATATGGGGCATGAACAGAACAAACAATGGCGATGAACGGCAGGCCAAAATGCAATATCGAGCTGTTTATGGAAAGAGGAAATCAGGGCAGCGAGCGGATGAGAGAAAGAGGAGGCTGGCCCGAAGGCCTGTCTACCAAATCAGTTTGTTATTAAGCACGCAGACAATTCAAAAGCCCAAAGACACAACCCAGTGATATGAATATATTTGATTATATTAAAAAGCATTCAGGCGACCACTCTGAAGTATGGTTCGGAGCAGGGATATTTCTGCAAACTATGAGGGAAGGGAAGATCCAGCTTGTGCGTTTCATCCTTGTGGCTTTGGTGGACGATGCGGTGAATGCATGTGTGGAGAGACTGAAGGTGCAACCGGCCGTACTCTGTTAATGTGGACCGCTGAACTGACACACTCCAGCGCGCGCTTGTTTCATGCAGCTGCTCCTCCCCGCATGGGAATAAATTCCCTCCAAATGTATTGCAGTCATGGCAGGGGCGTAGCCATCATTTGACAATATCTAGGTTGTTTTCAAAGTTTCTCTACTCTGAAACATGTTTTACAGCACCACTCGTCTCCTCTGACGCTGATCAATCAATCAGCTTCAGCATCTGATTTAATGTGTGCACACTCCTGCGCAAACATGCACAGATGTCGCTAGGTCACAGATGTTATCCACCTTATTTTTTAATACAGAACTAAGCTGTTTTTCTGGTAATGTGTGAGAATTCCGGTTCATAAGATGCCGTAGGGAAACAACGTGAAGAATAACAAAGAGCAGTAAACGGTAAAACTGTTTGCACTACAAACATCTCATGCAGCAAAACGAGCTGTTTTGTACAGCTAAAAATAGCTGGACGTGCATGAGACCGGAAGCCAGACACATTAAATTTATAAATGGCCGCATTCTCTCTAACAGGAAAAATAAGGTGGATAAAGATGTGGCTACTGGGACTGCGCACATCAATATAGTGTAATTTTTGTCACGCTGTACAACAATAATTACTGTTTTTGGATTATTGTAAGGGTTGGGGTAGGTGTAGATGTTAATAAAACAGAATCTAAAAGGTGCACACAATAATGTAATTTTTTTAGTAAAAGAATAGGGTTATCATGTTTTCACTTCATGGTTTCCTGCATGGGGCTGTTTCTTCAATTATCAATTCATTATCAATGTTAATATAAACTGTTGCAGATCTCACTTCATTATGAGTTTCACATTATTCACAAGTAAGTTTCAAATTTACTCAGTCCATGTGCCCCACGTGATTTCAGAAATATTGTCATTTGTAAAAGTCAAGGCCTGAGTGGGACCCATTTTCACCCAGGGAGTTTCCAGTTTTCTTCCATGTTCTTAGGACACATTTCTCAATACTTAAGTAATTTCTTCAAAAGTCTTCACACAGTTATCTTAACCAAATTTCAGCTTGGCACAGCAGTTTCACATTCAAAATGCACTAAAACTACAAAAAACTAGCGGTGTCAATCAATTAAAAAAAATTAATTAATCACTTTTTTTCTCAAATTAATCGCGATTAATCCCACCTAACATTACAATTTTTAATTATACTTTTATATTGCAATAATTTCACATTCAATCTTCAAATTAATGTAAAAACAATGTAAAGGAAGTATATTTTTTGATGTTTGTTTAATGCCATCTTTTTTTATGACTGAAGGCAAGTATCACTGATACCAACTGATGTCTCTATGAATTTTTTCCTAATATTTAACCATTGACTATTAGCTATTCAACATTACAGTATAATTGAGAGCTTTCAATGTAACATTTATTACACTTGTGATTTCAGTGAACTTCTTCACATAAACCCATTATGATAACTGTCATATACCTGTGCCCTTCAGCAAGAAAATATAGCCAAATTTAATAAAGTCATCAAACACTAAAACCTAAATTAAATAAAGATATAAAGCTTAAAACTACATAAGTTATTGATTTCTTCTTTTTTAAATTTTGTCTTTGATTAACAGACATCACAGCAGCCGCTGCTGAACTTGAAGCGGATCTGACACTTTAAATGTGACTCTCACATAATAAACACGTACATGCACAGTTTTAAGGCAGCTTTAGTCAATTTTTGGTGACGACATAACTATGACTAACTACATGCTCGTAGTTTCATTTGGGTTTAAATATGATACAGCGCTTTAATAGGCTATATTTGTACGTGCACTTGAAGAGCACGCGCAACGAGCACAGTGTAACGGCTGACAGGACAGGAAGATTCGTTTTTACTGACATATGACCAGACAACATCTCATCTGACCGCAGCTCACTGATGTTATACTGGAGCTCCGATCGTCATTGTACCGTTTTCTCACTCGGAATTTGATCCCATACTCCTCGGGCAGGGGCTGAACCACCCTGGGCCTGGCAAGTCAACGCGAATAACTTGGATGCTGTACTACTTTTGGTACTCAGTGGTGCTTAAACAGACACCCCTGACAATAAGGGCAAACATCCGCTCAACTATGCCGCTCAGGAACACCACCATGTGGTTCAATTCCCTTTTGAAAGCGTTAAAACCACAGCAGATAAAAGACAAAGATGAAGAGGTCACACTGTCAGGCTCAGTGGAAAAATGAGCTAGCTGGGAAGCAGAAAACAGCCCTAAAATTGTTTGTGATGCTTTTCAGAGGCCTCAGGCATTTGCTAGGTAAACAAAGTATGCGTGATTTGCCTCTGACTGAACATGTGATGTGCAATCCATATGCACTGGAACATGATGAAGAGAAACGGCTCAAAGGACATGAAAAATATTCCAACGGTGAATTTCCGCCATCTGCCCAGCTGGCAGTCCCTGACCAGGTCACTAAAAACCTACCCTTTTTACATCAAAAACTGTCTGGATGAGGAAAGGGCCATCGTGTCACTTTGATTCAGTGGTGTACACTAATAGCAGCTTCTGGAGATGGATGATACCTAAGATGGTTCCTCGCTCAGCCTGTGAATGTCAGATTAATCTGCTGGTCCTCGATGAGGATGTTGAGGATGCCGAAATGTTTTCTTTGATAGCAGAAGAGATGGGATTCAGAGACAAAGCTGTGCAAATCCATTGCTTCCTAGAGGAGGGCAGTGAGAACTTCCTTGGACTTGAAAGAATAGGCGAAATCTCTGCCTTTCAAGTCAAACGAAGCTGTCTGGCCATATATATTTTCCTAAATCAGATGAGTTCTTTTCATCTGTTTGCACAGTGTAATCAGAATTGTGTCCACACCACATCACATCACATGTATTTGGGACGCAGCGGTGACACACTTACCCAGAGCTGAGGCTTTTTTTCGGGGGAAACTCAGAGACAGATCTGCAGGCACCATCTGAAGATCAACCCTAATAAAAAATCTCCAAAACTGTAATGTTCATTCATTTATTCATACGTTCTAACTATTTTACTGTTAATATTAATCGAAATAGAGATTAAGTGTTTTATTTATTTATTTATTTTTAACAGGTCACAGTTATTCAGTTAGTTGAGTGCAAATGAATTATAACAAAATATTGATTGTGAATTAAATTAATATTGTGTGGATTGATAAGTGCATGTCAATATTTAATAAACCTTATTAAGTTACTACATTCTGTTCACCTATGTAAATAATTGTATGTGATTAAAAAGTCAGAAAAAGAATATATGGTTAAGTTAAATATATCAAGTTAATTTCCGCACTGTATGGTCTTTATTAAAACCCATTGGATCACTGGTATTACATCGCCCTCTTGTGGAGTATGACAATCCCATTTTCACAACATAAAAAAAAAAGCATGCTTTGGTAAACCATAATTATAACATTATAAAAATTAAAAATTTGACAAAACTTAAAAATATATGGTAAATAATAATAACACTCTAAAATTTTGCATAACTGAAATTTGGCATTCTTACTATATGTGGCAGAAATATGCACTGATATCGGTATAATTTTGTAAATAAATAAAAAAATGACAGAGTCAAACAAATTGTTTAACTGATGTGCAATGTCATAATTTTAACTTTTTATTTCAGATTTTTTTTGTCACAACTTTGACTTTTTATCTCACAATTGTGAGTTTAGTCACAATTATGATTTACCAAAGCATGATTGTTTTTTGTATGTGGCAGAAATATGCATAGAAATGTATAATTTTGTAAAATAAATATTCAGAAAAAAAACAAAACAAATTTTGACAAAACTTGAAAATATATGGTAAAAAAATAATGACAAAGTCTAAAAATTTGGCATAAGTGATTTAGGATATAATAATTATGACATTTTATTTCAGATTATTTTTTTTTGTCACAACTTTGACTTTTTATCTCACAATTATAACTTTAGTCACAATTATGATTTACCAAAGCATGTTTTTTCTTATGTGGCAGAAATATGCGCTTTGTTTTTTTTTTTTGTTAAATAAATAAATAGAAAAAAAAAGATCCAAATTTTGACAAATCTTGAAAATACATGGTAAAATGTATAATACATAATTTTGTAAAAAATGTAAATATATTGTAAAAATAATGACAAAGTCTAAAAATCTGGCATAACTGACTTGATGTCATAATTATGACCATTTATTTCAGTTTTTTTTTTTTTTTGTCACAACATTGACTTTTTATCTTACAATTGTGCCTTAGTCACAATTTTACCAAAGCATCTTTTTTCTTATGTGGCAGAAATGTGCATTGATATATAATTTTGTTTAAAAAAAAAAACAAACAAAAAACCCCCCTGAAAATATGAGGTAAAAATAATGATAAAGTCTACAAATTTGGCATAACTGGCTTACAATGTTTTTCAGATTTATTTATTTATTTTTTGTCACTCACAACTTTGACTTTTTATCTCACAATAATGACTTCAGTCATAATTATGATTTATCAAAGCATGTTTTTTCTTATGTGGCAAAAATGGGCTTCATGCCGCAAATTAGTGTATTGCAAAGTTTTGGATCTCTGTGTAGCTAAAGCATCTTTCATATAAGACTTTTAGTACTAAGCATCTCATAGCATGTACTAACGTTTAGAAAATTCAAGAACCCATTCTTTAAAAGCATCAAGAAGTAAAGCCAGCATTCAGAATGGCTTAGCAGAAAAAGCTGGCCAGGTGGGAATGTTATGCAAGACACAATTACGCTAGGTAATGATCTTGTTTAAACTTCATCGATTTAAAAATAATTTGAATGAATTTCCTCCACATTAGGAAGCATTCAGAATGTCATCTATATCACACTGTAGCCCTGACCAGCAGGCCGCAGGGGAATTACCCTCCTTATCCAGCCCTGGCAAGACTCCAAGCTAATCTCCACACAGGACAGTGCTGCAGAAACGGGCACAAAGCATGACCACTCTGCTTCCTCTCCTTTTGACAACTAATTATTATAAAAACAATCGAGGACAGCCAACAAATCTGCTACATGGGCCAAGGTAGATGCAGAAAATGCAGAGTTCCAAAAGATTGCTAAAAACCAATTCTATCGACTCCTTGCAATAGCATATCCTCATTCTCATCCATACAGGTCTGAGTTTCTCTTACAAAATAACGTGGACTACGGTGTTAATTGCAGTTTCTCACTTCCACCTTGAGCTTGCTAATTCACATTTCTGCAAAAATAGAACAGGTTGGCCTACTATTGTGCTACAGGAAGCTATTTTTACCAAAAATGAATGTATTCAAGTTCAGGTACAGTAATGGCCCGTTCACACCCAGGACACCAACTATAACAAAACGGATATTTAAAAAAGAACACGAGAATCCACAATACGGACATTGTTGGAATTACAGTCAAAATTATTTTTTTTTCCAGATGATGGTCATTAAAAACATTCACAGCCCCGCAGAATTCATCTTGTTTTAAGCTCAAGCGGCAGAAGACGGAACTAGCGCGCTCTTATCCACTGACGCGGCTATTTATAGATTTGATGGCTTCCGGTATCATTCGCTTCCAGCAATTTTTAGCTGTACAAAACAGCGTTTTGATGCTTGATTTTGCAAACGGGTGTTTCTTACCATATTATTTAATGTATTATCTAAATTATGAACACACTGGTTTGTAGTGCAAACAGTTTGACCGTTTACTGCACGTTAGTTCCCTTTCACGACTCCTTATCGAACGTAAACAATGCCACTGAACCGAACGAAATTTGCATATTTTGCTGACTATTACTGCTGAAAATGGTCAGTTATTGTCATGTTTTGGGCTGTACTAATTGGTCGGACTGGGAAAACCATTTGGAGTACTATAGGCTGCTAAAAGTTATAACAAATCAAGGAGAAGAGTGCAAAAAACTGCAAGAATCTTGACAACATTTCTGTTTCTTCTTATCATTTCCGGTCAGGTAGGTGAAATATTAGTCTAATATCTTCATTAATACTGTTTGTATGTATCTTCACCACTTATTAACTTTAGTTTGTCAAACAATTGTGCACTTTCCTGCTTACTAAGTCATTCTCTATATGATTTAGCAGCTTCCACATGTTTTTCCGTAGTTTTAGACAACATAAATTAGCAGAACAAGGTATTCAGTAGTACATTAACTGTGCAATCCATGCTGTTGTTTACATCCGAGTATCACCAAATGGCCATGCATCCGGGTAACTGACCAAATCGTGACCTGAAGTTTCACCCACAGGGTTACTTCCACATTAAAGAAAAAGGTGGATAATGTTATCGTGCACTGGTGTGGACGCTAATATAATTATCGTTCTTGGTGTGAATTAATTATATGTAGACGCTACGGGAAGTGGTTTCAATTTGGTTGTAGTGTCTGCTCAACTTCGCTTGCTGTCATTGTACAGCCAAGGTCAACTATCAACACTGATCTCATCAGAAACCAATGTTCTCTCATTGCCCTTGCACCTTTTCAGTAATGCTTACCTGTCTGTTTTCTAGTTTGTGTCTTTTGTTCCCAAACAAATAAACTCACCTGTGGCCTTTTATACATTACTTTCTGACCGGCCCATTAACAATTATGCATAATTAATGTTTGCATATTGAAAGCTGTGGTAATTGGGTTCAGGTTGTGATGATCTTGTGATAATAACGAAATGCCAATCCTTCCTAAAAGAACACATGGGGCAAAATGTGCACTGTAATTTTGAAAAATTGGAAAATGTAAAAAAAATATTACAGGATTGACATTAATCAGAAAAGGATGCATGTTAGCTTGCTGCAAATTGCAGCTGTTGTGTTAGGGCGTGCAAGCAATGTGACATCTGTCCCATTTTACAAGTCTTTATTTATCTTTATCTCACTGGAGAACCTTGTAACGTCACAATACCTCTGCTGGAGGTATGAACGGAGGGAGACCAAATATGTCCTGACAACTTTCAGTTCAGTTTAATTATTGAGCAAGTGAAGAGACACAGTGTCTCCAGTAGATTCACTCATCAAGCAAATGTACACAGACACACTGACAGAGACCAACAGTGGGAAATGACATGATCAAGAAGATAATAAATCCATATCTGATTTACTGTATGGTAAAATACAGCAATGTTCTCATCATCACATCCAATCAGCTCTAATTAGGAGAAACAGAGCATAATCAAATCGGAATGATGACCATTACAGAAAACTAAGACAGACATATTTAGCACTCGTCGTAAAAATTCTAGTCATGAGTTATCTGGTGAGTGCATCATATATGTAATTTCCCATTAAAGCTGGAAGATTAACTGCACAAAGATGATGTAGCCTAAATAAAAAATAACATTTAACTACAGGAAGACAAAACAAGTCACTTTAAGAGAAGCAGTCATGTGTAAACTTAATGCATACTTAATAACAGACCCTCAAAAAACATTTTCCTCATTCAACTTTTACAAAGCGGGTTAAAAAATGGTAATTCTGGTGAATTTGGCTTTTGAAGGTCACACAAAGCAACAATTTCTCAATGTGGATGAAAATTAGCCATCTAAATCTGTTACAGTGTGATAAATGGACACATTTAAATATTGTATATTATGTATATATGCCCTATTCAAAATAAATAAAACTAAAGACTCCAGAAACAGTCAGAGCTTGTGAAGTGAAAGATCCATGGAGGTCCACAACACTTTCTAGATGATATTTTAAAATGAAAAAGGTTCCCATATGGAGGTTATAAATACATAAATTTTTATCCCACATAGCTAAAGAATCATGTTCCATCATAAAAAAAGTAAAAAAAATAATGAATGCAGATATAAAATGAAGTAATAAACATTAACTGAACAACATAAAATGTATCATAAAACACTCTAATGAAAACTGATCAAAAAATAATGAGAAATGTAACTATTTCAAGTAAAAATGCATCATGCAGAGATTTTTGGAACATCCTTGTACAGTTTTTCATTATTATAAGGTGCCCAGTTCTTTACTTAAAATATTTTGCTTTAAAAGAGTAAATGTATTGTGCATAATATAGATTTTACATTATAATAGTGCTGTTTATGTAACATTATAGGCTTATAACATATAGCTTATGACATATATAGTAAAGTAACTAAGTTAATATGACTTAGTATAGCATTTTAGGTAAAAATAACCAAAAAGCCAAACATCAGTATGTGCAGATTATTGCAGAGTGAACTACGGCAAAACATTATTGAAAAATTGCTATTGAATTATGCATCAAATGCTGTAACACAATAATAAATCCCGTATCATTATTGCCATTTAACGTAAGGTGCAATAGGAAAATAAATAAAATGTAATTTTATCAGTCGCCCATTTTAAATAAGCAAAGTCAGAGCAGAAGGACATTCGCACTGCTAAATGTGCTGTGTTGGGACAGTTTGCATAGTGCATTAGAAACAGCTGTAACAGCTTCTTTCAGGTACATGTGATTGAATCCAGCGAAGCAGTCTGTGTCCTTGTAAACTATCCGCTAAGGCACGAGCCGTTTGTCTTCGTGGTGTTGTTGTTGTGACCATCTGGGGTCCAGAAGAGCACGTAGTAGATGGCTAAGAAGAAAGCTGCGACTGAAACACACAGAAAGTAAGCGATGCCCATCGCCACCTTAACCCAGATCTTCGTGGCTCTGTTCGCGTGTTTCACCCTCTGGTCTCCGGGGTAACTCGGTCTCCGCTCCGCTCCTCCGTTTGTCCTGCCGGTGCTGACGGGTTTGTCTCCTCTCATTTTGAGATGACGCCGGATATCCCTGCGGTTTCCAGCGGCGAGTGTGTGTTTCTCGGAGGCTTTGAGAGGTCTGCTGCGAATCCTCCGATTCGGGTGACTGGATTCCTGCACTTCCCAAAGGGCTGACAGAGTGTTCCTGCACCATCAGAGTGTTTCTCATGCCTCAGAGATGCTCACTAGTTTTAATTGAACGATGGGCGGAGTTTACTGTCCTCCACCATTGGTGGGCTTCATCTCTTATGGAACAAATTCTTCTATATTTTGCAAAGGCTCTTTGCAGACATTAGGATTTGAAAATACCTTACTATTTAGATAAAACGCCATTTAGAAATACATATTATTATTATTATAAGACTTGGAAATGAAGATTTTGTACAGAAAATGATTAAAAGGCAACTTTGTTAAATGAAATACATATTTTATATTGATTACTAAAATATGTTAGTTCATTTATTTACCTTTGGATTTTATCACCAATAATGTACTGTGGAAAATAGTCATTTTAATTGGAAAAATAATTTTAAGAGTGCTTTAGTAAAACTTGCTTAATAGTAAATTACCTTGATAAAAACAAATATTTTAAAACAAAATGTACAAATAATATACTGTAAAATTCTGTTTAACAATTAAGTAATCAATTATACTGTGACGCACTGATGCCACACATTATTATCCACTCAATTAGGCCTACATTTACTTACAAATACGCATACAAACTCATCTTATGACATGTTGTTATTACGAGAAAAATGTCATTTTAAGGAGAATAATTTAGTTTTAATGACAGAAGATTTCTATTATCAGAAAAAGATGTTAAAATGACATATCTCGTTATTACGAGAAAAGATGTCGTTTTGATAACATAACATCTCATTATTATGAGAAAATACATCATTAAAATGACATAGCATGTCGTTATTACGAGAAAAGATGTTGTTAAAACGACATAGCATCTCGTTATTACGAGAAGATGACCTTTTAACATCTCATTATTACGAGAAAAGATGTTGTTAAAATGACATAACATCTCTTTATTATGAGAAAAGATGTCGTTTTAACAACATAACATCTCGTTATTACGAGAAAAGATGTTCAAATGACATATCTCGTTATTCTGAGAAAATGTCATTCAAATGACATCCCGTCATTACGAGAAAATGTTTTAATAACATAACATCTCATTATTATGAGAAAATACATCATTAAAATGACATAGCATGTCGTTATTACGAGAAAAGATGTTGTTAAAACGACATAGCATCTCGTTATTACGAGAAGATGATCTTTTAACAACATCTCATTATTACGAGAAAAGATGTTAAAATGACAACATCTCATTACAATAAAAAATGTCGTTTTAACATAACATTTCATTTTTACAAAAAAAGATGTTTTAACAACAACATCTGGTTATTATGGGAAAAGATACTTTTAAAACGACAGCATCTCGTTTTTACGAGAAAAGATGTTTTAACAACATAACATCTCGTTATTACGAGAAAAGATGTCGTTAAAATGACATAACATCTCGTCATACAAGAAAAGATGTTGTTTTAACATAACATCTCGTTATTTTGGGAAAAGATATCGTTAAAATGACATAACATCCCTTATTACAAGAAAATATGTCATTAAAATCACATAACATCTTATTAAGAGAAAATATGTCGTTTTAACCTCTCATTATGGGAAAAGTTGTTTTAACAACATAACATCTCGTTATTACGAGACAAGATATTGTTAAAATGACATAACATCCCTTATTACAAGAAAAGATGTTAAAATCACATAACATAACATATTACAAGAAAATATGTCGCTTTAACATCTCATTACAAGAAAGATGTTACAATGACAACATCTCTTTATTACAAGAAAAGATGTCGTTAAAATGACAACATCTCGTTATTACGAGAAAAGATGGTAAAATGACAACATCTCTATTACGAAAAAAGATGTAGTTTTAGCAACTTAGCATCTCGTTATTACATGAAAAGATGTTAAAAAAGATAACATCTGATTAGTAGCAACAATGTGTCACCGTACAATTATAAAAAGGTATAAAATATTTATATTTACATTTTATCAAGTAAAAAATACGTATCATCTTATCCACCTTATTTTTCCTGTAAGAGCGTGCGGCAATTTGTAAATTTAATGGGTCTTTAATGGCTCTTTAATGGCTTCCGGTCTCATTATTTATTTACAGATCGTTTTGCTACTTGATATTGCAAACTGGTGTGTCTTACCACTTTTTAAATGTATTATCCTAATTATGAACACATTGGTTTGTAGTGCAAAGTTTCACCATTTACTGCACTTCTGTTATTCATTCTTGTCTTATTTCCCTACAGCGACTAATGAACCAGAATCTCGCACATTCAAAGAAAATGGCTTCTAGAGAAATAAGGTGGGTGTGTTATAAATTCTCAGTGCTAACACATTTATTTATTTTCAAAAAAGATTCAGAATTCAGAATCCAATGTACCAGTAACATTAAAAACAAACTTATTGGAAGAAAAAAAGTGCATAATTACCCTGGTCTCACAGAAAACAACATTTTGAGCCACAAATAAAGTAATACATAAGGCAAAGATGTCATTTATTTGATATGACAGCTTACAAAGTACAGAAACATTTGTACTGCTTGCTTACTGTTCACACATCATAATACAGTGATAAAAGCAACCAAAAAATATCTCCAGTAAGCTTAAAAAAAAGAAAAAAAGAATTGCATGTAGTTTTAGAAGAAAACTTTGGAGGAAAATCCTACAAACACTTCAGTATCATGCTACGTGCACTTCTGAAAAGCCAAACCAAACCTCCCACAAGAGGCAAACCAAATTATATATAAATTTTCTACCCAAACAGGAAGACATTTCATCTGCAGGGAGATGCAGCAGGTACGATACAATCACAAATGTCATGATTCTTTCTGCTCGGCGAGCTCATTTGAAAAACGGATATACAATGCATGTGAAGAGAAAAACAAGCACTCACACGAAGCACTGGAATGTCTGTCAGTCTAAAAGACAAGTACATATTGCAAGTTTTCAAGCTCCTGCTCAATTCATTCAAATTCAATAACACACAAATACACCTAAAGATGAACGAAACATTAAAAAATGGTCAATAAAACTATTAGATTTGATAGCAATGAGGTACACAATCTCCGCTGTGCCCCAATTGTTTAGTTTTCCTCATTCAAACTCTTTAGAACTTACCATGATTTTATCTTTGGTCAGTGAGCACAATGTCTAGGGCACCAATTGTTTCGCAAACTTATAATCCACAGATCTTCATGAATATAACATTAAAAAAAAAAAATCATAGTTTTCAAAAGTAGCCCTGATTTAAAAAAAAAAAAAGTAGTGCCCTTGTAGTGCCCTAGTTTACAAAGAAAAGTAAAGCATGCAGCTCTTAACAATAAATACATCTTAATATGTTCCTCAACCTTCAAAGCTAAATTTGAGCTCAGATATCATATCTGAGTGCTGTTATGCCAAACATATTGTGTCCTTATGGTCTACGGTGAATTCAAACAGCTTTGGGAACAGGCACTTCCACCGCTCCGTCATAAAAACATATTTTTATGGTTTAAGTATAACATGCTTTACAGATTAATCCCAGGGTAAACGTAAGAAAAGAGCAGCAGCTTAGCTCGACAACAGCAGAGTCCCAACCAATGAGGAATAATTAAACAATACAGCGAGTTGTTTGGATGAAGCGTTGACAGGGATCCAAAGATGTGCCCTCGACCCCTTAAATTTACAGTCAACAGTCGTCCATTACACCTGATGTCTTCTTTCTCCTCCGCTTACCTCCTGTTCCAGTTTGTGAAGCACCGAGTTCACTGCATTTAGTCCTCAGCCTGTTGACATATATAAAGCAGTCAAGATGAAAATATTAACATGAAAACACCATGAGGGATATAAATAAATAAAGAGATTGTAAATCATTTCAGCTCCTTTGTTGGAGAAAAAGCGCATTGGCATTCACGGTTTTATTGTAATGTGGGGTTTCATTACCGCTCTGATCAGAAAGTCAACTGCAGTTTCCTCATAAAAGCATTTTTAGTAATAAAAAATGTTTTCCTGAATGTTTCCTCTTGGTAAACAGGCTAAACGTAGCCGAGTAATCAGATTAAAGGAAATACAAGAATCTTGTTATTGAGCCATTAGCGTTTGTGTTGATTTCCAGGGTGCATGTGGACAATGGAAATCTGAATGAGGGAATTGGCTAGAAACCACATCCACTCATTAGCTGCTAATGAGCAGTTAGTCGCATAATAAACTGGTATGATGTAATGGCAATAAGCAGGAGCAGGTGGAGAAGGACAGTGATCCCAAATGATTGAGTGACAGGGTTGAGCCTTTGGCAGTGGAGCGGATATGACATTAAACATTCACGAAACACTAATGAGTGGTTACTATTCAAATTAGGTTAAAGGGAAGAGGAGACAATCAGAAATAACAAGCAGGACAGCATTTATTCGCCATTCCAATATTGTGCTAAATCTCAACAGTATAAACTACAAATTCATCACTTGTATAAGTAAAAATTCTACACACACAGAATACTTTGTACAGACTAAGGTGCAGTCACAGTGATATTTCGGCAAAATTTCACTGTTCATTGTTTACTGTCAACAGTGCAGTGATGTATGATGAAACACTCGCACTAAAGCCATTTTCTTAATCAAATGCGGCAGAGACTGACACGGATGAGACGTAATTGTTGAACAAAGTTGTTGTTTTTTTTTCTTTGTGCACAAATAGTTTCTCGTAGCTTTATAACATTACGGTTGAACTACTAATGTCACATGGACTATTTTAACAATGTTCTTGCTAGCTCTCTGAACTTGAACTTGCCATTTGCATTGGTGTTTATGCAGGGCCAGAAAGCTCTTGGATTTCATCGAAAATATCTTAATTTGAGTTCCGAAGATGAACGAAGGTCTTACAGGTTTGGAACAACATGAGGGTGAGTAATTAATGACAATTTTCATTTTTTGGTAAACTATCCCTTTAAACTCATTGTGGACACTGGGGAAATACTTGAGCTTCACACTAAATTCTAGATTGAGTGAATGCCTACTGAATTGCATGTGAAAATTTGCTGAATTGTGTATGTAACCGCACCTTAAAAAGGGTAATAAAAAGAAGAGATCATTCTAATTTCAGACTTCAAAAAACAAACAAACTGATAAAGGCCACCAATTTCATTTTTCTTTCAGAACTTTTGGCTAAATTTGGTTTTAGATTTTATTTTCCTTTGCTCTGTACCTGAGTGTGGTCCTGGTTTCCCATTTTTTTTTTTAAAACAATGAATTTTCCACTTGTTTGCTGTTACTGAATAAAGAATCTTAAAATCATTTTACTGAGATTACTGTGGCCTATTAAGTTAAAGAAGTTCACTTCCAGAACAAAAATGTACAGATAATTTACTCACCCCTTGTTTTGTCTTTCTTTCTTTAGTCGAAAAGTAATTGTTTCTTGAGGAAAACATTCCGGAATTTTTCTCCATATAATGAACTTCTATGGTGCCTGCGAGTTTGAACTCCCAAAATACAGTTTCAATGCAACTTCAAAGGGCTCTAAACGATCTCAGCCGAGGAAGAAGGGTCTTATCTAGCGAAACAATCAGTAAAAGAAAAAAAAAAAAAAGAAAAAAAAAGAAAAGGACAAATCTATATGCTTTTTAACCTCAATCACTCGTCATGTCTAGCTCTGTGATGCACATGCAAACTCTGTGTAATCCGGGTCAATACAGTTAGGGTAGGTTGTAAAACTCCCATCTCATTTTCTCCTCCAATTTCAAAATTGTCCTACATTGCTGCAGAAGTACCGACCCAGTGTTTACAAAGTGAATGTGCAAAGAAAATCAAATGCCCTTTACAAAAACAGCTAAAACAACGATGTAGAATGATTTTGAAGTTAGATGAGATGGGAGTTCTTCGACCCGATTACACAGTTCGCATGCGCGACACAGAGAATAGACAACACTAGCGTTTGAGGTTAAACAGTATATAAATTGTACATTTTTTTGGAAAATAACATTGTTTTGCTAGATAAGACCCTTCTTTCTCAGCTGGAATCGTTTAGAGCCCTTTGAAGCTGCATTGAAACTGTATTTTGGTTCAAACTCACAGGCACCATAGAAGTCCATTATATGGAGAAAAATTTTGGAATGTTTTCCTCTAGAAACAATTTCTTTACGACTAAAGAAAGAAAGACACAGACATCTTGCAAAACAAGAGGGGGGTAAGTAAATTATCTGTAAATTTTTGTTCTTGAAGTGAACTTCTCCTTTAATGTCAGATTGATATTAACACACAACTGCCTCCAGAAACACTGCATCCATCCAAACGTGTCATATATCAAATATTTTATTCAAAATGAGTAAAAGGACTTAGATCTAGCTGATGAAAATAATTGGAAAAACATAACTAGAATATTACTCACAAATTTCCGTTATTTTTAAAGGGAACCTCCAGTAATAAGACTTGTATAGCTTAGAATAACATAAATTGTGTCTCTTAAGGCCGCGACACAAAAGGCGAGCAGCAAGGTGCTACCGCATTCTATTTATGACATGCTAACACAAAGTTCAAATGATTTGCAACGGTCGCTTTGTCACTGTCACATCCAGTGTAAACACGGTGTTAACCAAGCATTCCAATATGTGAATATTATCATGAGCCGCTTTAAAAGAAAGTTATTAACATAACTGATATTCAAAATGGTAAGCGAGCGTTGCTTTGTTTACATTTCATATATCTGCATTTATCTCCCAATTCTTTGTTTCGGTTTCTCCTTTTGAATGATGAACATATAACGTTACTCAGCTCTGGTTGGTGGGAGTTTGCTTGATTCAACGTGGGGAGTCGGGGAAAGTGAGAACTCTGATTGGATGCCTAGATTCGTGAATGAGTCAGTGCTGGAGAATTAAAGCGAAAGTGATGAAAACGAGTAAGTAAATAAAGGCGGCACAAAGTCATGTTCTCATGTTACGTGACCTTACCGGCCTTTACCAAAATATATAGTAGAAAACCCATGAAAGATTTACGTTATTTAAAAAATCCACAATGTTTTATACGCATCTAGGATTATGGGGGGTGCCATTATTTCGATGATGTAAAATGGTTGCTATTTTTAACGCGAAACAACTTTAAATACACAACTTGGAAAATAAAATACTGATGTGATCACAATAGCTACTGAAAGAGCTTACAGGTGGCGATGGATAGGCTTAAACTAAATGCCGTACCATTCATTTTTCCCCACAGGGAGTCTAAACACCCCTGGATATAGAGTAAAATCCGCACTGAGAAAGTACTTCAGTAGCTGCGGCGTCTTGACAGGCGTCAGCATGTTTACATCCTGCCAGGATGGCATCCAGCATTTCTTGTCTCTGCCATTTGTAAGCTCTTTCAGTAGCTGTGGTCTACTAAAAGCCTCAAAGGCATCAGGGCTGAAGTGAAAAGACGCAGGTCTTTAGGAAATTTTATACATCCACAGGCATCCTCCCATTCTTTTTTCCTCTTCTTATCACTAAGAAAGCGGTGAAGAATCACAGCATTTCTCATTGCCCTTCGACTGAAAATTACAGACAAAAGCCACACAATGTGGCATTGTATCAGTATTTTATTTTCCGAGTTGTGTCGTGGTAAAAATAGCAACAGGTAGTGCCACTAGCTCACAGTCAACCATTTTACATCATCGAAATAATGGCGCCCCCCATATTACAAAATATGTATACAATTTTTTAAATAACGTAAATCTTTCATGGGTTTTCTACTACATATTTTAGTAAGAGACATAATTTATGTTATACTAAGCCATACAAGTCTTAAACCCGGGGTTCCCTTCAAATTTTTACTCATTTTCTAGGCCTGGAAAGGATGTTTCCAGGTTTTCCTAAACCACACGGACCCTCATCATCTTGGAGGACTTGTGAAATGTCTATATGAATAAACATCGGAAAGTACCTTCATTTGCACTCTGGTGAACTTGATACATTCATTCGGTGTGCCTTGATAAACATTCATACATGATGAACATTAAAATGACATGAAATCTAATAAGATTCCATACAGTCTCTGGAACCACATTAGGTTTACCCTGTGTAATTCATCTCTGCAAGCTGGTCTGGGAGAAAAGCCAAGCCGCTTTCCCCTCGATCATAATGATCCTAAACAGCAATCACATGGGATTCCTGTTGGGATGTTATAGATCATTCCCATTTGCAGTCCACATACTCACACATATACATATGCTTTTGCAAACATGGAATAAAAATCAAAACAACACTGATTTGCACAAGCAGTTTGACATGCATGAAAGGGGAAAAAGCAAAACCCATATCCAAACATGTCATCCAGGGAAAGGTGCGAAATCAAAAAGGTGCATGAACAACAATGAGGGGATCCGGGAGCACAGTAAACGCAGGATATTAGTCGTGCTGGAGGGAGGTGTGCAAGGTTCACAGTGGAGAATGACAGCCAGTGTGAAGCTGCAGACAGAAGCAGTCAGTCCCAGAGGAGGGGAGGACTGTCATAGCCTGAGGAGCTGCATTCCCATTTGTCAAAGACGATAGAGACAAGCCCGATAGCAGACGTCATCTCATGCCATAAGACAGATGGACACAGGAACATAAGGGAGACATGAGTGCAGTGAACAGGGAGGGAGAAACACATAGACCAGAAAGACTGAAGTGTGCGAGGAAAAGGGGACGACGTTGGTTAGTTGTTAGAAGTCAGCTGAAGTAAGGGACTTCTTTCGAAAAGCCACAGTCTCAAAGCTGGTAATAAGAACAGCACCTGAGGACGGTTGATCTGAAGAATCCTCTGCTGTTTCCTCCCCAGCCTTCATTTCAGGCTGACTCTGATCCGGCTCTATAGTGGGAGTGTCGCTGTCCTCTGAATCAGGGGATAAACAGGATATGTAGAATAGTACAATTAATGGTCCATTTGGAGGAAGTTACAGTTTAGACTTTGTGTGTTAATTAATTGTTTTGACTTACTGCTCTGGTTGGCGCTGTCTGGAATGGGCGGCACTATGGGATCTGCTGTGTCATGGCTGCTCGAGGTGGTTGTGTCGGCAGATTCAGCTGGTACCGGCTCCTTTGGCGTTTCACAGGAAGCTGACTCGCCCACTGAATGTGAAAGACACTTAAAGGATGAGTTCATTTCCAGAATAAAAATGTTAATTTCTTTCTTCAGTCAAAAAGAAATAAAGGTTTTTGAGGAAAACATTCCAGGATTTTTCTCCATATAAATGGACTTCAATGGGGATCAATGGGTTGAAGGTGTAAATTGCAGTTTCAGTGCAGCTTCAAATGGCTCTACACGATCCCAGTCGAGGAATAAGTGGTCTTGTCTAGTGAAACGATCGGTCATTTTCCAAAAGGAAATAAAAATTTATATACTTTTTAACCACAAATGCTCATCTTGCACTAGCTCTGTGATGCGAGTCTACGACTTCACGCAGTACGTAATCATGTTGGAAACACGCTGTTAGTCTTCATCCATGTACTTGTTTCAACAAGGTAGGGCAGGGCGAAAAACTTTCATTTTCTTCTCCAACTTTAAAATCATCTGACATAGTTCTTTTACCTTTTTTTGTGGCTGTGTGACTTTCTTTGCAAGTTTACTTTGTAAACACTGGGTCGGTGTTTCCATGTATGTCACGCATGACCTTTCCAACGTGACTATGTAATGCGTGAGGTCAGGCTAGAGCAGGACGAGCTGCACTGAAACTGCAATTTGGACCTTCAACCCATTGATCCCCATTGAAGTCCTCTATATGGAAAAAAAATCCTGGAATGTTTACCTCAAAAACCTTAATTTCTTTTTGACTGAAAAAAAGACATGAACATCTTGGACAACACGGGGGTAGGGCTGCCCTCGACTAAAGATTTTTCTGTTTGACTAGTAGTCATTCATTCTAAGCACTGTCGACTATTAGTTGCACGTTTATAAACCATATCATAATAATCAGCTTTTAATTGGCTACATCGTCTAATAAGCACTCCAGTGCACGCAAAAAAAAAGCTTGCCACAGCGCACCGGCAAAAGTAATGATTCTGAAGCAAGCAGACTGCATTAACGTTTTAATAATTTATTGATAGACTAGTGCTTTCTTTGTTTTCTGCTTAAGAAATAAAGTCGTCGACACCGACTCGTCATCTCCACAGAAGTGAATGCGCCTATGTGCATGTTTCATATGGATTACATAATCTGAGAATATTTGTTTTCTATTTGAATGGGTTAAGATAAACCTTTCACTCTCTATAGATATATTCTTCATGTCTGTCAGGCAAGTATATATAAAGTTTCACTCTCAAGTTCACAGAGACCGAGATGGCAGAAAGCGCATCCTGTTTGCTTTTATTATTTTACAAAAGCACAACGTTTCGTTGTTATTGTGAGTGCACGCAAATAAACGTAAAGTCTTTACAGTTTCGAAAGATCTCTGTATGATCAAAAATGACAGAGCATTTTTAAGAGCAAGTGACCGCACCGCATAGTGCACATTTTTCTAGGTTAACACTAGATTGAGCTGCCATGTGAAGTTGCTACTATATACATCTTTCAGATGAAAAGCCATATTTGAGGTCGATGAATGACAGGTGAGCATTTGGATGTCCTGCCCGATGTACTATATTACCACATAGACCAGCTGCTAATGATCTGTCCGTAACGGACTGCGTGACTTTGCAACATCGCAACATCCTGTGAAATTTTTTTCTGCGGCTAAGCGACTAATAACATTTTGGTCGACCATGCCTTTTCTTATCAGGAAATTTTTATTGTGGAAGTGAACTAATCCTTTACGTTTCACTAAGATACCAAAGACAATGCTGAAAAACAGATTTTTTTTTTATTTCGCACATTCATGGAATTGACTGCCTTACTTAGTGGCTCCACTAGGTGTCAACACTAACAGTTGGGTTGTGGCTTGCAAAAACTAGTAGAAGTAGTAAAAATCAGAAAAAAGAAATAAAAACTATGAAGATAGAGGTGTAGACAACAGCAATGGATATGCAATGAGGGTAAAAAGTATCTGTGTACAACCTGTCTGTACAAGTTGAAAGGGTAGAATGCTTAACCATGTGTGAAATGTAATGACAGATAGAAAAATCGAAGCATACCCCAGACCTTGCTAAGTGTCTTAACAAGCACCGCTAAAGAGAGAACCTGTGATGTACTAAATAAAGACCATAATTATCCCACCTGTAGATGTATTTTCTTTACTTTCTAGCTCTTCTGGTTGGCTGGGGGTGGTGGTCGTGTTATGTTCAGCTGGGTTACTCTTGGGTTGAGCTGGACTGCTTTCATTGCTGCTTGGCCTCAGTGGGCTCTCGCCCAGACTGCTCTTAGGAGAAAGCATCTCCATTTCTTCACCCCAGTCTGTCACTGGCTGGTGGCCATCCAGTGGGGAGAAAGGGCTGAGGGGTTTAGGTCCCTCTGGTGTACTGAGCGTCTCCTGTGGGGAAGGGATGTGGACTTTGGGTCTTGGGGTACGTTGTTCTTTTGGACTGGGAGTAGAGGGTGCTGGAGAGGTAGGGGACTTTTCTGTTGGTTTAGCATCTTTTGAGTCTTCCTTGTGATCTGCTTTTTCATCCTCTTCCACATCTTCCTCTTCACCATCGCTGGCATCCTCCCACTCATCATCATCCTCTTCAGCAAGGCCTCCTTCATCAGTCTTCTGCACAGCAGGAGAAGGTCAGGAACAATTGAAACACAGATTAATTAAAAGCAACCTTCAATCATACGGCTCTTCAAAAGAACTCTTAGTACCTAAGAAGTGTCTTCAGGCCTCTTACCTTGTCTGACAATGGAGCCTTGGGGGTGCCATCCTTGTTTGTGTTGTCCTTTTCTTTGACCTTCTCTTCATCCTTCTCCTTTTCTTGCTCCTCTTTTCTTCCCTTCTCTTCTTCATTTTCTCCTTCCCACCGGTTATCATGCATGCTTTAGGAAGGAAGTATGTTAAAGTTATTAATAATTCCAGAATGCAAATTCCTGATAATTTACTCACCCCCAGGTCATCCAAGATATTCATGCCTTTCTTTGTTCAGTTGAAAAGAAATGAAGGTTTTTGAGGAAAACATTCCAGGATTAAGAGCTGGGATCGTGTAGAGCCCTTTGAAGTTACACTGAAATTGCAGTCTGGACCTTCAACCTGTTGGTTCCCATTGAAGTCCACTATATGGAGAAAAACCCTGGAATGTTTTCCTCAAAAACCTTACTTTCTTTTCAACTAAAAGAAAGACATGAATATCTTGGATGACATGGGGGTGACTAAACTATCAGAATTTTTTTATTCTGGAATTGAATTAATTCTTTAATACCAGGTGGAAATTGTAATGTGTCTTGTCTGACTACTTGTGATCAGATCACAGAAAATCCATCTTACTTTCAGGTGGAAATTGGGCAGTTTAGACAACAAAACTAAAGCCTATTGGCTACTAGAGAAAGGGACAAGCTCTTGTCCAGCAAGTTCTCACTTGCTGTCCTGCATTAAGCAGTTGGTTTCCCAAGTGTGGACTGTAAAATTTCAATACTGGTATGTCCCATAAAGTCTGTTTTATTAGGACATCAATAGAAGAAATAAACCATTTCAGAAGATTGCTAGGACATTGATGTCCAGTTCTGCTCCTGTGGGACCAATGTTTTGTACAGTTTAGCTCCAACCTATCTGAAACACACTTAAAATTTCTTGTAATCCATGAAGACTTTGATTAGCTGGTTCAGATGTGTTTAAATAGGAAGTGGCTCCTCAGGCGCAGGACTCTACTCCCCTGTTCTAGGAGCAATGCTGGTGTAGTCCTATTGCATACCTGTAACTTTTGCCTTGACCGCGACCCCTTCCTCGTCCACGGCCTCCCTGTCTGGGTTTGCCCTGTCCCAAGAAGTCCCCGAAGGTTGGTGCCTTGGGAGGCCTCTTGCTATCTTCTGCATAAGAGACATTAGAGCAATATTAATCCTTGAAGGGTAAGTGGGGCTGAGCAAGACCTTGGAAAACAATTCTGCATCTGAAATCTGTGGTGGCGAGAGATGACCCTGGGCTCACAGTAACAGATGGCCCCCTGTCATTCTGATGGATTGCCCCTCTATGCATCACTCTTCAGGATGAGAGGAGGGGAACGGATGAGCAAAACATGCAAATGTGCCCTTGATTTGACAGCATCGTGATGAGACTTGACTTGAACGTTGTGAGGTATATACTGGGTTTGTGAAGCACTCAAAGCCAAGACATTAGCAAATGAGCAGGTGTCAAAGCAGCAAGACTTTGTTTGATGCAAGAGAGGCACTTAGCTTAGAGAAAAATGTAATGTAAAAACTACAATGTTAAGGAAAGACTGATGTTAGTTAGAGGATTGTGCTTCAGCAGAGAAATGTTGTTTGAGTATAAGCCATTTTTTTCTTACAGTGCAGATCTAAAAATAACAACACATTGCTTTTGCTGGATTGAACTGAGAAGTACCCAAATGAAAGTACTGAAGTGAAAAAAATAATTAATATATTTTATTTTAGGTGCTGTGCTGATGTCCTCATTTAAAACATCCCAGAGGAAGCAGGGCCTCATTTTTATGGCAAATGTTCAAAATTTAATACCAATTCTATAACAAAACTATATCTACAGTTCTGTTCAAAAGTTTGGGATCAGTAAGGTTTCTTATGCTCATCAAGGCTGCATTTATTTGATCAAAAATACAGAAAAAAAAATGTAATTTTATGAAATATTATTGTAATTTAAAATAAGTGTTTTCTATTTGAATATACTGTAAAATATAATTTATTCCTGTAAAGCAAAGCTGAATTTCCACATCATTACTCCAGTCTTCAGTGTCACATGACTCTTCAGAAATCATTCTAATTTGCTAACTTATGATCAATGTTGGAAACAGTTGTGTTGCTTAATATTTTTGGGACCTGTGCTGCTTTTTTTTTTTTTAAGGATTCTTTGATAAATGAAAAATTAAAAAGAACAGTGTTTATTCAGAATATCACTAATTGTATACAAAAAAACTTTGAGTTTGCCTAATATATATGTGTGTGTAATTATTATGCATGTATGTATGTATGTATATATATATATATTTTTTTTTTCCCACATAAATAACATTTCTGTTAAATATATACACATACATTTTTGTGCATTTATATATACATAATAATTACACACAGTACACACATTTATTAGGCAAACTCAAACTTTTGACAGCCCAAGTTACAATATACTATTGTGTTACTATTCAAAAGTCTGGGGGTCAGTAATTTATTTTATTTTTTTAAGAAATTGATACTTTATTCAGCAAGAATATTTTTTGAATAAATATTTTAAATAAATGCTGTTCTTTTTATTTTTTTTATTTATGAAAAAGTAAATCATTTAAAAAAAAAAAGAAAGAAAAAGAAAGAAAGAAAAGAAAGTAAGTATCACAGGTTCCAAAAAAATATTAAGCAGCACAACAGTTTCAACACTGATAATAAATCAGCATATTAGAATGATTTCTGAAGGATCATGTGACACTGAAGACTGGAGTAATGATGCTGAAAATTCAACGCTGTGTCACAGAAATATTTTAAAGTACATATATTACGCAATAATATTTCACAATATTGCTGTTTTCCTGTATTTTTGATCAAATAAATACAGGTCAAATAAATTTAATGAGCATAAGAGACTGATTAACATTAAAAATCTTACTGTTCCCAAACTTTTAAACGGCAATGCATATATCAATATGACTCTATTCTAATTCTAAACCTACTCTGAGTTTGTTCAACTAGCTTCATGCAACAGGCCACAGGAGCATTTTTTCTTTGTTTACAGTTCTTGCTAGTGTTGTATTTACTGAGTTTTTAAGGAGGAAAAGGTCAATTAAGTCAAGAATGCAAGGAGTTTCCGGGTGCATGTTTTCTGCTCAGCAAAATGCAAGTTTGAAAAAAAAGACTGGGCAATTGGCAGAAAGCAATGATAAAAAAAAAAAAATCTTATCTCAGCTATCCAGCGAACTGCATTTTAGACAATAGATAATCCAATCAGATACACACACTCCCACTGTAACTTATGGAGGAGTGGAAAGCAATTAGAAACTATCAGCGCAGGAACAGCTGTTGGCTTGCACTCAGACTAGGGCCAATGAGAAGCAGGATAAAGAGAAACTCGCCACAAACACACACATAGTCCCATGCCTTAAGCTGACCTGAAGGTCCACTGCGTTGCTGTACATGGGCATTGCGCCCCCTAGCTGCTGAGAAACCACAGCACAGTACATCACCAAAAGAGCCACAAAGACAAGTTTCACAAAGCAGAAATGTAATCAATGTGTAAAACGTAACTACTCTAAATTTCTGTTTGAGTATTATAGTCTATTGACTGGCTATATGAAGTAACAGAGACTCTAAAAATGTGGGGTGAAATTCATGGTTTGTGTAGAACAGGTGTCAGGTGGTCAGTGATGGGTGTGGAGTTATTTGTGTGTAATTTACCTCTCCTGTTGCTTTGTTCTTGTGTGCCCTCTCCAGCCACAGCTGGATCCTCCTTGAACCTGTGAAAACGCCACAGGGTCACTGGTCATCTCATTCTCACCCTGTCAACATGAATTACTGCTATGCACTCAGACAGAAATACATTTTTTAGAGCTAAAATTAAAGGGCAGGGGCGTTTCCTCCGAGGAGGCAAGGGAGGCAGTATCTCCTCAAAATATTGGATGCAAAAAAAAAAAAAAAAATCATATTACACAAATAAAATAATGCCAATATTAAAAATTTTAACATTAAAAAGTGCATAAATCACTAATTTTTCTAAATAAACACTGTCCAATAGTGACACCAGCAGGTAAAGTTACAGACTCCCTAACGTGAGCCATTGGTTTGGTGGGGGGTTATTGAGAATGAATGGGGGGAAGTCATGTGAGAGGAGGCAATGCCTCCATCACAATAGGTGTGTTCAACTTCATCCGCGGCTACAGACTGCGATCAACGAGAGTAGCCGAGAGCAGTCGGGGGCTGAGTTGAAAACGGAGGCGTCAAGTCGGATACTTTCTGCTCTCGTTAGTGAAGCTCTCGCTGTGTTTGCGTGCTCTATCACAGATGAAGTGAATTAAATGCAATATTTATAAAATACAGACTTTTCAAAAGCGTTTTCATGAGCAACAGAAACACGTTTCATATACTGATTAATACAGCGCCATCTGAACAAGAATAATGATCAACATAAACATATACTGTTTAAATACTAATAAAGTGGGGTTATTTAAGCTTTTATCAGTGTTTTATGATAAATCTGACTCAATATAACATTGCGACTACAGTAAAAACACTTTTACTGTTTTAAAAACACAGATTTGTCAGCATTATCGGACTTGAGGATGTTAGAATAAACCCAAAAAACACGTGATCGTTGTCATGTGGTGAATCTGACCAATCGTGAAACAGCCAGAGAAAATGCGCCGGCTAAGTTAGCCGGCTGCTCTCGAATCGCTATCGCGGTACTTTGATGCCACATGTGGCAGTCACGAGGCGTCGGCGCCGCCTCAAGTCGGACAGAATTTCTAACCGGCATGAATTGATCGAGCTGCGCAGCGCTGCGTTAAGTCGAACACACCTAATGTGACTGGTTATGTTCGGCTGTGATTGGTTCATGCGAACTTGTGTTTGTGCGTGTTCTGCTTTTGCGAATCATTGCACACCACTGTTAAAGGGATAATTAAACTGCTGAACACAAAAGGAGAAATAAAAAATAAAAAATACTGGTCGCTCTTTGCCATGAACTGACTGTCTACTTTTTTTAAATGAACTAGTCCTTTAAGGATTACCTAGCTATCTGGCATAATCATACCTACAATAGTCAGCATTGATACTCACATTGTATCTGTTTTTTGGGCATCCCACTCTCGTCTCCACTGGCCAGTGGCATTACGGTGACGTGCTAGACGTTCTTCATCAATCTGCTCTCGCTCCTTTTTCCAACGGAGGTACTCGGCTCTTTCTCGACCTGTCATGGACAGAGTCATATCCACTGAGCCTTTACCACCTGGCCTACGGTTCTGTTATGAGATAAAAAGAGAGAAAGATACTTACAAAGTATGAATAATATGGTGGTCTCTACTATTACGCTACCATTAAAAGGTGTGGGGTTGGCAAGTGGTAAGTTGGTAAAATATTATAACAATTTAAAATATCTGCATTTTAATATAATTTAAAATGTAATTTATTCATATAATGACAAAGCTGAATTTTCATCAGCCATTATTTCAGTATTCAGTGCCAGATGATCCTTCAGAAATAATGTGCTGATTTGGTGCATAAAAATATTTCTTACCATTATCAATGTTGAAAACAGTTGTGCTTTTTGTGGAAACTTAAACACAATTTTCACAATTATTAAAAAAAAAAAAAAAAAAAAAAAAAAAAGTAAAATATCAGGAATGATTTGAAATAGAATTTTTTGTAACATTAAAAATGTCTTTCATGACACATTCGATCCATTTAATACTTTTCTATTAATTTAAACCAGGGGTGCCCAAACTCAGTCCTGGAGGGCTGGTGTCCTGCAGAGTTTAGATCCAACTTACCTCAACACACCTGCCAGAAAGTTTCTAGTATGCCTAGGAAAAGCTTGATTAGCTGGTTCAGGTGTGTCTGATTGGGGTTGGAGTTAAACTCTGCAGGACACTGGCCCTCCAGGACCGAGTTTGCGCACCCCTGGTTTAAAGAAAACCAAACAAACCAAGTTCATACCGTCCATTCTTTATCAGCCTCTGTACTAGTCTTCACATTATCAAAGTCAATTCCACCCCAATTGCGCACGTGTCGTCGACTTCCCTCCTTGCGGTCAGTGTCTGGTATCGGCCCAGTACGCCGTGGGTCATCAAGGAAGTTCCTGATGGGGTTCTTCTCTCCATCAGCCTGTAACAATAAATGTTCTTAAGTGTGTATGTGCATGTGTATCACATTGACACTGGAATGATACATTAGGAAGAAAAAGTTGGGTTGACCAAAACATACCCTTTGACCTCTCTCATATTCAGCAATCTTTTCCATCTCTTCATTCATCTTCTCTATGTTCTGTCTCCTTTTTTCCTCCCACTCCTGAGAAATTGGACATCAACAAGATTATGATGCTAGTGTCTAAAACTAAATATGTAATTCCTTGGAAAAATTCCTTATATTTGCTTAAACAGCAATTTTTTGTCTCATTACCACATAATATGTTACCCTGGACCACAAAACCCATCATAAGGGTCAGTTTAAAAAAAAAAAAAAAAAAAAAAAAAAGCTTTCCATTGATGTATGGTTTGTTACGATAGGACAATATTTGGCCGACATACAACTATTAGAAAATCTGGAATCTGAGGGTGATTAAAAAAAAAAAATAAAAAAATAAAAAAAAATAAAAAATTCAAAATACTGAGAAAATCGCCTTTAAAGTTGTCCAAATGAAGTTCTTAGCAATGCATATTACTAATCATAAATTAAGTTTTGATATATTTACAGTAGGAAATTTACAAAATATCTTCATGGACCATGATCTTTAATTAATATCCTATTGATTTTTGGTGACCCATACAATGTATTGTTGCCTATTGCTACAAGTATATCCATGCTACTTACGACGGTAAGTTACAAATGATTTTATAAGTAAATCAGTGTACCACAACAATGTTTTACAATATCTCAATAACAAAAGGTTTAGAAAAGGTTACTGGTGACCATCAATAGTGACCTTGGATTTTCTGTCTAATCCTGATCCTCCTTGCGTTCCTCCACCTGTTCCTCCACCTGTTCCTCCACCTCCACCTCCACCTCCACCTCTTCCGCCTCTCCGCCCTCCTCTAGAGGGGCGTTCAGTACGAGCTGGACCCTCTCCACCTTCACCATCCTGAGGTTGCCTTTCTGACCATGGTTCAGCTTTGTTTGAACGCGGCTCTCTTCTTCCTCCACGGTGGCCACCTCTGCTCAGTCGGCCCGATCCGGTTCTGTGAGGGGGGCTCTCACCATGAGGACGACCAGACTCCTCTTCCTCTGGGGCCTGGTCACCACGATGACCAGCTGGTTTCCTGTCATTCACTACACGCTTCTCCTAAAAAAAAAAAAAATGTAAATTGTTTTCAGTACAAGCGTAAAAAGCTCATCATGACATTTCTATTCAGTTAAGTTCATAAAACCAATGTCATTTTAGTGTTATTAATATATCAATTTTTTTAAATTACTATTTATTTTATATCTTCAGTTTAGTTTTAAGAAATGTAGAATTTTTTTTTATAAGTGTTTGTCATTATTCATATTTAGCTCAAATTTATTTTATTTCAGTTTTAGTTGTAATTTTAGTACTTAAAACTTTTAATTCAATTTGTTTAAGACAACTAAATAGTTTTAAACACTGCATTAGACATGCTACTATGCACAATATCTGGGAATTACATTCGTTACAGGGCACAATTTGCATGTCCATCTGTCTAGTTCACCAAATATATTTGAAGAAAATTCTCTCTCTTTGCAGTTACTGAAAGGCATGACCTTCACAGACCTCGATAGGAGGGTCTATCACAGCTGCGCAGGCCATCTGCGATCCACTGAAACTCTACGGGTATTGATTAAAATGCTCTACAGCTTGTCTCAGCCTTCCCCAGGTGGGAAATTAAAATCCTCAGAGCTGTGAGGAATGGGAGTGCTAATTAACTTCTACATACTCTTGTTCTCTATTTGAGCTGATGGAAATCATTAGCAGTCTGGAGTTATTTAAAATAAAACCGAGTATATACTTATTAATACTAAATATTTACATAAAAAGCTCCCATTTAATGTTTTATTTTTAAAAAACCTTGCTGTCTTTGATGGATCAGAAAGCTCTCGGATTTCATCAAAAACATCTTAATTTGTGTTCTGAAGACGAACGAAGGTCTTACGGGTTTGAAACGACACGAGGGTGAGGAATTAATGACAGAATTTTCATTTTTGGGTGAACTATCCCGTTAAAAAGTGAAAGTATATCTAAATGCCACCTCTGACGCAGCTTCAACGCTTTGCATTTCAAACAGGGATTTTGTTAATACTGATTTCATTTGTGTGGTAAAAACACTTTTATAAAAGTAAAAATGCCCCTGGAAACCAATTTAACCAGTACTTCTAATGGGTTTCTGTGAGATGAGGCAAACTGCACTAGAAAGATCACACCTGATACTAAAGAAATTAAATTTTTTACAGAACCATTTATGATAATGGCGTACAATTGTTTATTACAGTAAGCGGTCATGTCTTTACAATAATGTCTGTCTTTACCGCAGCTGGTTTGAACAAGTCAACTGTCACTGTGAAGTTCTCCTTTTCCGTCTTTCTCCGTTCAGTCTCAGGCTCGTGAGGTCGAGATTTGCGAGTTGTTGTCACAGCGATGCCCTCCTGTTCAGCCTTTTTCTTATCTTCCTGTATTTCCTGGTGACACAAGAGAAGACAACACACTGAATGAATTAATAAAATCCGACCAAGAGATAAAAGCCTTGAATCTGAGCATCTTCATGACGGAATCCATGTACGATCAACAATACTTAAAGTCTATATAAATAATTATAAGCAGTACACCAAATAAACTGACAGAGGGGCAGCAGTGTATCAAATTTCAGAACTCAAATTCACCTGATATCTCTTGACCAAAGCCTCATTCTTTTTCCGCAGAGCTTCGATTCTTTTGTCCAGCTCTGCGTCTTTCTCCTCCTTTGTCTTTAGATCCACCACAGCCGACTGATCAAGAGAGAAAAACAGAGACGGGGAAAAAACATTGTTAAAAACTACATGTTCAATAAATTTATCAGATCTGACCTCTTGGTCTGGAACAATCTGTCCAGGAATAAGTGAAAGTGACGACGTATTGTCGTCATTGACGTATAAGCATATGACTGATAATATTTTTTAACATTAAATTAACACCATTCCCCATTCAAGGTATCTGAAATGTACAAAAATTGTGTATAACAAGTTTTCATCTTGACATGAATCATTATGTTGATAGAAGAGCCTTACCATGGCTGGAAGCCTGTCCTAAAGCAAAAGGTGGAGAGCTAAGGAAATCCCTGAACCTAAACGAGAGGAGACAAAAATGCAACAATAGCAAAAACGTTTTGTTTTCCTCAATTTAACTGCATGCGTAATAACACGACCATAATTATTCAAATCACACAATAGGAGAGACTGGCATAATTATAAACCCTCTTATGAACACGGACTATGCAAAGCCCTGTATAAGCGTATTAGTGAGAAGTTGAACACAACACTATGAACAAGGTAGCCGAACGTTTAAATACATTGCCAGAGTGTGTTTACAAAACATTATGTCTCTGAAACGAGTGTGAGGACTTTCAATATCGTTGTATCAATATCGTCAGAGAAGCCGCCGAGAGTCTATCCATGTTCAATTCAAGAGGCGAGCTCACGTAGCTTTTTGATTTGTTAAGTGAAACCAAAAAGGCGGTTAAAAAGAAATATAGGTATTCTTCCGCATGTATAACTGAGTGTAACAAAGATATAAAACTTGACACTGTTTTACCTCGGGCAACTGCAGCGCCCCTGAATGTGGCTTGTAAGGTGCAGTTGATCAACGGAGACCGACTATCACTCTATCTACTTCCGTTGACAACAGCTTCCACTTCCAGAACGGTTGTGAGCATCAAATTAGACGGCATTTCAAAATAAAAGTCATGTAGTTTGGGTTTGATCAATTTTATTTACCACACACAGCTTGGAAGTTAAAAAAGAAAGGCATTAAAGAACAACACAAATTAAAAGAAAAGCTATAATTGATTAATAATTACTCTAACACTAAAATCATATGTATGTTTTAGACTTAAAGCACCATCTGCTGGACACTGCTTGATATGTAAGAATCCCTAATGCAGATTATTCACTTCCACTGGATAGACAGTAAGCTCTGCCTTTACGTCTTTTTTGATTTTCAAGATTCACTACTATAGGATACTGCTTTTGTGATAAATAAGCACAAGAGCACAGACTCCCTCAAAATATGCAAAACATTTGTACAAACGTACAATTGTATAAATTATATAAAATAATAGTTTCTAGTAGCCTAGTCGTGTATAAACCTATAGAATTCTTGGGAAGATTCATACGCATAAAGTTAAAGTAATATCTGTTACACCCTTATTTAGGTTTTTCTGTAACGATCTTAAAATATTTTATGACTCTCTGAATGCAATTACTAGAAATAAGACGTCTGTAAAAACATCTCTTATATTGGAAGAAATAATTTGCAATATGTAATATTTTTTTTCATGTATTATGTAGTAAGATCTGTTCTGTGTATCTCCCAGTGTTTGACATGTATGTATGCATAGTATGTTTTTAGTAAGTTTAATATAAACAAATAAATAAATACGTACATACATACATACATACATACATTTAAAGCATGATTTTATATGTAAATGTATTTACAGGGTAGTATGTTTATATGCAGTTATTTTAAATAAAGCTAAAAAATAAAGAAATCGCTGTATTTGTTGAAATGCATCACTCTCAACAAGAAAAAATATACATACACTACCAGTCAAAAGGTTTGAACAGTAAGATTTTTGATGTTTTTTTAAAAGTCTCTTCTGCTCACCAAGCCTGCATTTTATTTATAAAAAGTACAGCAAAAACAGTAAAATGTAAATATTTTTTACTATTTAAAATGTTTTCTGTTTGAATACATTTTAAAATATTATTTATTCCTGTGATTTCAAAGCTGAATTTTTAGCATCTTTACTTCAGTCATGTGATCCTTCAGAAATCATTTTAATATTCTGATTTGCTGCTCAAAAACATTATTTATTATTATTAATAATAACAGTATGTTGAAAACAGCTGAGTAGAATTTTTACAGGTTTCTCTGATGAATAGAAAGTTCAGAAGAACCGTATTTATATGAAATAGAAATATTTTGTAACATTATAAATGTCTTTATAATCACTTTTGATCAATTTAAAGCATTCTTGCTAAATAAAGGTATTTCTATAATTTCTAGATCGATCGATAGATAGATGTTTATTATTACACGAGTTGCTGTTTTATACTTTTTTGTGTTATGGCTATCTCAAGGGCTTTTCTCAATCATAAAGGGTCAAATAACTTAGGGTTTCCACTGACCCGTGAATTGTCATGGTGCTTCTGCGCATGCCCACAACATCGAAGGTAAACAAAGAGGAAAGCGCACACCCGGCCTCAGTCTTGCCTAAACATCAAACGCTGCTCTTCTACATAAGTGCCGGCCTTTCTGTCTGATCAAAACATGGATGGAATATTTTCATGTCGAGCAAGTATTTATTATGACCAAGGCGGTAGGAAATACATGGAGGACTTGGTGACGATGAAGCAGGAGGATGAGCCGAGTGAGGATGAATTGGACGCCGCCGAACGTGGCGAGATCGCGGCACCAGATCAAAACCCCGACGCTTCAATTCAAGACTCCATCCCCGGATCTATCACTGTTACTTATGTTCAAGATGACGAGCCCTGCTCTACTCTTCAGCAGGCGTCGATGCCCTCCTCTCACCCGTCCAAAAACGGCCGTCGGCCGCGGGATGTGGGTATGTTCGCCGTGTTCGACGGACACGGGGGTCCGGACGCCGCGCATTTTGCTCGCCGCCATTTGTGGGACCACATCAAAAAACAAAGAGGCTTTTGGTCTGAGGACGACGACGAGGTGTGCGCTGCTCTGCGAAAGGGATTCATCTCTTGCCACCATGCCATGTGGAAGAAATTACGTAAGTTATGAAATTGAACGTTACATATACACGTGTTCTCGTTTAACGCTGGCTGTGAAGACCCTGCCATTTTATGGACGTGCAATGGAAAGAGTCAGAGCAGCTGATCTTTTTGAATGAAGGTTGCAACATCGGATGCATCCCGCCAAAAGAAGTTGCACAACAACCGCAGGCCACACCAAACATATATTCCATATCTGAAATAGAGTGACAGCATTAGACCAGAATTGTGTTTTGCTTGTAGAAATCACAGCTCAATACCTGCAAACTAGTCATTTTTCTCTCAACGAAATTAAAGCATTAGTTCCAGAACAAAATGTACAGGTAATGTAAGTTACTCACCCCTGTGTCATCCAAGATGTTCATATTTTTCTTTCTTCAGTAAAGAAATTATGTTTTTTGAGGAAAACATTTCAGGATTTCTCTCCATAAAATGGACTTCCATGGTGCCCACGAGTTTGAACTTTCTAAATGCAGCTTCAAAGGGCTCTAAATGATCCCAGACAAGGAATAAGGGTTTTATCTAGCGAAACGATCGGTTGTTTTCTACAGTGATGTAGGATGATTTTGAAGTTGGAGGAGAAAATGAGACGGGAGATTTTAGACGTACCCTAACTGTCATGAACGGGAATACACAGAGTTCCCACAGAACTAGACAAGATGAGCGTTTGAGGTTAAAAAGTATATAATTTTTATTTTTTATTTTTTTAAGAAAACAACCTTTCTTCCTTGGCTGGGAGTGTTTAGAGCCCTGTGAAGCTGCATTTAAACTGCATTTTGGAAGTTCAAACTCACGGGCACCATAGAAGTCTATTATATGGAGAAAAATCCTTAAATGTTTTCCTTAAAAAACACAATTTCTTAATGACTGAAGAAAGAAAGATATCTTGGATGACAGGGTGGTGAATACATTATCTGTAAATTTTTGTTCTGAAAGTGAACTACTCCTTTAACTTATTAAATACATATGAACATTCATGTAAAAGTACATCTAGACAGAACAAGCAAACCAAAACAAACACAATATATTATTATAGATGCTGTATAGCATTTAGTGCTGTCAACTGATTAATCGCATCCAAAATAAAAGTTCTTAAACACAGATAAAATATATGTTTTGAAAATATTTATGTGTATATATTTCTATTCATATAATTGATCACATCTGTAGATATTTTTAACATATAACATTTTTCTTAAATTTATACACAGTACACGTTATGTAGACAAAAACCTTTATTTTGGATGCGATTAATCATTTGACAGCACTAATTATTGAAGTTCAAGTTAAGACCAGCAACTTGGACATTTTCCAAATATTTGCCTTTTTCTGTAAACTATCCATTTTAAACATAACGATTAATTTATCACTGATCTGTTTTTGAAAACTGTCTGCTTCCTTCTAGCGGAATGGCCAAAGACGGTTACAGGACTTCCCAGCACGTCGGGCACAACCGCTAGTATTGTCGTAATACGACGTGACCGTATGTATGTTGCCCATGTTGGGGACTCCGCGGTAGTGTTGGGGGTGCAGGATCACCCCTCTGACGAGTTCATTCGTGCTGTAGAAATTACACAGGACCATAAACCTGACCTACCGAAGGAAAGGGAGAGAATAGAGGGGCTCGGTGGCAGGTGAGTTTTTCTATAAAACAAGTAAGCTCACACAACTTATGCTAACAAACTGCATTCAAACACTCTTGGTATATTCTGCTTTTGGTAAACGATATGTGGAGGCATGTGCTAGTGACACAGCTGGATGAGATTATTTTGCAATTTGATTCGCTTTTTTGGTTAACCTTCACAAGTAACTATCTTCATCCTTTTATGATATGTCAACACTCATCATGGAAACACAAAGCGTTACCTGTTTCTTTTAGCCCTTTGTGTCCACAGTGGTCTGACTGGTTTTTGTTTAACACCCACAGCTTCAAAAGTGGGACAACATAACCAAACATGCTCTGGCATTTGTCCTCATTATCATAATTTAAACACAAGCTTTCTTTGTCTTTTAGCCTAAAAGAACATAACAAGCATGTCAACATGATATAGACCAGCATCCAATGGCTTGTATCATTGTGTTGCTCCTTTAAATGTATGTTTCATAATGGCTTAGGGGAAGAAGTTTTCAGGCTTAGTTTTAGCTAGAGGTTCAGATATCTTTGGTCAACAGCAGTTTTTAACCTTTAACTGTGATGAGACCCACCAGTGATCATTGTTACATCTCTTCTCTAGTGTCATTAAAAAGTCTGGAGTCAATAGAGTGGTGTGGAAGAGACCCAGACTCACCCACAATGGACCAGTAAGAAGGAGCACTGTCATCGATCAGATCCCATTTTTGGCTGTGGCCCGAGCTCTTGGTAAGAGGGTTAAGCTATTTCATAACATGAAGTCATCGTTGCTGGTATGTTTGGAAAAACAGTGATTAGAATGTTGAGTGAGCTTCAACACATCTGACAAGTCAGCAGAGATTGTCAGTTCTTCTTAAAATTGCAACATACCACCATGATATACTGTTCTTTAGCAACGACAAACAGAACGTTGAATTGCAACACAGGCTGTTTAGGTTGTCAGGGATAAACAATGAGGACTGCGCAATAGCCCGGTGCCAGTGTAAAGGACCTTCAGGACAGTTGACAAAATTGTCATTTTATAATTCTTGAATGCACAAATAGATGTACAATTATGTGAACATGCTGCTGCTTCTGCCTGCAACCTGCAACCTTAGAAGGGATAGTTTACTCAAAAATGAAAATTACTCCCAAGATAAACTCAGGCCATCATAGGTGTATATGACTTTCTTCTTTCAGACGAATACAGTCTGAGTTACTTGTAAAGAAAAAACATCCTTCCAAGTTTTATAATGGCAGTGAATGGCTGTTGAGATTTTGAAGTCCAATGATGTACATCCATCCATCATAAAAAGTGCTCCACACAGCTCCAGGGTTTTTTTGTGTACAAAAAATACCCGTATTTAAAACTTAATACATAATAAAATAATAATTAATAAAATAAAACGTAATCTCAGTTGTATGCGTCCTCATGAGAGTGGCTTTCCAGCGGATCTAGTCGGCTAAAATCTAACGTTACATTGTACTGCATTTATTAAGCATTTCTCTAAAATTTCCAAACTCATCATATAGGTTTGATATTAAGTTTTTATCATGATAGACACAGATTTAACTGCTGTGACACGCAACATGCCTTTATATTAAAATTAAATTAAACCACTTCTCATAAAGAAACAAGAACATGGTCTTCTTTTCAATGAAACACAACCTTTTTACTACATTCTTCATTCTTTCAATCAGACATGTTTATTTATATTAAAAATTTAGATGAATCTTTATTAGGGCTACTAAAGTGATTCAGTCAAGAGCAGTGAGTAATTTTCCGTCTTTCTTTTGTTGCTTGATTAACATCAATGCTACAGATAATAGCAACTAAATTAGGCTGCTGCCCCTTTAAAACCGAACACACGGATGCAATTTACTAATACACGTCTGATATTCTCCCAACTGTTTATGTTCACTTAAGATGTAACTGAGTGTGTTTATGTGAATGCTCATCAAAATGGACAATTCAACATAATTTTGTGTGTATTTCTCTGTTCATGTGATGCGAATGAGTACTTGTGCTGTGTGAGAGGCGCTGCTTCGAGTGTGTGCACGCAGAAAACCGGACCGAATTGAGGTCTATTTTGTGTCATCAAATTTATCCATATGGCTGCTATTCTCTTGCTCCTAGATATTGACATTTTTGAACATTTTGAGACGTGCAGCAAGTGTATGCTAGCTTATGTCCCCAAAATAAAACAAGTTTTATTTTAAAACTTAATACATAACCTCTTGCTCCTAGATATTGACATTTTTGAACATTTTGAGATGTGCAGCAATTGTATGCTAGCTTATGTCCCCAAAATAAAACAAGTTTTATTTTATCATCTCTCTTTTTTGTCTGTGAAAAAAAAAAAAAATAAATAAATAAATAAAATTATTCATCAATGAAATTGATGAATATATTGTCAAACACTGAGAATATGCTATCGAAATCCTCCAACATTTTTCTTTACAAATCCTCGTTTTGTACTTCTAATTCTTGACCTGTGTTTCATTTTGGTCTCTCCACTGCACCCCCGGACTCGTCACCATGTTTGTCATCCGCTGAAATGCCACTCTCTCATGTATGTGCGTACGACAGTTAATGGAAGCTAGAGATTCAATTTATTACATTTTAAATATGGATATTTTTCTTACACAAACACATCAAATTTCTTCAGACAGCCTTTATTAACCCCCCAGTGCTGTGTGGAGCACTTTTTATGATGGATGGATGCACTTTATTGAACTTCAAATCTCAACAGCCATTCACTGCCATTATAAAATTCAGAAGAGCCAAACTATTTTTCAGTATAGCTTCAATTATATACGTCTGAAAAAAGAAAATCAAGTACACCTAGGATGGCTTGCAGGTGAGTAAAACATGGGCTAATTGTAATTTTTGGGTGAACTATTTATTTAATGTTAATCAAACAACAGGACCATTCACTGCTTTTGACTGAACATACAGTGAAATTTCAGGTTCTTTCAAGGTCATTTACATTTTCAGCTGTACTATTCCTTTAAAACTTGATGATTTTAAGGTTTCAAAGAACTTATAATGCCAATCAAAACTGTACTAAATGCAACAAATGCCACTGATTTTTACAAGTTATTTTTTTTGTTGTAGTGTGTATCTAATACTTTAATGCACATTAATGTGTCTTCAGGTGACCTGTGGAGTTACGACTTCTACAGTGGTGAGTTTGTAGTGTCACCAGAGCCTGATACCGCTGTTATCAAGCTGGATTTGAAGCAGCACCGTTACATCATCTTAGGCAGTGATGGGTTATGGAACATGGTATCACCACAGGAAGCTGTGTCCATTTGCCAGGAAAATGACAGTGCCAAGGTGAGTAATTTAACTTCATGCTTTAAAAAAGGTCTTAATTGTCTTTCAGAAACATTCGTTTATCTGAATGTTTATTCCAACAGGCGAAGAACCAAAAGGAAAATGTTTCAAATGCTGTTCTGCTCGTGAACCATGCCTTACTGAGATGGCGTCAACGCATGCTCCGTGCTGATAATACCAGTGCCATTGTTATCTGTTTGGAACCGTTCGGGACATCCTCTGAGTGCTTGCCACCCTACGAGACTGTGTATAATCTACAAGGACCAAAGTGTGGCTCCAGTCCTAAATCTTGCACCAACTCTTTGCCCACTCAGGTTAGGAATGTTTCAGATTTTTAATTTAATTTAAAGACAATTTGCTGAAAATATACTCGCATCAGGCCATCCAAGATGTAGATGTTATTTTAACAATGCAACAGCATTGTCCATTTAATGAGTTTAGGCCTGCTTTATTTTATACGGCTGTTGTTTTTCTTTTGTATGATGATATATTATGGATTTAGGTAAAATATAACACCACACTCAAGCTTCATATATAGTTCCTTCTTTTTTAGGTTCCTGACACTCACGTACAGCCCGTCCCGGAGCAGCAAAACGGCAGCTGTGAGACAAGCACGATATTTGAATCATCTCCTGATAGCCTTACAAACACTGAAGAACTGCCTTGTAATGAATCACTTGAAAATGAGGCCCATTGTGACAGAGTGCCTACAGGCAAACGGGTGTTCGAGGATTCCTCCTCACCTGTGCTGAAGAAACCCCGTCGTAGTTTGTCCCAGTCCCCTCCTCAAGAGTCCTCATGTACATCCTCAAAGACACCGAGCGTGCAATCCTCGGCGAGGAACAGCGGTGGTGGCGGCAGCAATGGTCAGAAACAGTCTGAAAATGTCCAAGCGCTGCTTCAGCAGCATGGGAAGACTACTGTATGTGTATGCTGACATTTATTGTCCTATTACAATACAATCCGTACTTTCATGCTGGACAGTCAGACTCTGATGTTAGTTGATATAAGCTACTGAGAAACCAAATCCTGAAGCAAGTAACAATGTTAAAAAAGAAAAAAAATCACTCGCTTCCATTCACGACACTCATATTTTAGTGTATGTTAGCGTTTTGTTGTCATACTTTATATTTTGCAGACTAATGATAATGTGTTTGATTGTTGTTGTTGTTTTTTTTTTTATAAAAAAATGGTTTTGTTTTTCCTCCATTGTAAGTCCACTGCTCAGTTCTGTTACTCTTCAGGTCAGTCAGGTAGACATGATGGATCAACTAGGGATTTTTGCACTTTAAGTTGAAGTTGTGCAGTCTTTGTGGAAAATTGGAGGATTGTGGGGAAAAGACCAAAAAAGAAAAGAAAAAAAACCTGTCTTCTGAGAAGATATTTCCCTGCAGCTTACATGTCGCCTGTTTCAAAAATATGTCATCTCTTTGGGATCACTGTTATAGTTTTTTTTTTGTACATGGTTTTACTGAACAAGAAGTCTGGTACATCATTTCTAGTGTTCACTGGTATCTTAACCCTGTGTCATAAGGTTAATGTTAACATTGTATGCAGGCATGGACTTTATGAATTATGCATTTTAGATTTTAAGCATTATGGTTATTTTAATGTTTCCAATGATTTCATTAACATTGTGTGGTTTTTTTTTTCCTATGTTGGAAGAACTTGTCATTCTAAACTGAAGGTGCTGCTATGCTACACAGGAAAATAAAATTTTACAATGAAAACTGTACGCTTTTCAATAAAAAAAATATAAAATAAACATTGGAAGTAGTTAAAGGGACAAATTAAAATAAAAAGACATCCTTAGAGGATAAAAACCACTATACCTTCATTCAGAATTTTTTCGTTTTTCCGAAAGAAGCCGAGGTTGTCCGAAGTAGCTCGGTTGGTGATCATCACGCGATACTTCGATTGTAAATAAACACATCAGCGTGACGTGATGTAACATGCGCGTTTATCCAAGCTGTTGTGCATATTCCCAAATGTGGAGATGCTCATATACAAACAAATTTTGCTCTATATTACGCTTCACCATAATGTTTATGTTCATTTTAACAAAGCGTCAGATTCCTTCAGCGAACAAAAAAGCCTAAACAGTCCCTGCCATCCACTATTGGTCAGGAAAGTCCAAGTGCCCGCCTTTTCCCAAACTCTATTGGCTAGCCGTCTCCAACGCTCATCTCTGATTGGCTAAAGCATCTGTTGTTTCCGCTGCATGTCAGCTTCACTGTGGCGTTTTGTGAGGACCTCCGTTGATCCGAATTCAAAACACAAAACCTCTGGTTAGTACAAATGTAGCTTCATTAAACATTTAACGGCACATTTCTTACATACGTTACATGTGTATTTCTTTCAGGAAATCGAATAAGTTATTGTCATTGCTTAGTTTATTGTCTTTAAAGCGTTATAATGACAGATAGCGGTCTTGGCTAAGCTAACAGACTGTGGAGATAGTTGATATGATGAAATGTTGATCTGCCAAAACTCACAGCTGTGTTTTTTCTGATACACTCTTGACATCTTTCTGGACATTGTCTTATATTAAATTATGTTAAAATTATGCTCTAATGAAACAAAATCAAGAGCTACTCGCATTGTTATGGTAATAAAGGTATTTACATAATATACTTTGGCTGGTAAATCTAACTGGAGTTAATTTAAAGTGTTTTCTTTTCCTTTCTCGTCTGTCGTAACAAGTCTGAATTATAGATCGTTTACAGGATCAATACTTAATAGGAATGTGTGTGTTGTGCAGGTTAAACTGAGCCAGGCACCTCTGTGCCTTATTTGTTTACATTCATCTGCAATGTGGATGATCTGTAGTAATACAGTCATCATTTATAGCCTATTACTCCTGTTGAATTTAGAGATCACAATGATCAGTGAGGCATCTCTGCAGAGCTGTTTAGTGTAATGATCATGTGAAAATCATGACTGTGTCTTCTCATGCTTTGCTTCAACAGGATACTGAGTGGTTGACCATGGCGTCTGACTCCCCGCGCAGACCGAGCCGCTGTGCTGGTGGGGTTGTGGTTCGAGCACAGGCTGCAACGTAAGACCATAATGGCTCAGTTGTGAATTAAATTACAGCTGTAATGCCTGTTCAGCGTTCAGTATTATAAATGTCTAAATGTTGGTTGTCATAAAGAAAAAGGTGACAAAATACTGCATTGCTGCAAGCTTTTAGGTTTAAATTGTCAGGTCTCCTCTTGTGTGGTTATATTATTTTCGTGAGAATTATTTTAACTGTTTTGCAGAGAGCAGTCATACATGGAGAGCGTAGTTACGTTCTTGCAGGATGTAGTCCCTCAGGTAAATGTTTTTTTTTTTTTTTTTTATTTCTTCAGATTTTGCTTGGATTTTTTTGTACAAAACTGAAGATTTACACTGCTGTTCAAAAGTTTGGTATCAGTAAGATTTTTTTATGTTATTTTTTTTATTTTTTAAATGTTTCTTATGCTCATGAAGGCTGTTTATTTGATCAAAAATAAAGGGGGAAAAAACTGCACTATTGTGAAATATTATAACAATTTAAAATAATGTGTCACTTGATCCTTCGAGTGATGTCTGAAGGATCATGTGACACTGAAGACTGGAGTAATGATGCTGAAAATTGAAAGCTTTACATTACATAAATAAATGAGATTTTAAAGTATATTAAAATACAAAACGGTCATTTAAAATTGTAATAATATTTCACAATATGACCGGTTTTTCAATGTTTTTGATCAAATAAATGTAGCCTTGATGAGCAGATGAGATTCCTTTAAAAACATTAAAAATCTTACCGTTCCCAAACTTTTGAACAGCAGTGTATGTTTTTCTTGTGTGTTGTGATTTAATGTCAATGTTGGATAATGCTTGATTTTCTGTGTATTTCTGTTGTAAAAATCTTCAGAGCCTATGAAAGACTCCCTTTTTACATTACTTTTACATTTAGTCATTTAGCAGATGCTTTTATCTAAAGCAATTTACAAATGAGAACAATGGAAGCAATCAAAATCAACAAAAGAGCAATGATATGTAAGTGCTATGACAAGTCTCAGTTAGCCTAATAAAGTACCTGTAGCAAGTTTTTTTTAATTATATAATAAATTAAATAGATTAAATTAAACACAGAATCGAAAAAGAATAGAGCAAATTAGTGTTAGAGGCATTTTGTAAATTGTATAATAAATAAAAAAGAAAATAGATAAATGCAAAAATAATAAATAAATAGATAGCATAAAAAAGAATAGAGAAGCTAGCGGGATTTTTTTTTTTTTTTTAAAGAAAACAAACAGTAATCGAATAGAGTGCAAGTCTAAAGGGTCAAGGTTTTTTTATTGAACAATAGAACATTTTAGACATACAGGTGATAGATAGTGAGAGTAAGAACAGTTTAGTTAAAAAATGTCTAGCCTTTATTAATGAATATTTTTATCTCTCTTTGAAATTTTTAGGCTTATACTGGGACACCTCCAAATGATGAAAAAGAGAAGATAGTTTGGGTCCGTTTTGAAAAAACAGACATCAATGGTAAGTTTGTTTTATTTTTGCCTTAGATATTGTGGGAAAAACTTTTGTGTGTGTGTGTGTGTGTGTGTGTGTGTGATATCAGATTGTGGTTTGAGGCATACAGCATATGAACACATCCGGCCTTAAGGCCCAAGTACTTTTTTTTCCATGTAAGTCAGCAGACTTTGAAATAGTGTTTTCATCCATGAGGAGGAACTTTTCTAATGTAACTTAACTACCTTTCAAAAAATTTAGGGTTAGTCATTTTTATTTATTCATTTTTTGTAATGTGTTTGAATGAAGTCTGTTATGGTAAACTACCTTTTAAAAAGTTTAGGGTTAGTAATTATTTATTTATTTATTTAGTTAGTTTCTTTTGAATAAAGTCTCTTATGCTAAACTAAACCCTTCAGAAAGTTTAGGGTTAGTCATTTTTATTAACTAATCAATTAATTATTATTTTTTTATGTCTTTGAATAAAGTCTCTGATGTTAAACTACCTTTCAGAAATTTTAGGGGTAGGCATTTTTATTTATTTATTTTTGTAATGTTTTTGAATTAAGTGTCTTATGCTAAACTACCTATTAAAAGTTTAGGGTTAGTCATTTTTATTAATTAATCAATTAATTATTATTATTTTTGTATGTCTTTGAATGAAGTCTCGAATGCTAAACTACTTATTAAAGGTTTAGGGTTAGTCATTTTTATTAATTAATCAGTTCAGTTCATTATTATAATTTTTTTTTTATGTCTTTGAATGAAGTCTCTGATGCTAAACTACCTTTCAGAAAGTTTAGGGGAATTTTTTTTATTTATTTATTTTTGTAATGTTTTTTTGAAGGAAGTCTCTTATGCAATAAGTCTTTTTTTGCAAATATTAAAACCAGTAATATTGTGAAATAATATTATTATTTAAATTATTATTATTTTTTTAATATATTTCAAAATGTAATTTATTCCTGTGATGGCAACGCTGAATTTTCAGCAGCCATTATTCCAGTCTTCAGTATCATTCAGTATCAGGATCCTTTAGAAATCATTATAATATGCAATAAAACTCAGATTTTTTTCCAGAGTGATTTAAAGAATAGAAAGTTCTAAAAAGCAGCATTTATTTGAAGTAGAAATATATTGTGATATTTTAAATATTTTTACGTTTCAGCAAATTAATGCAAAAAAAAATATTAGACATGATTTTTGCTTTTACACTTTCGTGTGCCAACTTTTGAAACGTTATGTATGTATTCCATTGTTATGTTCCTCTGTGTCTTGTTTGCTTATTGAGCCGTTTACGACTTGTGAATTACTTGCTTTGTGAATTATTTGTTGTACTTCTGTGCCATTTCTTACAACATGTGATTCTTGCCTTGCGTCTAGATGTGGCCCGGTTACCAGAGTTCCAAGAGATGCACGGCAGCGGCACTGACCCACCTCTCTGCTTGATGATTGGCTACACTGATGGAATGCAGATTTGGAGCATATCAGTGAGTATTTTAAATGGTCACTCTTGCCTTGACTGTGTAGTAGACCAAAGTAGTACATAAAAAGAGTTGTATCTCTGAAATCACAACAGTCATAAAACAGTAGGCAAAAAGCACCTGGATAAACGACTACGTCTGGTGAGATTCTGAAATGCACAGCCAATGGACACTTTACTGTCCCATTAGGCCGCCGGTGAGGACAAATGTTCTGGAATGCATTTATATAACACACACATACATATTTTTTCACAATCAAAAAGTAAACGCTTAGCATTTTTGGATCCAGCCAGTGTGTTTTTCTGTAGCCTATTCTTTCTGTATGTCTTCCTTGAGAGATGTTCACACTGACAACGGTTTGCATTGACAAAGCAACTGGAAATCAGTCATTTTGGTGACAGTGAGAGTGTAGACAGCGAAGCCCAGTGGTGAAATCAATACTGTTGTACTGCCTACTACATACTATCCTGGTGTATACTGTATTCGTTTTCAATCGTCTTGAAAATGAGTATGGGATTTTAGCATTTTTTTTATTCGAGTTTTGTATTTAAAATCAATATTTGGTCCAATATGACTTATAAACGACATTAAGATTGTGTTTGATATTGCTGACTTGCTGTTGTTTTGCTGCAGTGTGCTGTTGTGACTCTCGTTCACCACTTGGTGTCACCATAGACAAAGGCAAGGCTGTGTCTCAGAATAGCATCGACTGGGCGAAATGTCAAGATGCATGTTAAGCTCTGAATCATGTCAGTGTAAAAATAAATGATATTGCTTCCCCAGTAAAATAGTAAAAAATGTCAGTTTCAGTTTAAAAGGTTTCTTAGACTTGACTGCCTCAGTCATGGAGATCAAGATATATTTCATATTATGTGATTTGTCACTCTGATTATGCTTGTATTTTAAGAAATTCTCAATGTCCTGACAGTTATCACTTTTGGAAAGAGCTCCACTTTCTTATGACATGAATTTGGAAGCTGTAGAGCATCGTTACAGACACGACATCTCGCACTTTTTGTGAAAGTGTTGAAAGCGTCACCGTGTCTGGCTATAAGTTGCCTGCAAAGTGTTTGTGACAGCTGCTGAGCGGACACCTTCTGTAATGGCGTTGAAGGGAGGAGCAGGAGTGGCACTAGCCGTAGTACATTTCTGCGTTCCTGTGCATTAGCATCTTGGTGGAGCGTGGTCTTTGATGGAGGTGTTGCTGGCTGGTAGGAGATAGCGGTTAGATTAGACGGGGCTAATTGAAGTGGTGTTGGAGTGGAGGGATGACATGCAGTACACTGGATGTGTCTGCTCTGCTGTTATTATTATAGCAGCTCAATGCATTTCACTGGTTTCTTCTATCCTGATTCCTGTGTGCAGAGACGGGTGTTTGAGAAAACTGTTTAAGACTCTGTGGCGCAGAAATGAAGCATGTTTAAGGAGTGATTAACTGATAAAGGATTTACAGAATTTTGCATGATATTATATTTAGTTCTAAACTATAAGAGTCATCAGTCAATATTTTTTTCATTCTTATTTCCTTATTTTTTTACATTTAGATTATCTTTGTCATCACTTGCTTGGTTAAAGAAAATCTTATAATTTACGTTTTATTCATTGAGCAAACTGTAAAACTGTATCTGTAAATGAAACGAGAAACAACCAATTCAGTTTAATAATACTGTTAAACATAACTTCAGCAAATCTTAAAATAAATGTTTTTCATTCTGCACATTATAACGTTAGATCTAAATTTACCTAACCTAGCAATTATTACTGTTCAATTTAGTTTTAAGTGGTTTATTTAGCTTTATTTAAAATTTATTTAGAGAAAATAGTACAGATAATATACATTTTATAGAGGCTATTTATAGGTTATAGTTTTTTTTTTTTTGTTTGTTTTTTTTTAATAGTGAATAATAATAATATTATTTTCTTAAATATAAAATGCAAAACTGCTTGGTAAGTTTTGCTTTAGTATTAGCTTGTCACATACATTTTCTTTTTTTCTTATTTTATAATATTATTTTTGGACATTTAATTTTAAACATTTTGAATATGTCTCAGTACTTTGTTGTTTTGTTAAATATAAAATGCAGTAAATCATTAAATCTGGAAACTGAAGTATATTTTTGAATATTGGATAAGATTTCTTATAACCCATTTTTCACTGATTAAAAAACTTTTATTATTATTATTTTTTTTTGTAAAATATTATTTTTGGATATTTAATTTTACACATTTTGAATATGTCTCAGTATTGTTACTTTTATGTTTTAAGTATAAAATGCATTCAGTCGTTATATCTGAACACTGAAGTAGATTTTTGAATATTGGATAATGTTTTATTATGTCCTATTTTTCTTAGATTAAAAAAAGTTTCCTTTTTTAATTTATTTTTTTATTTATTATTTTTGGACATTTAATGTTACACATTTTGAATATGGCTCAGTTAGCACTGATACTTTTTTTTTTATTAAATGTAAAATGCATTAAATCATTAAGTCTGGACATTGAAGTAGATCCTTGAATATTGGATAAGATTTATGATGTTCTATTTTGCTTAGATGAAAAATGTAGTTTGTTTGTTTATTTATATTGTTTTTGGACATTTTAATTTTACACAATTTGAATATGCCTCAGTTAATATGGATACTTTTTTGTGAAAAAAAAATAAATGCATTAAATCATTAAGTTTAGACATTGAAATAGTTCCTTGAATATTGGGCAAGATGTGTTATGGTCAGTTTTCTCAGAATAAGATTTTTTTATAATAAAGTCTCAGATTAAAGTTTTTTTTTAAATATTATTTTTTGACATTTAATTGTACACATTTTGAATATCCCTCAGTTAGTACTGATATACTTTTTTTTTTTCCTAAATATAGAATGCATTAAATCATTTAGTCTGGACATTGTAAATCTTCGAATATTGGATAAGATTTATTGTAGCTTATTTTTCTTTTATTTTTAAATATCATTTTTGAACATTTTGAATATGTCTCAGTACTGATACATTGTTTGTATTTATTTATTTATTTATTTTATATTTTACATATGTTAAATATAAAATGCATTAAATTAAGTCTGGATGCTGAAGTAGATCTTTCAATATTGGATAGGATTTATTATGTTTTTTTTTTTGTTTTTTTTTTCAGGATGAAAAATTTAAATTCCCTTCACATTTAAATTCCTATCACAGAAACAAAAAAATAATAATTGCATTGAATGTTTTGGATTTGACTTCGTAGAAAGTAGAAATTTTTATTTTAGAAAGAAGATCAGAACACGTCTGTATTATCACGTCTGTTGTGGGGCATTGTGTTCTGTCTGCTCTGCTTTCAGATGCTCTGCGCTTTCTAAGAATACAGACAGAGCTGCCATCTCTCTCAGCTCCAGATACTGTTGATTCACTCCGATTCGCTGAAATCCATCACACAGAGTGGCCGGAGATTAACAAAACTCATTTTATGACCAGCATCTACACTATATCCATGTGAATGAAATTAGAAACAACAAGAGGGGAAAAAACAACGAAGAAGCCTCAATTTTGCATATTGCTGTGATAAATAGTAATGCAATAGCTGAGAGGTGGGTGATGGATGCCACCACTAAAGCCGTGTAAAGCGAGGATGAGCAGTCTGGTAATGCACAATGACAGTCGCATTAATGTAAACCTCACAATCCGCTAAATTCCATTATTCCTCTGCCCCATTTGCCAGCCGGGGGTTTTGTTTTGTGGTGGCCCGTGCGTGCATTACCTCTCTTTATAGTTTTCTCCCCTTCTGTCTCTCACATCAAATGCACCATGCTGTAGATGCCATATTAATCTCCCACTTGGCAGCTACGAAGTCTGCACCGAGCGCTTTTAATAAAAACACAACTCTGATCCTGCATTCAAAAAAGCTACTAATTGTGCAAAAGAGCGATCATCCTCTGTGGGCTTATCTGCTTAAAACACATGGATTATGGGCAGTAATGTGATAAAGGACGGTTCTGTAATTTAACGCACGTAGAGATGCACATTCAGGGCTTTATGCTTAAAACAAATGGCTAGAATAAAAGGCCATAGGATTTGGGAAGCAAATCAAAATATTTCCGACCCTGCGACGTGATACGCCACTCCCCAGCTTCGGGTTTCACAGATCTCTGGATTTCCACCAGCTTATTACAGTGTCAGTATGAGAATTGACATGATTAAGACTAATTTTATTCAGTGTTGTTATTACATCTCAATCAAATGTAGCTGGTCATTCCAGGTGCGAAATATCGTCCTGGGATGGTTAGTCATGAACATTTGAGCATGTTTATAGAATACATGGTAGCTTTTGTTTTGTGGTTTAGTTGTTGGCTCACCCTCCATCCGTCTTCTGAAGTCTGTTTCTCTCAGTTTGCCTTGATTTTGTCCTACAGCGTGAACAAATCTGTCTTTGTTTGCGCCCCATTGTTCTTTGACGTCCCGCAACTGCATTTTTGCCCCTGAATGGCATTGATCAGCAATTCTGATTTTTTTCCTACACTGGCAAAGGCAAGGAAAGACTTAATAACTCTGAATGAATCAGAGATTTCTGAGAAAAATCTTAAATCTTAAAATAGGTTTCCTGAAAAACTTTAATTGGTTGCACAGCAGATAGTCCCGCCCCAAACTCTCTCCATTGGTTGAGTCAGTGTTGCTATGTCGGGCAGTTTGGAATAAGTAATCGACCCTTCGCGGGGAGTTTGAGTGACATGCAAACTGACCAATCATAATGCTGAATCTTACATTTGGTCCGACAAACAAAAAAAATGGAAAAATTATGTGTATTGATGTCTTTCCGCAAGAAACAAGATGCCTTCTTATGTTTATTTGTGTTTATTTTGTGCTATTACTAGTAATAACTTTGTTTCATACCAAAAATAACCTCTGTCTTGTTTGTCGGCATGTTGTGTTTCCTCTTTGCTTTGTGATGTGTTTCTCACTGCGTGAGAACATGATTTGTGGCGCGAGAGTGCCGTGGCTTGTTGGACATAGCAACAGTAACAAAGGGGGGAGGGTCTTTGCAAAGGGTCAGTAGAATAAGAAACTGTGACCTTGGTAACTGAATCATTGTGACTGAAACGTTCAGATGATAAACCAATGCTTTTTACAAATCAGTTTTTATTATTATTTTTGAACATTTAATTTACAAATACAATACATCTCAGTATTTATTTATTAAAATATAAAATGCAAAACTGCATAATTGCGGAATATTGGATAAGGTGTATTATGGTCTATTTTTATTTATTTATTTATTTTTAAATATTATTTTTTCGACATTTAATTTGACAAATTTTAGTTTATTTTACATAATTTATTTTCCTCAGATAAAAAAAAAATGTCTCTTATTTTTGGACATTTTAATTTTAGACATTTTGAATATGCCTCAGTACTGTTTTTTTTTTTTTTTTTTTTTTTACTTTATATAAAATGCATTAAATCATTAAGTCTGGACATTGAAGTAGATCTTTGAATATTGGATAAGATTTATTGTGGTCTATTTTTCTCAGATTAAAAAAAATATTTTATATATATATATATATATATATATATATATATATATATATGTTTGGACATTGTAATTTTACACATTTTGAATATGCCTCAGTTAGTAATGTTATTATTTTTTTTTTCTTCATATAAAATCATTAAATCATTAGTCTAAACATTGAAGTGATCTTCAATGTAGATAAACCAATAGATAAACTCTTTAAAAAGATCCAGTGTAAAACGATGACTAGTTCGTAAACCGAACATCAATACTTTTTCATCGCTGCTTCTCTAAGGAGAGCTAGATCAAAGTCTGAATGAGTTAAATTTTGGTGTGTTCTTGACACAAGCGATTACTTTATGGCTTTAGAAGACATGGAATATAATATGTGAGTCATATTAACCACTTCTATGATACTTTAGAGGAGCTTTTTGTCATTTTAGAGCTTGACAGTCCCAGTCCTCATTTGCATTCATTATTTAAAAAGAAAATGGCTGGGATATTCCTAACAATTTCTCTTTTTGTGTTTCACTGAAGAAACAGTCACACAGGATTTGGAACAACATGAGGGTGTGATTCATCCATGATTTTCATCGGTTAGGATATTTCAACTGAGAAAAACAGACTGTAGCTTTGAAAACAGCACAAGTGTCATTTAAGAGCATGTTTGCTAATGTCAATATTGAGTTTTGCGGCTTTTATCCTTTTTCCGTTCATATCCGAAGGCCAGATAACATTACACAGCAGTGTTTTTTTCGTGTAGTGCCTTGCTTTGGTTTGTCCACAGATGCCTGATGTTTATCTTCTAGTTGTTGGGTGACTCATTATCAAACCACATCACAGCCGCTGCAGACCAAACAGAGCATTGTGTGATTCACAGTCAAGTACTTTTATGTCGTTAATGTTCCAAAGGGATGCCACAGTATTTAGGACATTCGTCATGGCTGTTTCTCAGTCGGACACTCTGTGTCAACATTTTCAAACGGAATGTGTTAGCTGATGTACAAATAAAAGATAAAATGCTGGAGCCCCGTCAACTCTGTACTGTTTTATATGGATGCCATTTTGTCTGGGGCCTGATAATCTTTGTGATGTGGCTCGGGTGCAAACCCATATGCACCTCCAGTTTATACATCACCACATTCTCACACCCACACTTCTCTTTTCTTTTTTTGAACAGAGTTCATCACTGAATGGTGTGTTTTAAAGCGCGTGTGTGTTTGTTTTCTTTGTGCAGCTGAACGGGGAAGCGCAGGAGCTGTTTTCGGTACGGCACGGGCCTGTGCGAACTGCTAGGATCCTGCCTGCTCCTCATATCAGTGAGTATCATGCACCCCAAAAGCCTGGCCTTTGTGCAGTACTTTTAACAAATGTGACCCTGGACCACAAAACCAGTCGTAAGGTCAATTTTTTTTGAAACTGAGATTTATACATCACCTGAAATCTGAACAAAATAACTTTTCCACTGATGTATGATGTAGACAAATAAATGATTTTAACCCATACAAAGTGTTCTTGGCTATTGTTACCAATGACTGGTTTTGTGGTCCAGGGCCCCTACAACATGTTTTTTAATACTGCATAGGCTCAACAGTATGCAAAACTTCACGTATGTGGCTCAGGACCACAAAACCAGTCATAAGGGTCAATTTTGTGCAGAGATTTATTCATCATACAGTGTAGATAGCTTCACGAGTGTTTCTTAAAATGCATAAACTTGCACTAGAATAGACTACGCTAATCAGTGATGACGTTCTTTGATAATAGTAGGCTGCTTTTAGCCTTATGCTGGAGCTGGTTTCGGGCAATGAGACTAGGTATGTAAATAATTTAATACATTAGCACAGTAATATCATGTATTGGCGATCTCGCTGGCTGATGATAGGACCCAACACTACTATAGAGTATTATTTATTCACCCTCCATGCTTCCTAGGTGTATATGACTTCCTTCTTTCAGATGAATGCATTAGGAGTTATATTAAAATTTATCCTAGCACTCCCAAGCTTTAAAATCGCATAGATGGGTGTTTTTCCTCATCAGTCCAAAACAAGTCCAATAATATGCATCCATCCATAATAAAAACCACCTCACATGGCTCCGGGTAGTTAACAAAGGCCTTCTGTAGTGAATCGATGCGTTTTTAAGAAAAATATCCATATTTAAAACATAAGAATCACTTTAATCTAGCTTGCACTAACAATTGAGGAGCTCTTTTCCAAAACGCTATAAATCCATTTTGATTAATTTGAGTAAAAATGTGTTTTCTTTACCAAGAAAGTGGCAAGATGAAAACCACTATTTTCTTTTCTAGGTTATAATAACATAAATTTAAATCTAGGTTTTGATTTGTCAAAGATTTATTATAAAAACTTTATTTGCAATAAATCCATTAGGGGTCTATGCTTACTTTTCTTTTTAGAGAAAGTATAAGAGATGGAAAGAGATGGCATAAGTGCAATCAAACTCATAAACTCTTGTTGAGATTAATGTTTTAAATATCCTATTTTGAAAATAGAAATATTAAATGATTTTCATAACTAAAAAGATAAAAATGAAATGCTGCCAGTAGGTGGCGCAAGTCACTGATTTAATTTCTGAATCATATTATTCATTTGATTCCTTGAAACGGCTGATTAATTCAGGAATAAAGCAAGTGACTTTTTATGAATGGGTAACTGATTCATTGACTTACTAGAAAACGCACGTTCATTTGTAAACGAAACACCGCTGTGTTTAAATGGAGATGCATAGCGGCTCAGTTGTGACTTTGTTTCAAACTATTTTTGAAGATGAAATGGAGCAAAATCAGGCAATAGTGTTATAGTCAGACAATGTAAGTCACTTAATATTAACTTCTTGTTTATTTAACTGTTGTATTAAATCAATATTTCATTTACAAACTCCCTTAAAATCATTAAAAGCTGTCAATCATCTTAGTTTATCGCGATTTTGCAAAATTATAATCAACGAAACTCTCTAGACTGCTCAGTGAATCTCTTATTTACACTCTCTCTACACTTTGTTTATGAAAGGATTCGTGAGTCGTCTGTGATACATTACTCAACGTTGAAAACTAGGATGCGGGGTGTATTCAAAGCGCCGCCTTTACAGTTTACAATGTGTGAAATGCTGCGCTGTGATTGGTTGAGCGGATGTATCGCATTTTGCAGAAAAGGGAGACTGGCGTTTGTCACGGTTTGGTAAAAGGAGAAAACATGACAGAATAACACGGCAGATATCGCATTTTGCGTAAAATTAAAAACTGCCTTTTCAATAACGACCAGATACAATACTGATTTTGGCAGGAACTCAGTTTTGTAAAAAATGGCGTTTATCGCGTTTTGGAAAAGAGCTCTTCAATTGTACACGGAACTAGCTTCTTTGACAAGGGTGTTGCAGTACTGAAGTACAGTCTAAGCTGTTCGCCAATCGCAACGCAGTGGGACAGCTAACCAATCACAACACATTTCGTTTTTCAGAAGGTGGGCCTTCATTAAGCCCGGAGCTAATCGAGTCATTTGTGTCGGTCTGGGAGAAATGTATTGTAATAATGTAAATTATGTTAAAAATAATGCGTTTTCTGAACCACCAAGCATGAAAGCGTGTTCTAGTACACCCCCAAAACAATATCAAGATTTAATAAAAGAGCATAATAGGACCCCTTTAAGTAAAGATCATGTTCAATGAAGATATTTTGTAAATTTCCTACCGTAAATGTATCCAAACGTAATTACTGATCAGTAATATGCATTCCTAATAACTTAATTTGGACAACTTTAAAAGTGATTTAAATTTTTTTATTTATTTATTTATTTATTTATTTTTGCACCCTCAGATTCCAAATTTTAAAATGGTTGCATCTCGGCCAAGTATTGTCCTATCCTAGCAAACCATACATCAATGGAAAAACTATTTATTTGGCTTTCAGATGATGTATAAATCATTGACTGGTTTTGTGGTCCAGGGTCACGAATATCTTCCTTAAACAGCATCTGTAATATTGTAATGATTTTTGTCATAAAAGAAAAATCATTTTAAACAGTACAAAGTATTCTTGGCTATTGCTACAAATATGACTGGTTTTGTGGTCCAGGGTCACATATGTTTTTGAAAATGTTTTTGAAATCAGAAATTTCTTAATACCGCATAGGCCCAGCAGTATGCAAAATTTGACATGTATTACAATTCAATTTGTTTTATAATGAAATGAATTCATTTATTCACCAAGGATGCATTACATTGATCAAAAGTGACAGTAAAGACTTGTGTGTTCAAATAAATGCAGTTTTTTGAAAAAAGGTGGTTTTCACAAAAATATTAAATGGCACTATTTTCAACAGATCAGATCAGAATATTAGAAACATTTCTGGATGATCATGTGACACTGAAGACTAAAGTAATGGCTGCTGAAAATTCAGCTTTGCCTTCACCAGTTACAAAAAGTTTTTAAATTGTTTCTCAATATTACAGTTTTATTGCATTTCTGATTTAAAAAAAAATGCATTATTGGTGAGCATAAGAAAACTCTTTGAAAAACACACACAAAAAAACTGCCAACCTTTTGCTTCTTCTTTTTTTTTTTAATTTTGGCATCTGAAGACGACACACAAATTTGGTTGCATTAATGTTTTTGCATTTAGCATCTTTTTTTTTTTTTCCCCCCCAAACTTCTTTCCAGAATTGACTTAAGCTCAATTTGTGGGTTATAACCCCTGCTAGAAGTCTTTTCATTACCGCACGTAAAACTGCTGCTCTGAAATATTACAAATTCTACATTCTGGTGACATCTTAATTTTCAGCTCGTCAAAAACAAGCGTCCATCCCCAAATTGAAATATGTGTTGACAGAGCGTGATCTCCCACCACACTTAAGTTTATTTCACATGTTACATAAAAGGCACGTTATTTTACATGTCATGTTTGCCACTGTTATTTGCCTAGAAATTTGCAGAAAGCAAAATGAGTTTTCAGCAGTTACATGCTTTTTCGAATCAAGTTAGACTGAGATGTGCCAATTTATAAAGTTCCATGTCTCTCTTCCTTACTGGCTTTTCCATATATCATGTTTAAATTAAAGACTACCTTCTGTTTCTTAATAGCGCAGAGAGCTCGCCAGAGCCCCGCTGTTTTCCCATCATAATATTAAAATCAGTCCTTCACGATTATGTTGGCATGCTGTCAGCTGGCTGCCTGCACTTTTACCGCCTCTCTGGCAGAGAGGAACTGCAGACTTCTGAGATTTTCCTTCTCTTTCATCACGGCTCACTCATTGACCATCGCATGCCTGCGCTCATTCCATTTGTTAAAGGACGAAAATGAATAGTCCGACCAAAAAATGCACGCAATATATTGTACTAATCTAAAATACATGCAACCTGATTAGGTATGCTTAAATATTGCTTATGTCAAACAGCCTCTTTCACATTTTTTTTTTTTTGCTATTCATTAATTTTGCACACTAAAACAGTTCAGATATTATGTAGTCAGATTTTTTTTTTTTTTTAATGTATCCCTCGCTAAATAAGCAGCATGTTCATATTCAAATGTAAAAACAAAAGGAATAGGAAATGCACTGAGTCGTATTGTAGTGTGACATTTATGCACAGGATTTGTGTTCTGTCCTTTTGGCAGATTTAAACAATGCACAATAAAGGCATTGAACGCCGGCTGGATTCAGATAAAAGAGAATTGTCATAATAAGAAGCAGCAGACGGCCGACACATGAGGAGAACGCTTCTCCGCTAAATCAAATGAATTGTACAAGTGGGGAAACTGATTGTGATCTGTTTGGCGCAAACAGTGTCATACTGTAGTGGGATTTAAAAAGAGTAATTGTTTTAGCTTGGTGAGCGGATTTGGAAAGTCCTGAAAATAGGTGTCAATTTTAATAAGGCAAGGTCTTTCCCAGAATAAAGGAGGAAGTTCCGCTTACTCTAAAGTGGCAGGCTTTTTTTTTCCGGATCCGTTCTGACTTCTGCTGTTGTTTTTGCAGTGATTCATTTCCAGGTGACAGCTACGGACGGTCATATCCACAGCCGACCAACAATTTGCGATTGCTTCCTCTCCGTTTAAATTTATCCCTCTGTTGAAAGCGCCCTCGTAAATGGCTCCTATAAACGTATTATTTACTGAAACGCAGGAAATTTGTCATGTCTTCCAGAAAACAATTCTCTCAATATTTCGCGGCATGAATTGAAAACAGGCATTGGAAAATCCAAATGAAAACCACTTGTTTTAAAGTCCGAAAACTGCGGACGGAGAGGAGCACGGCTGGTTTTCTGCCCCTTAATTTTTCTTTCAAATAGAAGGCATCTGTTGTCTTTTAGAGGCCCGTCGTATTTGCATTATGATTGGATGTCGTGACCAGTCGCAATGTCTGATGACAGAGAAGTGAAGACGGAGGAGAGGCCCTTTAAAGTGTTAAGGTTTGAGAACGACACATTTGCGCTCACACGCCACGCCACAGGGGCCGTACGTTCCTGGAGCTGATTAGTGTCATGGCATGGCTGGCCAAATTACAGCTCCACAAAGGCTAACATCTTCTTCTTCTATCCGGACATGAATGGAAGTTTCCCCCCCTTCTCGTTTAAATCAAGAGAATTAGATAAATATGGGATCTGTAAACTTACTGCGACATGTTTTCTCCACCCAAAATATGCCTACCGGCCTTTTGCCATTCTGTAATTCCTCCGAAGCCTTGAAATTAAAGCCAGTCAGACACAAGACTCCTCCTAAAGCTTTGAAGGCTTTCTCCATTAGTCGGAGGAGAAATGGTTTGCGTTCAACACATTGCTCTGAGTGGCGTTTCTGTTCTGTCTCCATTTAATGTCTTGCATGCTGGTATTTTAATTTCATTTGATCCCATAAGTCTCTGTGAGGACCGGGGCATTATTCTCTTCTAAGTGAGGCTGTGTGAACGTCAGAGCTGACAGGAATGAGGTGCTCACTTTGTTTTTGTTTTTTTGAGGACATTTTCAAGGCATAATTTTGATTACAGATCTCTTGTAATGCAATCAACACGCTTCCTGCTGCGGTAGCTGTTTTTAAGCTCAAGTTGGTGGGTGGGTGGGTGGCTTTGGCAGAGAGACAACAGGCCTCATGTGCGGGTGGCTAATGAATGTCCCTCTTTATGTGGGTCAGTGGTTAATGTTCCCCCTTTCTGTCCCTCCGGCTGCAGGTTCCCTCAACACTGACAGCTTTGCTGAGAAACGGCCCCTCCTCGGCGTGTGCAAGAGCACGGGCTCTTCGGGGTGAGTGCACAACGACAACGTCACTTCCACTGTCAGCTCGGCCTAGTGTCTCGCATGGTGCCGGAGCTTTCGTATTCACAGGTCACGTCTGGTTGTTTTTCAGCTGCACACAAGCACAGTTTCAGCACAAGCTGGGGCTGGTGACATAATAATAGAATGAGTTTATTAAAAGCATTTATTGTACATTACACTGTAAAAAACACAATTTGTTGAATCAACTTTGTTGATCATTTGTTACACTGCTGCCTTAAAATTTTAAGTTCAGTCAACTCAAATAAGTTTAGTCAACTTGAAATGTTAAAGGGGTCATCGGATGCCCATTTTCCACAAGTTAATATGATTCTTTAGGGCCTTAATGAAAAGTCTATAATATACTTTGGTTAAAAATTCTCAATGGTTGTGTAAAACAACACCCTTTTTACCTTGCCAAAATCAGCTCAACAAAAATCATCTCATTCTGGTCGAGGCTGCTTTAAATGCAAATTAGCTCTGCTAACCCCGCCCCTCCCTTCTCTCTGTGGATAGACGTGCATGTTTACTTTAGCCACGTTTAGTCGCTAAACTTGCTAACTAGCACTTTATTAGGAAAGGCGATCGCAAAGATTCATAAAAAAAAAACAAAAAAAAAACCTTATACTCACTCCTGCTGTAAGTGAAGCTGGATCATGAAACCTAATATACTGCATCTTCAGGGCTCAGATGTCAGGAGTAAATGACGACCACTATGTTCATTATTACATCCAGCAACACAACACCTTAATCGGAGATATTCTTGTCTAACTTACATCCCTGCTCTGGCATCGAAACAAAGAGGACGGACTCTGATGACAGCTGATCTGAGGTAAAACGCTCATGTCATCGTGGGAGCGGCCTCTGTCGGTGTGACGCCACAACAACAGGCATTTGAGAATGGCTCGGTTTGAAAAAGGGAATGTTATTTTTACAGATTAATTAAAAACCACTGCATGGATTTTTATCATTATAGGGTAGATTTGTACATACACTGCCAACACACATTAATGTTCAAACAACATGTAAAAGTGAACTTAGCATCCGATGACCCCTTTAAGTAACTTAGATATGTGAGTTGAATTGGGGTTGTTAGACTTAAAAGCTGGGTAAGTTACCCAGCTGCCTTAAAATGTTTTTTAAAGTTGAATCAAGTCGGATATCTAAGTTGTCACTTAGTACAACTTTTACAAGTTGAATTAACTTTTTTGAGTTGACTAAACTTAATTTATTAACTGGCTTCCTTAAAAATGTAAGTTGACTGTCTGTCTATCTATCTATCTATCTATCTATCTATCTATCTATCTATCAGGGGCGTTTCCTCTGAGGAGGCAAGGGAGGCATTGCCTCCTCAAAATTTTGGATGAGAAAAACAAATTGTAGTACAAAAATCGAATTCCATTACCCTTCAGATTGCGCAAATTGAAATTGCAAATTGAAAATACGGCTAATGAAAACGCGTCAATTTTGCAAAAACTTGCATATGTTGCAAAAAAGTTTTTACGCTTGCATGAGGTGGTTTTTCAGGCAGTTCAAAAAAGGAATGTTTCACAAAACTACAATGCCAATATTTTTTTTTTTTTTTTAATAAATAAGACTTAAAATGGCATTAATTATTTTGGAATAAATGTAAAATGTAAAAATACTTGATGAGATTCTTGGCTTTAATAAATAGAATATTGATGTTGATTGTTAATGAATTAAAAAAAATATATATATATATTTTATTTTATCTGTACACACACTAGATTTTTTTTTTTTTGTTGAAATTTTGCACATTAAATTGATCACAATTTTTAAAAATATTGTTTATTATATTATTGAATTTAACAGTATTACTGAATTTTGAACAGCAGTGAATATACACAAACACACATTTTATCAAAATGAATGTTTTTTTTGTCAACATTATACTCAGTTTTTGTTTCGTGCAAATATATGCAATTACATTTATTTTATCGATTATTTGTTGCAACTATTGCATTCAGCTATTATTGTAAAGATGTCAGCTGTGAAATCATTTTTGTACAGTGTTATACAGTGTAGACTATTGGTCAGCTTTATTTTTTATTACTTCATTTGAGAAAACGCAGTTGAGGTTGAATGCAGGTCAGAGGCATTTAAAATCTTTGCATTTTTTCCCCAAGTGAAGTTTTATAGCTATAATAGGCTTGTATCCATCTCCTGGCCTGCGCGACACGAGTAGAGACATGTAAAACTCTTCATGAGGTGAAACCTATGTGCTAATGGAATGTTCCGTCGTTGTCCGGTTTATGGCGCTTTCCCGTTTTAAAGTGCGGTGGAGTCCAAGCCACATCCCTCAGTGTGTGCAACATTTAGATATTATGAGGTACAAATCCTAAGTACATTTGAAAACCTGTAATTTGTCATACATAATGACCTGCATCAAAGGTCTGATGGGGCCAGGGAGTGGTCTGGACAGAGACGGCCAAACCCTGCTGACAGTCTGACCGACCCGGTCGGCTCCAAAGGGGCCAGATCTGCAACCTTGGACCCCTGACAGAGCCGGACTGCGATCTGTGAGAAATATGCCCCCTTAGGGAGTGAGAGGGAGCAGGGCGCATCAGTTATTGGCTCCTCTCCTCCCCTCAGCTATGTCTGCCACCTCTTAAAACAAACTCCTCCGCTGCTGCTGCAAATCTTAACTCAATATTTCCTCCCGAGGAAATAGAATAAGGAAGTCTGTCTTCAGCACACTTTGATGGAGACCACCATCCCAGCCGTTCCAAGACTTGAGCTTTGCTCTGCCGGCGCTTATGCAGCCAAAACGCGCCGTGTCCGCCCCGACATGGAGACAGGCTCTGACGGTTTGGCTTTGTACTCCTGCAACGGTTGGTCTAATGCTGAAAACATGCCTCGTGTTGAAAACCATAACCCTCTCCCTCAGGGTGAATGGTGTTGCCGCTGCTACGTTCCAGTAGAAGTGTTTGGTAAATAGCCTAGCTCTGTAGTTTTCTTTTTTTTTGAAAGGCTGCGCTGTGCTCGGTTCTTTCCCCTTTACTGAAATAGTTCATAAACTTACCAAAGTCCTCACACGATTTTTAGTATATAATCATTTTGAAATAACAGCTTTTGTCAACCACCAGTGTGGATGCTGTCTTGACACTCAAATGGAAAACAGATTGCAGTCTTGGCCGATACAGCACTGCTGGTTTAGAAGTTGGTTCACTCAGCTTTAGGCTTAGATTACAAGATTTGCAAATTAAAGGAAAACCAGAAAGAGGAAAAAGCATGTGTGCTAAATCCTTCGTTGCAGAACTCCGGCCAGACACATTCAACATAATTTTGTCAATGGAGGGGATTATGCCTTAAGTCCAAACAATGTATGGATCTGGTGAATTTCCTGACAGCTAAGTACACACACCGCCCTTCGTGCCGTGCTACACTGCCGGTAGGGTTTGCAAATTAGCAAGGAATGCGTGTGCTATTCAATCCGCTGTTGGCCCCCACATGTATCTGGAAAGGATTTGATTTTCCACCGTGCCATTGTTATTATTTTATTTTTGCTTTAATTAGTGCTGCAGGTATTACAGTGACCAGGTTGAGACTGTGTTCTCTCATGCCAAATGCATGCAGCTTAGTGTCAAGTCACATTTATTTACAAAAAAAAGAGAAAGTGTATGCTAGCGTAGAATACATGAAGCCAAGATCTAACAACATTAAAACCATAAAATGAAACAAAAAGTTAGATTATAATTAGAAAGTGTGTATATACGATAAGATAAATGTGAGCCTGTACCACAAAACCAGTCTTAAGTCACTGGGGTATATTTGTAGCAATAGCCAAAAAATACATTTTATGGGTCAAAATTATTGATTTTTCTTTTAGGCCAAAAAACGTTAGGAAATTAAGTAAAGATCGTGTTCCATGAAGATATTTTGTACATTTCCTACTGTAAATATATCAAAACATAATTTTTGATTAGTAATATGCATTAAGAACTTCATTTGGACAACTTTAAAGGTGATTTTCTCAATATTTAGATTTTTTTGCACCCTCAGATTACAGATTTCACATAGTTGTATCTCGGCCAAATATTGTTCTATCAATGAAAAGCCTATTTATTCAGCTTTCAGATGATGTATAAATCTCAATTTCGAATTTATGACTGGTTTTGTGGTCCAGGGTCACAAATATTAAAATTAGTAATTAGTAAGATTTGAATTTTAAATAAGTAAATGAATAAATGTATGCCTAATACATGAATCAATGATCTAACAGAATTGAAACCAGTGGAAATAAAATAAAATAAGTGGAATAATTAAAATAATAAATAAATGAATGAAAGAAAAATAAATGGTTAACAAAAATAAATAAATAAATAAAATAAATAACCCCCAAAAAGTGTGTATAGATGGAATGTAGCCATTAAATTCTCATTTTTAATACATGAATCCAAGATCTAACAACATTAAAACATAATAACATAAATGAAATAATTCAAAAGTTAGATTATAATTAGAAAGTGTGTGAAAGTGGTAGTAAGATAAATAAATGCATGCCTAGTACATGAATCCATGATCTAACAGAATTAAAATCATAAGTGGAATAATTAAAATAATAAACAAGTAAAGGAAAGGAAAAATAAATGGGTAACAAAAATAAATAAATTTAATACATAAATAAATACTTTTTAATACATGGATTCACGATCTAATAACACTAAAACCAGAAGTGAAATGATTAATAAAAGGAAAAATAAATGGTTAAAAAAATGATGATAATAATAAAAAATAACTGACAAGAAAAGGGGGGAAGAAGAAAGAAAGTGTATATATGCTAGCATATAGATTGAATGTAGTGATTAAATTATCATTGTTTATACTTGGATTCAAGGTCTAACAACATTTAAAACCACAGGAGAAATTATTAAATAATAAATATTAAATAAAAGTAAAAATAATTGGTTAAAAAAAAAACTGAAAAAAAGTGTATATATGCTATCATACAGATGGAATGTAGGCATTAATTTTTTATTTTTAATACATGAATCGAATGTCTAACAACATTTAAACCATACGTGAAATAATTAAAATGGTAAATAAATAAATAAATAAAAGGAAAAATAAACAAAAAATAACACAAAAAAGGAAAAAGAAATAAAACCTATATATGCTAGCATATAGATGGAGTGTAGCCATTAAATTTACATTTTAATACATGGATCTAAACATTAAAACCATAAGTGAAATAATTAAAATAAAGAAATAAAGAAATAAAAGGAAAAAAAAGGAAAAAAAATAAATGGTAAACAAAAAAATAACGAAAAAAGGAAAAAGAAAAAAAGCATATTTATGTAGCCATTAAATTCTCATTTTTAATACATGGATCCAAGATCTAACAACATTAAAACCATAAATGAAATAAACTAGTAAGTAAATAAATAAATAAATAAATAAATAAATAAATAAATAAAAGGTCAACTAAATGGTTAACAAAGAAAAGAAAGTGTATATACGCTGACATAAATATTAAAATTAGTAATAAATTAGAAATAAATAAATAAAAAGTAAAATAAATGATCAAAAAAAAAAAAAAAAAAAAGGCTATTCTTGTTTTTAATACATGGATCCAAGGTCTAACAACATTAAAACCATAAGTGAAATAATTAAAGTAGTAAACGCATAAATAAAAGGTAAAAAATAAATTGAACAAAAAATAACTGAAAAACTGTATATATGTCATCATATAGATGGAATGTGTCCATTAACGTCTCCTTTTTAATGCATGGATGCAATGGAAATAAATAAATAAATAAAAGGGAAAAATAAATGGTTAGAAAAAATAATCAAAAAATTACCAAAATACAATATATTGTATAACCTCAGACAGTATCAGGAGCTAAGGAATAAAAATCAGTCATTAAGCTGGATTTAAAAGCGTGCCGTTTAACCGTTTGTGGCCTTTGCAGTATGTTTGGTAGGGGTAAAAGTTCACTCCGCAAGAGGCCTGCTTTTGTTCTCTGGATTGTGGAGAAATTAAGTTGTTGGGCAGGCAGAAAACAGTGCCCTCTCTTCCTTCCCCTTAAATTTCCAGATCTCCATGGAGAGGATGTGGATGATTTTTTTTTTTTCTTTCTTTTTTTTTTGCGCAATCCTCTAATGCAATCCTCTGTCATTTTGGAGATTACAGCTGGACCGCTGTCAGGGACTACAGCACGTGGAGGTTCAGAAGAAGGTCCGGTCCTCATGATTTTTGACTCCGCAGCGACCACACTGTGCCTGGCTCTGGGATGGTGGCAAAGATCCAGTGACTCTCCCACTGTATGGCTCTGAAGAGCAGAGTCTCATCCCACTGTCCACCCAGTGTTATCAATGAGATCTGTTTTTACTTTTTTTCTTTTAACTATGACCCTAATTGTCCTTACCCAAAGCTGTATCAATGCAAAGTCCTGCTGGCACCCACTGCCTGCTTATTAATTACACAATCGCTGGGAGGAACAGAAACCAAGTTTTGTCCATGTGGCTATTTTTAAAGCGACTTAGCTAAAGCCTACTGTGCTATTAAGCTGTGCTTTTCATTGCATTTTTATTGAGATGTGAGAAATCCCTCTTAAGTGTATTAAATGATAAATCTCTGTGCGTTTGTATTAGACACAGGATTAAGGGAGGATTGGGAAGTGATGCTTTTAGAGCCCATGAGCCTGTTACTCTCTTGCCATCACACCAGGAACTGTGAGATCTCTTGGCTCAGATGGTGCGATCATGCAGAGATCAGTGGAGGTGAATAGGAGACATGTCAGCTTGTGGTAGAGCAAAACCAAAAGTACATTTAAAGGGACAGTTCACCCCAAAATTGTCACCATTTCATCTTATAAAGTAGATGATTTATAGTTTCAAATATTAAAGGAATAGTTTGCCCAAAAATGTAATTAATTTTAATTTAAAATTAAAATCAGCCCATTCAAGATGTACATTACCAGTCAAAAGTTTTGGACAGTTACATTTTTAATGTTTTTAAAGAAGTCTCTTCTGCTCACCAAGCCTGCATTTATTTGCTCCAAAATAGAGCAAAAACTGTTATTGTGAAATATTTTTTACCATTTAAAATAACTGCTTTCTATTTGAATATATTTTAAAATGTAATTTATTCCTTTGATCAAAGCTAAATTTTCTGTATCATTTCTTCAGTCCTCAGTGTCACATGATCCTTCAGAAATCATTCTGATATGCTGATTTGCTGTACAAGAAAAATTGTATATCATTATTATTATTATTATTATTATTATCAATATTTAAAACATTTTTTTTCAGGATTGTATGATGAATAGAAATATCCAAAGATCAGAATTTATATAATAACACTATTGTAACATTATACAGTACACTATACCATTCAAAAGCTTGGAGTCTATATATATATATATATATAAGTATATATATATATATTAAGTTTATTTATTTATTTTTGGGGAAAGGAATTATAAAAATTAATACTTTTATTTAGCAAGGATGCTTAAATTTGATCAAAAGTGATGACATTTATAATGTAACAAAAGAGTTCTGTTTTAGATAAATACTGTTATTCTGAACTTTCTGTTCATCAAAGAAACCTTTAAAAAAAAAAAAGGTAAAATAGTAAAAATGTGCTGTACTTTGAATCAAATAAATGCAGGCTTGGTGAGCAGAAGATACTTCTTTAAAAAACATTAAAAAACGTCCTGTGCAAAAACTTTTGACTGGTAGTGTAGATGAGTTATTTCTTTATCAGAACAGATTTAGAGAAATTTTGTAATGCATCACTTGCTCACTAGTGGATCCTCTGCAGTGAATGGGTGCCGTCACAATGAAAGTCCGAACAGCTGAAAAAACATCACAATAATCCATAAATAATCCACACAACTCCGGTTCATCATTTAACATGTTGTGTGGTGAAAAGCTGCATGTTTGTAGGAACAAACCCATCATTAAGCGGTTTTAACTTTAAATCGTCGCTTCTGGCTAAAAAAATAAAAAATAAATAATAATAATAATGTCGCCTTCTGTGAAAAAGTACATGCCCCGTTTTCCTCTCACATCAAAATCCACCAAAATTTTTGTTTAGAAATGTTTTGGACTGTTTTCGCTTGTAAACAGTGCTTGATATGTGCATATTTCTCTCCTGATTCAAATGAGATTACTTTTTCACAAGGGAAAGCAGTAAAATGTCTTAATTATGGATTTTTTTTAAATGCAAACATGCAACTTTTTGCTTCAGAAATCATGGACTGGAGTTGTGTTATGGATTATTGTGTTTTTATTAGCTGTTTGGATTCTGATGGCACCCATTCACTATAGAGGACCCATTGGTGAGCAAGAGAGGTAATGCTAAATTTCTCCGAATCAATAAACAAACCAATCTACATCTTTGATGGCCTGATAGTAAATGATCAGCAAATTTCCAACTTTTTATTTAAATTGTTCAGCACTTTTTGCATTCATTGTTTGTGTGTTCAGTACACTCCCATAGTGCTGATAAAATGTAATATTTCATCTCTCATGCTACTGGCTCAATTGGCTATTTTTCTGGCCCACACATAAGATATAAAGAGTCGTTTGTCTCTTTCCATTGCCGTTGCATTTGATGCATGAGTCCACTTTAAAACCAGTGTTTACTTTTGGGTTCTTATGGGAACATTAAAAAAGATTAGATGAAATAAAACCTCTTTATGGTCATGAATCGTCTTTTTTGGAAGCTTACAAAGTTAAACGCAATGTTAAAAGTTTATCACTCCACCTCACGCACATTCTCTTTTTTTCCTTGACATTTGTGTTATTTTACCATATCTATTTTTTGCTTCATGTTTCAGTGTAATTTGAGTTAGGCGTTATGATCTGCTGATAGGTCTGACAGACACAGTCCTCACTCTTACAGTCATGTTAAAGATGAATGCATTTCCTTCCCATGATGGATCCTCCACCCTTCAAGTTATTTGGAAAGTTCATGCCAGGTGCATCTTCGGGTCTCAGATCATCCTTGTGTGCTTTTTCATGCTGACTGGATGGCCACATAATTCAAGCTCTCGGGGATGGGAATCTCATGGCTTTGAAGTTTTCCCTGTTTTTCAAGGGCACTTGTCTCAGATCGGTTTTCCATGAGCATACGTCTCCTTATCTTTCCGATTAATTGCAGAGGAGGCGCACAGGCGTGTAACATCATCCTTTTCGTGATTGTGCAAATTTAGGAGTAATGTGCCTATTACCTTTCTTAAGTTAAAAAAAATACTTTTTTTTTTTTTTTAAATAGGATGCTAGTAGCCTCTTTAATTTGACTTTTGACTTTTTTACAAGTGCATTATTTTTAAACAATCCTATTTTTTTTCTCTCTCTTATTTTTTTTTCAGAATCTGCAAAATCTTAATTATTATACCAGAATAAGAGGGATCATACAAAATACGTTATTTTTTTAGTACTGACCTGAATAAGATTATAATAATTAATAAAAATGACGCTGTTTAAAAGTTTACATACACTTGATTCTTAATACTGTGTTGTTACCTGAATGTTATATATATATATATATTTTTTTAAGTTGTTCATGAGTCCCTTGTTTGTCCTGAACAGTTAAACTGCCCGTTGTTCTTCAGAAATTCTGTTTTTTCAGCATTTTTGTGTATTTGAACCCTTTTCAACAGTGACTGTATGATTTTGAGATCCATCTTTTCACACTGAGGACAACTGAGGGACTCAGTTATGCAACTATTACAGACGGTTCAAACGCTCACTGATGCTCCAGAAAGAAACAATGCATTAGGAGCAGGGGGGTGAAAACTTTTGGAATTTAAAGATCAGGGTAAGTTTAATTTATTTTGTATCTTGGGAAACATGCAACGATCTTCTGTAGCTTCTAAAGGGCAGTACTAAATGAAAACAAATATGATATTTAAGCAAAATTAGAAAATATACACGTCTTCATTCCGTTCAAAAGTTTACACCCCCAGCTCCTAATGCATCGTTTTTGCTTCTGGAGCATCAGTGAGTATTTGAACCTTCTGTAATAGTTGCATATGAGTCCCTCAGTGTGAAAAGATGGATCTCAAAATCATACAGTCATTGTTGGAAAGGGTTCAACTACACAAAAATACTGAAAAACCAAAGAATTTGTGAGACCTGAAGGATTTTTCTAAAGAACAGGACAACAAGGGACTCATGAACAACTGTCACTAAACAAAAAAAATCACAGCTGTGGATCATTCAGGTAACAACAAAGTATTACGAATCAAGTGTATGTAAACTTTTGAACAGGGTTATTTAATTTTATAAATTCAACTATTATTTTCTCTTGTGGACTATATGTAAACATCTTTTATGTGAAATATCTTATTCAGGTCAGTACTAAATTAAAAAATAATATGGATTTTGTATGATCCCTCTTATTTTGCTAAAATAATTAACATTTTGCAGATTATGCAAGGTGTATGTAAACTTTTGACCTTAACTGTACTTTTTAAATGTTTAATAATGGTTAAATGTTTAATGGCTTGGCATGAACAAAGTAGCAATAAGGTGCAAAGGTATTAATATATATATATTTTTTGACCCAACTGTATTATAATCTTTAATGCGCATCAATGCGCCACACTTGGATATTGACTTCTCAAAGACATTAAGGATAAAAAAGCCATTCTTAGACCTGAACTGTCCACTTCGACATTCCTGTTTCTTTTTCCAGTGTCTGTTCCTTTTTTTAAAAAGTAATTAAATGCTGTAAACACCATTACAAGAGCACCAGTGCCCCTGCAACAGGCTCCTCATTTCAATGTGTTTCCAATATGCATGCGAATCTGTGGAGAGCTCAGTGAAAGGGGAGGAAATGTATTTCTGGCAGTGCTGCAGACATGGAACTGCGGTTGAACTTTTTACCCTAATTACTTTCCCGCTAATGCCCACGGCGTGCTGGAATCAAAGGGCCCCCTCAGGCCCCAAGAAGCCTGTGATGTGGCCAGCGTTTGTTGTGTGTTGAAGCTCGGCTTGAGAAAGACAGGGGCTGAAAGAGAGAGAGAGGGCGCAAAATTGTGACAGATTTTTTTTTTTTTTCTCCTCGAAAATGTCTCAGTTACCACCCACCTCACTTGTTGCCTACAAAAATAGAGTAATTGTTTTCATCTGTGTTTTTACATTGCCGTACTTGGAAATAGCTGTTATAAATCAATACGAGGCTGGCTCGAGGGACTTATCACGGTCCAGAGATCAGAGTTGCGATTTGTCTGTTTCTTCATTTTCCTCAAACACCTTTTGAAAAGGAATATCTCGCACTTCAAGCATCTGTTTTTCATGTTTGTTGAACGATAACAAAAAGCCTGGGAGGATAATAAAAGAGCTTCATATCTCGCCTTATCTTAGAAGAAACAACACGGGGTGGGTTTAGCGCAGTTTTATGCGATTAAACTTTTGAAGGGACATTGTCCAACAGATTTGCTTTTTATTTATGGCGCATTTATTGAGTTTAGCTAGTGAATTAAGCTCATGTTTTGTGGTGTGCCTCTCAGAAGGTCGGCTGGTATTTTGGGGTAAGGCAGTATTTGTTTTGCATTTCCAGAGCATGTAATTGTCTCTTCGTATTCGGAAAGCTTGTAAAGCAGCTGAAGCCAAAAAGCGATGACGTCGCCTTGTAAATGGATTTACTCGCTAGCACTGCTCTTCGTTTCCAGACTTCCTATTTTATGTTCCTTTCCCCTTGTCAGTTTCCGTTCAGGTTAGTGAAATGATTAAAACCTCACGATGTAAAAAGCACCAAAATGGTTATCTTACAGGGTTCAGAGTCATGCTGAAATACAGACATCAAAACGTTTACGAGATTATAAAAGTGATGAGTTGGCCAGCTCGTCACGTAGTGGCGTAATGTGCGTAATTACCATTGTAAACATATGCAATGCTAAAATTAAGCCAAACCTTAACTGTAAAAATGGTTCATGTTCCTCCCGAGAGTGACTTTTCCCATTTGGTTACCACGAGGGAGGCCGAGACCAGAAAAAGGCCTTTTTTTATTGTCTTACCATGCTGAGGGGAGATGGATTTTGCAGGTGTGCATCTTGGACGTTTTGTAAGATTGTACCCAGCCATTAGACGCGCCGTTGAGATTGTGGATATTCACATTTGAAGCTTTGTGAAGTTGTGTCACGCCAAATAAAGAAGGTTGAATTTACCAGACGTGAACTTGTGAGTTCAGGTCACCACCACTTCCAGTGTGTAAAACAACTGAGACATATTTTTAAAAAAATTTTTTCCTTTTTTTAAAGGAGAAGTCCACATCCAGAACCAAAATTTACAGATAATGTGCTCACCCTCTTGTTATCCAAGATGTTCATTCTTTCTTTTTTCAGTCGTAAAGAAATTGTTTTTTGAGGAAAACATTTCAGGATTTTTCTCCATATAATGGACTGCTGTGGTGCCTTGAGTTTGAACTTCCAAAATGCAGCTTCAAATGAGTTTAAATACTTTTTTAATCTTAAACGCTCATCTTGCCTTGCTCTGCCTGAACTCTGTGTACTCTGGCTCAAGACAGTTATGACAGGGTATGTCGAAAAACTCCGATCGTATTTTCTCCCTCAACTTCAAAAATGATTTCAGAATCATCCTACATCGCAGCAGAAGTACCAACCCAGTCTTTGCAAAGTGAACATGCAAAGAAGATCAAACACCCTTAACAAAAAAGGTAAAACAGCGATATAGGACGATTTGAAGTTGAGGGAGAACATGAGATGGGAGTTTTTCGACATACCCTATCCTGTCATGAACCGTAAAAAAAACCAGTCCAGGCAGAGCAAGACGAGCGTTTGACATTAAAAAGCATATAAATTTTTCACTAGATAAGACCCTTTTTCCTCAGCTGGCATCGTTTACAACAATTTGGGATTGTTTGAAGCCGCATTTAAACTGCATTTTGGAAGTTCAAACTCGGGGCACCATAGAAGTGCATTATATGGGGAAAAAAAAAATCCTGAAATGTTTTCCACAAAAATTGTAATTTCTGAAGAAAGAAAGGCTTGAACATCTTGGATGGCAGGGGGGTGAGTACAACATCTGAACATCTTTCTGGAAGTGGACTTCTTCTTTAAAATGGTCAGTGACAAGTAGTGTGTTTCAGAAAGAGAGCGAGAGGAAAAAAACGAATTTTCTCTGCTCTTTATCCTTAAAATTATGATAACGCAATAACTTTTTATGGCCTTATGTTAATCAGATTTAGTATATGTATTAACTTGCCCTTTGCTAAAGAAATGGCCGGGATGAAAGTGACATATATAAAGTCGGATGGCTGAAGCCATAGGACAGGTCATAATATCTGTGCTCAATATCACCTAAAAGTGTGCTACACTGAAACGCTGATATGATTTTATAACGATAATTGAAATTTACTGACGCTTTCAAATCGAAGTCTCGATTCTCAGCGGGAGGAAATTGTATTATGTTGAGCGCGCACTGCGTCCATTAGAAGCGGTCCATTAGTTACGATGCAAAAAGGCAAACAATTGAAGTGGCCAATTTGATGATTCTTTTTTCAAGGCTATCATTGTCCCGTTAATCAATCTGGGAGCATATCATTTGTGTCACATTGGCTCTAAAACGCTTTAAATTGGATTGATCTGACCCAGATTATATTGAAATCAATGAATAGTGGCTCTAAGACAAGTTTAGGAAGTTAAATGCCCCTATTAATCTCGGTGTCTGAATCCAGAGGGGTTTTTAGCTATGATGATAATCTCTTTGTAGATAGCCGTGTCTCTCTCGTCGAGACTTCAAGCGTCCGCAGCTGTGAAAGGACAGCAGAAGGGAATAAAAATGCAGACTAATAGCTTTTGCAGATTTCTACGGTCATCCGTTTGACACACTTAAGATGCATTCACGCAGCAGACAAGGCAAGGTTAGTCCCCAAAAACAAAATGATGTATTAATCAATTAAAATGATTATTATATTCAAGATTATAAGATATATAGATATACACTACCAGTCAGAAGTTTTTGAACAGTGAGATTTTGAGTTCAGTGAGTTTTTTTTTGTTTTTTTTTAAGTCTTTTCTGCTTACAAAGACTGTATTTATTTGATCCAAAGTACAGCAAATATTTTCACTATTTCAAATAACTGTTTTCTATTTAAATATATTTTAAAATGTCATTGTCTTCGCTGAAAAGATCCAAAGATCAGCATTTATCTGAAACAAAAAGTTTTTAAGATTATGAAACTTTTTATTTAGCAAAGATGCTTTAAATTGATCAAAAGTGATGAAAATACATTTAGAATGTTACAAAAAAATTCTATTTCAGGTAAATGCTGTTCTTCTAAACTTTCTATTCATCAAAAAAACCTGAAAAAATTCTACTCAGCTGTTTTCGACATAATAATAATAAATGTTTTTTGTGTAGCAAATCAGAGTATTAGAATGATTTCTGAAGGATCATGTGACTGGAGTAATGATGGAGTAAAAATCACAGGAATAAATTACATTTTAAAATGTATTCAAATAGAAAATAGTTACAAAAATATTTGTTAAAAAATACTGTTTTTGCTGTACTTCGGATCAAATAAATGTTGGCTTGGTGAACAGAAAATACTATAAAAAACATTAAAAATCTTTTGACTAGTGTATATATTCCCTTTTTTTCTATTATATATTATATATGATATATGATGATATAATTGATTATATTTTATTTGCACTTTTTGAAATAACAATTAAGATATGTACATTTACATGTATTCAGAAAATGGGAGGCCTATATATATAGATATTTCTTTTAAACAAACGCATTGATTCACTTCAGAAGGACATTATTAACCCCTTGGAGTGATGTAGAGTACTTTTTAATGATGGATGCACCTTTGTTTATGTTATGTGTGTGTGTGTGTGTGTGTGTATATATATAATTTATTTATTTTTTTCTCCAGTTGATGACATTTCAAAACCATATATATACACATATACATATACATATACATTTATGTATATATATATATATATATATATATATATAAAATAAAATAAAATAATTTTTTTTTTCTCCAGTTGATGACATTATTCCTTAAATTAAAAGTTCAAACAAAAAATCAACATGAAAGAGTACATTTCTGAAAACTTTTTTATTTTATTTTATTTCATTTCATTTCATTTCTCAGGGACAATGTTATTTGTACAGAAATACGACCAAACTCAAACACTGGTTGGAAAGAATTCATGTCTGACTTGGTTTTATTTATTTTTACTAGACTGTCCAGTCACTGCCATGTGATTGTGTGTTTGTGTTTGTGATGTGGCTCTGAGACAGGGTTGTTACTGGCGGCTGGCCGATGTAGAGATGCAGCTCTGGGCACACGTTCATGTCTGCGGCGGGTTCTACTGCTTACTGGATTGTGTCGTTGACACGCATGCTGTAATCCAGCCAACTCAAACTCCCACATTAGGCTGAGACAGACCACGGGTCAGTTTTGCCACACAACCCTACCTGTTGGCCAATCCGGCCTTCTGAATGGCCATAGCACGATTTAAGGCTCGTGGGGCGATTTCATTAATCACTGATGGATCTGAGACACCGAGCCTCAGCTGTAGGCTTGACCTTCCAGATATTGAGAATGGGATGTCTGTCACACACACAGCGAGACTTCTGCTCCACGACATTATCGTGCTATCTTAAAAACATTATGCACAATCTGTCCACCCTGACCTCAAGCCACAGCGCTGAGGAGAAGTGGCTCAAATGGCAGCTGTTTGGAAACGCGCTCAAAGCACAGGCTGGATTTGCAATCGTCACGGCTTCACTCAGAGATCACTCACTGTCTGTGAAAGTAATGACAAATTAAAAACCTCCCTGGCTCTTCATCACTCAGAATCAGAACTCTAAAGTATAGGATGTTGAGAGACACCGCAGCTTTTTTTCATTTATGGTTTAAGTACTTCCATGTTCCACAATTTGCGGTTTGATGTCTTGGCCGCTTTGTAAAAACTGATATGTGCATGTTTGGAAAAAGAGTTGTTTCCTCGACATGCTGTCCACGCTGTTTTATCCACTGTTTGCATGCTTGTAAATTATGAATGAGGAGTAAAATGACTTTTTCCAACATTAAACAAGGGGAAACAAAGAAAAGAATTTGGGAACTTTTGAAATGATATATTGAAAGGGATAGTTCATCCAAAAATGAAAATTTCCCCTCAAGCCATTCTAGGTGTGTATGACTTTCTTCTTTCAGAAGAATACAATTGGAGTTATATTAAAAAAATGTCCTGGCTCTTCCAAGCCTTATAATGGCAGTGAATGGGTGCTGAGATTTCAAAGGCCATAAAAGTTCATCCATCATAAAAAGTACTCTACATGACTCCAAGGGGTTAATAATGGCCTTCTAAAGTGAATCGATGCATTTGTTTAAAAGAAATATCCATATTTAAAAGTTTATAAACCGGAATCTCTAGATTCCACTAACTGTTGTACGCGCTTTCACAAGAGTGGCATTCCAGTGGTTGGCGTAGGATGTAGAAGACCAGTCTCTTCTTGGATTAATTCTAAATTTCAAACATTTCTTTACAAATTCTTGTTTTGTACTTATAATTCGTGACCTGTGTTTTGTTTTTCTCTCTCATCTGTGTTTCTGCGTTCGTCACTATATCAGGTCACTTCTGAAGGCCTTTATTGTTTTTTTTTTCCCCCTTTTTTTTCTGCTTTTTTTTGTTTTTACTTTTCTTGTCTTTGTTCTGCTTTGTCTTGTTTTGTTTGTTTTTGTTTTTGTTTTTTTTGTGCTCTTTGTCTTGATTTTTTTTTTTTTTAAATGTATATTTATTTTTTTGCTTTGCCTTGATTAGTTTTCACCGGAGCTTATGCTATGCCTACATCATTCACTGGAATACCAATCTCTCACAAACGATAGTTAGCGGATTTTATTTCTTACACAAACACATCAGCAGGCCTTTATTAACCCTGTGTGGAGTCTGTTTTATGATGAATGCCAGTGGACTTTAAACATAATGACACTTAATTGGATTCAAAATCTCAACAGTCATTCACTTTGTCTTGTATTTGTTTTTTTTTATTTTGTCTTTTGTTTTCCCTTTTTTTTTTTTTTTGTTTTTGTTTTGTTTTTTTCTTGCTTTGCTCTGCTTTGTCTTGTTTTTTTTGTTTTTGCTTTTGTTTACTTTTCTTTGCTTTTTGTCATTCTTTTCTGTTTTGTTTTTTCACTTAATTTTTCTTCGCTTTGCTCTGCTTTCTTAGTTTTTTTGCTTTTAGTTTTTCTTTGCTTTGTCTTGTTTTCTGTTTTTTTTTTTTTTGCTTTTATTTATTTATTTTTTTCTTTTTCTTTTATCAAAAGGCCTTTATTAACACTGTGTGGAGTATGTTTTATGATGAATGCCACTTTATTGAATTTCAAATATGATGACACTTTATTAGATTCAAAATCTTTTGCTTTGCTTTGTTTTTTTTTGTTTTTTTGTTTGCTTTGCTTTGTTCTATTTTGTCTTTTTTTTTTTACCTTGTTTTGTTCTTCTTTGCTGTTTTTCTTTTTTTTTTTACCTTGTTTTGTTTTTAGTTTTTCCTTGCTTTGCTCTGCTTTTTCTTGTTTTATATTTTGCTTTTGTTTAGTTTTTCTTTGCTTTTTGTTCTTTTATTTTCTGGTTTTTTTTGTTGTTTTTTTCACCTAATTTTTCTTAGCTTTGCTCTGCTCTCTTTTTTTTTTGCTTTTAGTTTTTCTTTGCTTTGCTTTTTTTTTTCTTAGCTGTTTGTTTGTTTTTTTGCTTCTTTCGTTTAGTATTTCTTTGCTCTGCTTTGTCTTGTTTTCTATGTTTCTTTATTTTTCCTTTTTCTTTTATCAGAAGGCCTTTATTAACCCTGTGGAGAGTGTGTTTTATGATGGATGGCACTTTGTTGGACTTCAAAATCTCAACAGTCACTCACCACCATTATAAAACTTGGAAGAGCCAGGACATTTTTTTTTTAAAAGAAGTAGGATTGTATTCATCCAAAAGATGAATAAGATGGCTTGAGTTATATATGTATGTATGTATGTATGTATGTATGTATGTATATATAATATAATCCTCCTATTTTTGACCATTATTTTAAAAAATTCACTGGCATCCTTCTACTTGAAGGTTTACTTCTGTTGATGGCACTTCATTTCTAAAAACCTACTAGCCGATTAGTAAGGTTGTAGACTATTACCCTTTTTTTTCCTTTTATATTTACTACTATCTATTATTTTATTTATATTTCTGTCTCTTTTTATCTCTTTCTTGCTCTCACTTATACAATAATAATAATATTTATTTAGTCAATTCGTTTTTCCTGTTTTGCTGTTTTGTGTTTATTTTCCACTGGTTCCTTAGTTAGTGCCAACAACATCCTGTGTCTTGTGTCAACATCCTGTTAGTCTGTTTTTTTTTTTTTAGAGTGCCAACAATGTCCTGTGAATTTGTTATGCAGTTTGCACTCTAAAAATCTTCCCAGAAATGTTGTATTATCCCTCACGTTGTACTGTTTTTGAAAGTTTTTTTGTGTAGTCCATCTATATTTGACTGTATTGTGTAGCTGGCACATTGGCCAATCAGAATGCAGGATTGGAACTATCTAGCCTGGTCAATAGACCAGAGTCGGAACCTTTGTTTTCACAGGAGCTGTGTTACATTAGTAGCAGAGCCAATGGCACTGTGCACTATACATTTTATTGCCAAACTGTATGTTAACGCTAATCTATGATGCATGATATAATCACTTCTTGTGAAGCGGCAGACAGTCGGTCGAATTAAGAGTCAGACGCAGCGAATCATTAGTGGTTGCTTCCAAAGCCAATTGTTTTGTCAATGAAGCACAGGCTATTGATCATCTTCATTTACATGGAGCGCTCGATCAGCTCTGCGTCAGTGTCAATAATCCGGCCTCTTCGCTTCCAGCTTCGTCTATAGTTAGACTCCTGACATCCTTAAGTTTATTACTGAGGTTTGAGCAATTTATGCACGTGGCTCCAACAGAATACCTGACTTGTTAGATCCAGCCCCACTGGGATATGCAGTGCTGATGCCATGCTTATTACCACAAGACTAATATCCTGCGGAAAGCAAAGTGCCCAGCGCAGCGTCTTACCAGAAACATTCTGTTAAGATGGTTAATATGGCAGGCCAGGCTGTGCCAGCTGAGTGCAGAACACCTAATGAGGATTAATATCTGCCTTTATCACAAGCAGCAACCACTGCTTTCACTTAACTTCCATCTCCTTGATGAAGGTAGAGAGGAAATAACTACAGAATGGCCAGTGTGAGAAAGTTTTCTGGTGGGACTTGGTTTTATAATGTGTTTTGGAAACTTAAACGTTGGGCTTTGTTATTGCAAATTACAATAAAAATGTACTATCCTTTTTTGTTTTATTTTGTTTTACTTTTTTTTTTATTTTTATTTATTTTTTTTTATTGTACTCTGTTGTTTTTGTTTTTCTTTGCTGTTTTTTTTTTTTTTGTTTTCTTTTTTTTTTTTTGTATGTTTTAATTTGCTATTCTTTGTCTTTAGTTTGTTTTTATCCTTGTTTTTTGTCTTCCTATTCTTTCCTCCCTTTTTCTTTGCCTTTGTCTTCTTTGTTTTGTCATGTCTTTGTTCCTTATTTTAGTTTTTCTTTATTTCCTTTGCCTTTTTGGCCTTTGTTTCTTTCTCTTGTCTTCGCTTCTTCTCACCTAATCTCTCTCTCTCTTTTTGCCTTTAGCCTCTTTTCCTTTGTTCCTTGCCTTTGTCTGTTATTTCCTTTTTTTGCTTTCTTGTTTCTTTCTGTTTTATTTCTGTCAGTCACTGTGTTTTATCTTTTGCCATTTTAGTCTTTTCCTTAGTTTTTTTTTTTTGTTTCTTTGCTTTTTTTTCTTTGCTTTGTACTGCTTTGACTCAATGTTTTGCTTTGTTTAATTGTTCTTTGTTTCTCTACTTTGTTTTTTTTTTTCCTTTGTTTAGGTTTTCTTTGCTTTACTTGTTTTGTTTTCTTTGCTGTGTTTTTCTTTTTTTTTTTTTGTTGTTGTTTTTTGCTTGTTTTTATAGTCTATTTTATGGTATATTATAGTCTATTTTAATGTTTTAATTGTGATTCATCCCTGTCGTGGCAAAGTTACATTTTTAGCAGCCGTTACTCCAGTCTTCAGTGTCACATTATCCTTCAAAAAATATTCCACTGTTACTTTTGATCATTTTAATGCGTCCTTGCTGAATAAAAGTATTAATTTGAATGCATTTGCTTGATTTTTAACATTAATTTATTAATAATATGTAAAATAAGGATGCATAAATAATATGGTAGAGTCTTAAGACTGTTCCAACTAACTAATCAATGCTCTGTCTGTGTTTTGCAGGACAAGTCCCCCTTATTGCTGTGTGGATCTTTATTCCTTGAGAACAGGAGAGATGGTCAAGTCCATACAGTTTAAAACGCCCATCTATGATCTCCACTGCAACAAAAGGTGCATTTACACACATTTTTGTCCTGCATTTTACCTTGTAATCATTATAAATGCAGCATTAAGCTTATGTACACTTTTATGTTTTCTTTTCCCGACTCCAATCTCCATCCCTTGATGACCACAGGATCCTCGTCGTTAGTCTCCAAGAAAAGATCGCTGCCTTTGACAGCTGCACCTTTATGAAAAAGTTCTTTGTCACAAGTAAGTGCTTCACTTTATAGATGTGTCTGCTGAACTTGACCCTTTTTGACCTTCTCTAGTCTCCGTCGCAACTTTTCTCAGCCTCTTTGATCTACAGCTTTGCAAAACAGGAAACCTAGTCTTGATTAATCCTCTTAGCACACTGACTTCATTAAACCCACAAAACCCCACACAACCCTCATACGTGCTGTCACGCCGTTTTTCCCCGTGTCACTCCTCACGGCTATACGATATCAAAGCTCATCCACAATTCCACAGGCCTGCTTGTTTACACAAATGGCTTTTGTTTTATAATGTGTCAGAGCTGGGCATTACCAGAAACGTCTGCGTCAAACTGCCATTGCGCAGCGTAAACAATAACAAGCCGATGCATATTGTCACTCAGCTCAGCTCTAGCACATAAAGAGCCATTTCCTTTCCTCCAGGCCAGACCACGGGCGATATCCGAATGGCTTTTTTGCCCCCTTGAAAGAGATGCTACTCATAAGGTCCCAACTCACATGTGTGTGACTGGGCTCCGTATATGGTTTCAGAAGAATAAACTGTCCATGTCACCATGTGAAACCAGGCCTCTGCTGCCCACTTAAGCAATCGTCTGTTGTAAATTGCCATTAGTGTTGTTTTAATGGCTCTCATTGTCTATCCGACTTCCCCGTAAACGTCTGCGCCACAGGAAACGGGCATGGTCAATAACCCTTTACATCATTAATCGCTTCTCTAAAGCTTCCTTAACATAGGAAGAACAAGATTAGACTTATTTTTTAAAGTGACACAGTGAAGACCAGAGTTATTATAGTTAACTAAACTATTGAAAAAAAAGTAAAACTAAACTCATTTATACAGTGCATTTTTCAGACACTGGTAGTTTTAGTTTTGCTTTAAATAAATCTATTTAGGCTTGTATAACACGTTTTTTATAATGAAATCCACAATGACTTATGTTTGTTTTATACTTACATTTTTAATTCCTACTCTTTTCTGAATACTGTTAAGTTAAAACTACACTGAAATATGTTTCATTTTAATTTAAATTTTATTAAACTATCTTTCAGTTCAAAATACAGTTCTTGGAATAATTTATTATATATATATATATATATATATATATATATATATATATATATATATATATATATATATATATATATATATATATATATATATGTATGTATGTATATGTGTGTGTGTGTAACATTACATGCATTAAAATTAATTAAATTAAATTAATTAATTAAAATTGATAGGACGATTTAAGATTGGAAGATTTATAGATTAAATGTTAATAGAATTTGTTCTTTCTAAAAATAGAAATTAGTTTAAAAGATGTTAAAAAATAAAAATGTAAAAAATTAAAGATGTTTTCTTTTTCTCAGCTTTTTTATTTTCGGGAAAATACAGTTGTTGAAATAAAATAAATGTTAATTGAAATTAACCTTTTTTTCTGAAAATTAAAAGATGTTAAATGTTAGTTTTTTTTTTGTTTTTTTTTTCCTTCTCTCAACTTTTTTTACATTTTGGGAAAATACAGTTCGTGCATATAATATAAATGTCAACTGAAATCAATAGGGAAATGGGAATGAATAGGAAAAAGAGAATTAATAGAAAAAAATCAGAAAAAAATAGTAGATTTAAAGACATTTTTATATATATATATATATATATATATATATATATATAAATATATAAATTTCTTTAATCTTAAATATAAAAAAAGAAAACAAAATTTATATATATATATATATATATATATATATATATATATATATATATATATATATATATATATATATATATATATATATACATATATAATTTTTTTTCTTTTAATATTTATGCAGTTTATACAATATGTCCCCCTCTGGCCTGTTTGTTGTTTCTCATTACTTTTATGTTTTTTTTTTGGGGAGGAAGTGTTGAATAAGGTCTTCTGTTTCTGGCTGTGAGATCACAAAACAATGGTGAAAATCCCCCAAGCCCAGCTCACAGGATGTGTTAAACATACGTTATCTCACTGCATTGGCTCCCTCCGCTTTGGAAAGGCACAAAAGGCTTTTGCATTACTTTGCTTGCGGTTTACCTCAAGCCCCATTCACCCGAGTTTCAGATCCTGACTCTACACCCTAAATTACTGTCTGCATATATTTTATATTCACTCCATGCTATAAATTACTGTCAGCGCACTTCACACTGTGATATGCACTTGCGTAACCTTTCTGAGTGCAAGAACTGAGAAAGATGTTTGGTCTTTCTGTGCTTATTTATTAAGTTTAAATTTAATGTGATTTGCATTTGCTTGCGTATTTGCCCTGTGTGTGCATGTGCCACGTGTGATGTACAGCTACATTATCGTGGCATGTGGGATCGGTGTGGGTTCTATGGCTGTATTGCTCTCATGGTTCAATCTGTCTGGGAGTTAATAAGCTGAGGAGCCATCCTACTGTCACAAAATGCCATAACCCTTATTTAACCTCTGGTATTACTCTAACCCTAAGCTCTAGTAAAACACAGTCTTGGGCGAGATGCTGCTATGATGGATTGTTCATGTGGTTTTTTTTTTTGTGCTGTTATTTAGTTTATCTGTTGTATTTGTGTGTTTTCTTTTGTTTTGCAGGCTGCTACCCCTGTCCTGGGCCCAACCTCAACCCTATAGCTCTGGGAAGCCGGTGGTTGGCCTATGCTGAGAACAAGGTAATACAAACACCCACTATTTTAAACAATTCCAGATGCACCCAAAACGTTTTTTAAATAAATGTATTTATTTTTTATTTTATTTTTTATTGTTTTATTTTGTTTCATTTTTTTTATTTTGTTAGATTTTATTTTATTTATTATCTAAGTTATTTTTTGTATTTTATTTTTTATTTTTTTTTATTTTGTTTTATTTTTTGATTTATTTTAACTTTTTTTTAAAATTTATATTTGTGACCCTGGACCACAAAATCAGTCTTAAGTAGCACGGGTAAATACATAAGTAAGTATAAGTAATACTTAAGTAGCAATAGGCAAAAATACATTGTATGGGTCAAAATGATCGATTTTTCTTTTATGCTAAAAATTATTAGAATATTAAGTAAAGATCATGTTCCATGAAGATATTTTGTCAATTTCCTACTGTAAATATATCTCAACTTAATTTTTGATTAGTAATATGATTTGCTGAGAACTTTATTTGGACAACTTTAAAGGTGATTTTTATTTTTTTTTTTTTTGCACCCTCAGATTCCAGATTTTCAAATAGTGGTATCTCGGCCAAATATTGTCATATCCTAACAAACTATACATCAGTGGAAAGCTTATTTATTCATCTTCATATATCTTAGTTTTGAAAAATTGACCCTTATGACTGGTTTGTGGTCCAGAGTCACATTTTATTTCATTTTATTTTATTATATTATTTTTATTTTATTTTATTTTATTTATTTATTTTATTTATTTATTATTTTATTTTAAATTTTAGTTTTATTTAATATTTTTTTATTACTTTTTATTACTTTTTATTTTATTTTATTTTATTTTATTTTTTATTTGTTGTTTTGTTTTATTTAACTTTATTTTGTTTTATTTTTCATTTTATTTATTGTAGTATTTATTGTTTTTAATTTTTAATTTATTATATATTTATTTATTTATTTATCTTGTTTTTAGTATTTCCTTTTTTTATATATTTTTTTTTATTTTAATTTTGTTTTAAAATAAATTTATAATATTTATTTTATTTTTAGTTTTTAATTTAATTTAATAGATTTTTTTAAATTTAGTTTATTTTAGCTTGTTTTATTAATTGTACATGACTTTAAGCCCCAAATGTTTTTATTTTAATTTATTTCATTTTATTTTATTATTTTAAATTTTTGTTTTATTTTATATTTTTTTATTACTTTATTTTATTTTATATTTCATTTGTTGTTTTGTTTTATTTAACTCTATTTTGTTTTATTTTTCATTTTATTATTTATTTTGTTGTACCTTTATTTTATTTATTTTAGTATTTATTGTTTTTAATTTTTTTATTTATTATATATTTATTTTATTATTATTTATTTATTTATCTTGTTTTTAGTATTTCATTTTTTTATATATTTTTTTTATTTTAATTTTGTTTTAAAATAAATTTATAATATTTATTTTATTTTTATTTTTTAATTGAACTGAATTGAATTTTTTACATTTAGTTTATTTTAGCTTGTTTTATTAATTGTACATGTCTTTAAGCCCCAAATGTTTTTATTTTAATTTATTTCATTTTATTTTATTATTTTAAATTTTTGTTTTATTTTATATTTTTTATTGCTTTATTTTATTTTATATTTCATTTGTTGTTTTGTTTTATTTAACTCTATTTTGTTTTATTTTTCATTTTATTATTTATTTTGTTGTACCTTTTATTTTATTTATTTTAGTATTTATTGTTTTTAATTTTTTTATTTATTATATATTTATTTTATTATTTTTTTTTATTTATTTATTTATTTATTTATCTTGTTTTTAGTATTTCATTTTTTTTATATATTTTTTATTTTAATTTTGTTTTAAAATAAATTTATAATATTTATTGTATTTTTATTTTTTAATTGAATTGAGTTGAATTTTTTAAATTTAGTTTATTTTAGCTTGTTTTATTAATTGTACATGTCTTTAAGCCCCAAATGTTTTTATTTTATTTTATTTATTTATTTATTTTTTTTTAATGCTCCATCCAGAAGTTTTTAAACACAAGAACATGCGCCTAATAGTTCAGGCCTTTAGTTCCCTTTAGTTTCCTTTGCTGAGAACAGTAAAAGTAGTATGAACAGAAAGTAGTATGAACACCCACTATTTTAAACGACTCCAGATTTTTAGTTTTATTAATTAAATTCTGTTTAGAAAGACAACAACTTTATTTTATTTTATTTTATTTTATTTTATTTTATTTTATTATTAATAAATTATGCTGTGCTTCATCCAGAAGTTTAGTTTAGTTTAGTTTAGGCCCTCCTCAAGACAAATTTGTTGCTGATAATTTGTTGCTTTGCTTAACCCTAAGTCAAACAGCAGAATGTTTTTATTTCTTACGAATTGCACATATCATTACAAAGACAATGTCATATCGATAGGAGCTAACAATATAATATGACATATTATTATTAAGTAGACCCTTGATTCACCATCATTTATGTAATGGGTGCGGTTTGTTTGCCTTGGAGAGGCCACTTGCTGCCTAATAATGGACAGATGGGACAGTGTGTCTGGGCAAAGGTAATGAGTTTCTGGCCAATGGCAGCTGAAGTGTTGTATAGGTCTGGGACATGGACCCTAGAGGGAGTCCGTCGTAGAATGGGGCTGAAGAACTGTTTGTTGTCCTAATGGCATCCTCCTCCTCCTCCTCCTCTTACTCACCGTGCCCGTCTGCAGACGTCCTGGCGCGGGCTGTGACAGGCCTCTGTGGGTTAATGAGTGCTGGGGAGCTGAAAGGTTCTGGATGATAATGTGACTCTGTTCTGTCTCTGTTTGTGTGTGTGTGTAGCTGATCCGGTGTCATCAGTCCCGTGGCGGGGCCTGTGGAGATAATGCCCAGTCCTACACTGCCACTGTCATCAGTGCTGCTAAAGTAAGTATGTGCTGCTAACTGCTGCCACGACAAGTTGCAGTCTTCAACACATGGCACAGTGGCGTCAAGAAGTATTTGCACACCTAAGCCATAAATAAATGTCAGATAGATTGAGCGCACCTTTATAGTAATGCAGTTCACACACACACGCAAAAACTTTGTATTAATTATTTAAAAAATAGATACTTGGACACTAAAAGTACTTTCTGGTCATCTAACATTAATGGGCTATTTAGGATAAAAACATTATTTATTTGCAGTGAAATCCATACACTTTGAGTGGCTTTAGTGTCTAAATACTACGGAAGCCCTTTTCTGCCACTGAATAAAAATACAAAAAAGTTATCTCACATTTCTGACTGTTTTTCTCAAAATTGTGTGATATAAACTCGCAGTTGCGAGTTATATAATCAGAATTGCGAGATATAAACTTTTATAAGTACTTTCTAGTCATCTAACATTAATGGGCTATTTAGGATAAAAAGTAACAATCGTTTGTTTGCAGATGTTCCATGGTTTGATATTTTGTGTCTAATTCAGTGAAATCCATACATTTTGAGTGGCTTTAGTGTCAAAATACTATGGAAGCCCGTTTCTACCACTGAATAAAAAATTAAAAAAGGTTATTGCGACTTTTTATCTTACAATTCGGACCATTTTTCTCAGAACTGTGAGACATAAACTCGCAGTTGCAAGTTATGAAGTCAGAATTGTGAGATATAAATTCAATTCTGTGAACATATCAGTCTTTTTTTTTTTGTTTTTTTTTTTTTTGTTTTTTTCCTCAGAACTGGACTTTATAACTTGCTATTGCAAGTTTATATCTCAAAATTCTGAGAAAAATAGTCTATAAAAGTGTATATTTTATTAGTACGTTAACTTATACTTATACTTTACTTATAAGTCTGAAACTCGCATTTCTAAAAATATAGTGAGAATTGCATGAAATAAACTCGCAATTGTGAAATAAAAAGTTGCAACTGCAAGTCAAAGTCAGAATTGCGACTTTATTTCTTGCCGCTGAGAAATAAAGTCGTGATTGTGTGATATAAACTCGCAATTGCGAGAACAAAGTCAGAATTGTGAGATAAAAAGTTGCAGTTGCGAGTTATAAAGTCAGAATTGCATGATTATAGATTTGCAATTGCGAGTTAAGTCAGAATTGTCAGATGTAAACTCGCAATTCTGAGAAATGAAGTTAGAATTGTGTGATATACAGTAAACTCGCAATTGCAAAGTCAGAATTGTGAGATATAAACAGTTTTGTGAACATCAGTCTTTTTTTATTTTTTTTTATTTTTTTTTTTTCTTCTTTTCTTCCCCCTCAGAACTTGACTCTATAACTTGCTATTGCGAGTTTACATCTCACAATTCTAAGAAAAAAAGTCAGAATTTCGAGGAAAAAAAAGTCTGAAAAGAAAAAACTTTCTATCTCACAATTCTGACTTTTTTTCTTGGAGTCGTGAGTTTACATTTCACAATTCAGACTATATTTCTCGCAATTGTGAGTTTATATCTTGCAATTCTGACTTTATAACTTGAAATTGTGAGTTATAAAGTCAGAATTGCGTGATATAGATTTGCAATTGCTAGTTAAGTCAGAATTGACAGATATAAACTCGCAATTCTGAGAAATGAAGTCAGAATTGTGTAAGATAAACTTGCAATTGCAAGTTTTAAAGTCAGAATTGTGAGATATAAATTTTGTGAACATATCAGTCTTTTTTTTTTTTTCCTCCTCAGAACTGGACTTTATAACTTGCAATTGCGAGTTTATCTCACACATCTGAGAAAAAAAGTCAGAATTCGAGGGGAGAAAAAAGTCTGAAAAAAGACTTTCTATCTCACAATTCTGACTTTCCGCAGTCAGAATTGCGAGATATAAACTCGAAATTCTAAAAAACAAAGTGAAAATTATGATGTAAACTCGCGATTGTGAGATTAAAAAGTAAGTCATATAATATAAAGTCACAATTGTGAGGGGGGAAAAAAAGAATTGTGATATAAAAGGTCGCAAATACAAGTTATAAAGTCAGAATTGCATGATATAAATTTGCAATTGCAAGTTTAGTCAGAGACAAAACTCGTAGTTCTGACAAATGAAGTTAGGATTGCGTTATTATGAACTCTTGCAAGAAAAAAGTCACAACTGTGAGTTAAAAGTCACAATTGTGAGTTATAAAGTCAGAATTGTGTGATATAAACTCCCAATTATGTGAACATATCACTGTTTTTTTGTTTGTTTTTTCTCTGAACTGGAGAAAAAAAGTCCGAATTACAAGATGTAAACTCACGATTACGAGGAAGAAAGTCAGAATTTTGACAAAGTCGCAATTATCTTCTTTATGTTTTATTCAGTGGTGGAAACGAGCTTCCATAAAATACATTTTAGAGCCACACTGACACATTTGTCCACACATTTGTCCACACATTTGTCCACACGTTTGTCCACACGTTTGTCCACACGTTTGACCACACGTTTGACCAACACATGTTTTGTCCACACTTGTGGCCTGATTTATGCACAGATTATTTCAGTTTTGTCTTGCTGAAAGACTTCTCGTTCTGACCATTATTACTTTTGTTTTCTAAGATTAAAACCAGCCATTCTTTTGTAAAAATCTGACCTTTATAACTGTTGGTGCGCAGTTGGCATGTTGGGTTTAGGATCCCCACTGTGTGTAAAAACCATTCAACATGGTGATGAAATGATCTGTTTATTACTCTGACAAAAATGTTTTTGATTTAAAACCATAGAGCTTCTAGGACATTCAGAATGATCAGGTTTTCATTTTTAAGATATGATTTGCCCAGTGATCCTTAAATCTTGAACATTGTGTCACAATAATTTATGATGAGCCTATTTGCAAGGTAAGGAATCAGTCCGTACAGCTTAAACTTTTAAAGTGTTAGCTGGCTCTTGCGATTTTGTGTTTTTTTCTTTGCACAAATTTGTGTGTTTTCAGTCATGCTTTCTTTCTTGTTTGCTCTGCTCTAAATGAAGCTCATAATGTGTGCTGTTCCACTCACTTTATTCACCATATAGCGTCCCAGAGCGGTCTCGGCGTAGTCCTCAGTGATTCAGAGACCCACTAGAGTTCATTTAGTGGTGCCAGAACCTTGGTGCTTAACCTTTCATATGGTTCCAGTCTCCTCTCCTGGTTGCTTAATTGATTTATTAAGCCCACATCTGTATTCCCCGGCCGGCGGCCTGATCACCGCCTAACGAGCGCTAACGGCTTACGTGAGAGAAGTGCCATTAGCCTTAATGGCGGTATACATCAAAAGGAGCACAGCAAAGGTTAGCGGAGAGGAAAACAAGGTTAAAAAAGCCTTGATACGCAGACAGGCCGTCTGCAGACGGGGCTGTGATTTATAACCATCTCCTCCGCTCTGACACACGGTCCCTGTGCTGAGTGGCTCTGAGTGCGGCCGTCTGGGGGCCAGGGGGCCATCTCCCATCAATCCTGTAACACAATCACAAAAACGAAGGGGGAGGGCGCCTTTTGCAAAATTGAATTCTTGCAAGGCACAGATTGTGTAAATGAGCACGATGTGACCAAAAGAGAGATGTCATTGTGCCAGCCGCAAGTCTGCGTCAGCGGGGTGCCCCAGGGCTCTGTTTTCAGACCTCTGCTGTTGTGAACAGTGTTTGGGGTAAGTGGATAGCGCAGCTTAAGTAGGGTCTCCTCTAGTTCTCACTTAATGGAGTGAGCGTCGCTCTATGTGTGTGTCTGTCTGCCAAGGCCCCGGAGAGCTTAATCAGGCATTCAGGCCAAGCGGCAGCGTCAATACCTCGTGGCGCCTGTGTTTGTTGGGCCCTTTGGAGAATGCTCTGACAAGCCCACTAACTGACTGTGTGTAAATTGCTTTGCCCCATCAATTATTAAGAGAAGCGTTTGCCTCCTAATTGATCAACACTAATGTGTTTTCTAATCACTGCAGTTAGAGTTTTTAGTGCTAATCCAAACAGTCCCCATTGATCAGGGCCCGAGAGGGGAGGGGAGAGGGCGGCCGGCTGGTGGCAGACGCTGCACCGACTGCCGTGCCAGAAATCGGACATCTCTTCTCAGCTCTCTTCTCAGAGTAAACATCTCACTCGCGCAAACAGTAACCGTTAGTATACACGGGTAACTCACACACCTGTCTGTTGACATTGCCTCAAACAACACTCGATGCAAACATGTTTTTTAGGTCATTGCTCAACAGAATATCTGGATGTGGGAACTTTGTTTGCAGTATTGATTTGAGTGTTGCAATCGTACTTGTTTAGCTGTTTAGCTGGTGCAAATGTTGCTGAATGAAGTGTTTTTCCTTTAACCCTTTGTATTATTGAATAATAAAAAATAGGTTTCTTTTTACTTTAAAACGTCTGATTATTGCACTGTTTTTGTGATGCATGTTAGTAGAAGATATTTCCATGGTGCTGAGAACGTGACGCGTTAAACAAAATACTGAGTTTAAAGGGATAGTTCACCCAAAAATGAAAATTCTGTGATGAATTACTCACCCTCATGTCGTTCCAAACCCGTAAGACCTTCATTTATCTTTGGAACACAAATCAAGATATTTTTAATGAAATCTGACCCTTTCTGACCCTGCATAGATGGCAATGCTACTACCTCGTTCAAGGCCCAGAAAGGTAGTAAGGACCAGTACAGAGGCATTGTGTGCGCTGTGTAAACATGGCGTTACTGTAGTTCAAGACTAAATGTGAACATGTATTAATTCATCTCACTCGCAAAAAAACTGGTTCAGTATTTATCAAAATTAATGAAAAGTCAGAATATGAAGCAAACCTGCAAAAATTAAATGTTAAACTACACAAATATCCTTTATGTATTTAATCCCATTTTATTAACTAATGTCTTTGCTTCTAAACATTGATGATCCAGTTCATAATATTAGTTAAAAATTACTTTAGATAAACTAACACTTTTCTGTCTTTTTTTTTTTTATATATATTGCTGAAGAGTGTTAAAACCTTCTCCTGTGTTCTACTGTACAGATGTAAATTTACTTTTCCTTCAGCCTGAGGATTGTTCATTTCACTTTTTGGTATGAAAAGACTTTTGCATTTGCCAAAAAATAGTACATTTATATTAAAAAGAAACAAGAAAGCCCTGCCCAGATTTAAAAAGTAACACAAAAGTAACATAATGCATTACTTTCCATAAAAAAGTAAAACCGTAATTAGTTATTTTTTTTTTTAGGGAGTAGTGCAATATTTTAACGCATGGCTTTTAAAAGTAACTTTCCCCAACACTGATAAAGACATCGTTAAAATGTTCCATGTGACATCAGTGGTTCAACCTTGATTTTATGAAGTTACAAGAAGCGTAAAGAAAACACATTTGATGCACATTCATGATAGTACCTTGTTAGTTGCAAGGTCAGAAAGCTCTTGAATTTCATCAAAAATATCTTCAAAGAGTAGTTCACTTCCAGATCAAAAATGTACAGATAATGTACTTACCCCGTTGTCATTAAAGATGTTCAGGGCTCTTTCTTCAGTCGTAAAGAAATAATGTTGATGAAAATGTTTCAGGAATTATCTAAATATAGTGGACTTCTATGGTGCCTGCGAGTTTGAACTTCCAAATTGCAGCTTCAGTGCAGCTTCAAAGGGCTCTAAATGATCCCAGGGGAGGAATAAGGGTCTTATTTAGCGAAACGATCTGCCATTTTCTAAAAAAAAAATTAAAATCTATACTTTTTAACCTCAAATGCTTGTCTTGTCTAGCTCTGCGATGCGCATGTGTACTTGGTGTAATCCGGGTCAATACAGTCAAAAAAAAAACCCATCTCATTTTCTCCTTCAACTTCAAGATCTTCCTACATTGCGTTTGTTTTTTTTTGTAAAGGGCGTTTGACTTTCTTTGCACGTTCACTTTGTAAGCGCTGGGTCGGTACTTCTACAGCATTGTAGGTTTTGAGGTTGTAGGAGAAAATGAGATGTTTTTCGACATACCTAACTGTATTGAACCGGAGTACACGCAGAGCTAGACAAGACGAGCATTTGAGGTTAAGAAGTATATACATTTTTATTTATTTATTTTTAGAAAATAACGACCGTTTCGCTAGATAGGACCCTTTTTCCTCAGTTGGGATAGTTTAGAGCCCTTTGAAGCTGCATTGAAACTGCATTTTGGAAGTTCAGACTGAAATTTTGGTTTCTGTGTTTCTGTATATATCATAAATCGCTACAGATTTTTGATTATTTGATTTGTCTTTCTGTCAGACTTTGAAGACAGGACTGACCATGGTGGGGAAGGTCGTGACCCAGCTCGCCGGTACGTTGCCATCAGGGGCGCCCGACGAGGAGAGCACTGCCCATAGCGGCACCCGCCGCAGCCCACACCAGCCTGGAGTGGTCACCATCATAGACACACACACCGTGGGAGAGGGACAGGTATAAAATGCTCGCTTATATATCATAACGTATGTTTTTTTTTCCAGGTATGGAGGCTTGTGAATGGCAGGATTTCTAGCACACAACAGTATCACAACACTGTGTCTGTTTATGATACTTTCTTCACCCATCTGACCTTGATACGAAAGAACCCGGTTCATTCCCCCTTTCTCTGAGATAAATAATCCATTAATCCCATTCATAACTCAGTATTAGTGCTTCTTGTGGCCCGAGGGGTTTGTCATCACCTTGTCATAAGAGCACATGCTTCACCATTCGTTCACAGACTCCGTGCCAGGCCGCAGTCTCCTGATCTCATGATTTAGCCACTTCCTGTGGCTGTTTCCCCCTTGGCTGGCACAACCGTTGCCTTTTAGAATGAGATCACAGTCGGGTCATTGCAGAAGCATTATGGAAAAGGTTCTCTCTTTTCTTTTTTTCTTCCACCAAGGCTCGGGTGTGTGTTAAAAGAGGACATGTAGGTGTGCGACACATGATCGCTTTAAATGGCTAACTTTAATATTTGCAGTTCTTCTGTTCAAGGATTTTTACTTGTAGAGAGGTTAAGTTGAAACAGGTTTTGCTATCCTTTTGATTCTGACCCATGTAAATATATCCTTCCATTAAAATGTGATAGCTAAACCCTCGATTCCCCAGAGAGTCGACCGTGACTCGATCCACACGTCATCCTCTTTTAGAGGTGTGATTTATTCTGCTTATGTCTAAACGTATACCACTCGGATTTGCCTGAGGCAAGAGAGTTTTCCTGTGTTTATATCGCCAACCTCCCAAGAAGCTGCGCTCCTCCCAAAGCTGGATTGTCATGTTTTCAGTGTTCACACAAAACATCTTTATGGAATTTACTGTCAGTGGCATTCTCCCGTGACTTCAGCAGTGGTCTTGGCATTTTCTCTTGTGTTTTTCTTCCCATCTTCCCCACTCCCAGTCTCAAGGGAACCCAGCCCACCCCCTCATCATCATCATCATCATCATCATCACCATCATCACCATCATCGTCCACCTCTTGCAGCTCTGTATTTCCTGCAAGAATTTTATTTGCTCTTTGGAGCTGTCTGCGCACAAATACTTTTCCAAAGCAATAGTATATTCCTGTACAGCAACAACATTGTATGTTTTTGCCCCTAATAAAAGCGATCTGGTTTGTGTCACAAGGGCATTTTTTTTGGAGTCTGAAATAAATGTCTGGGTTTTAGAGCAAGGCTGTTTTCTGTTTGGACTGGATCCTATTAAAAGCTGCCTTGCTCCTTAATGCAACACTCTGCTAGATTTATCACTCTTCTCTCCGGCTGTCTCATGTCTGGGCTTAGTTATAATCTCTTTCATGAGCAAACTTAACAGAGGACCACTGACCAGAGAATAGCCTCTTATGAGCAACACACTCTGCTTTTTTCTTTCTTTTTTGCTTACTTTGATAGGTATTTGGAAAACAAAAAATGGAATTTTTGTTTACCCTCATTGACATTGATATTTAAAATTTGACTTCCATTGCTTTTATATTTGGTTTATTAAGTAGAAAAGTAAAGACAAGTTAAGAACTAAAGAAAAGTTAACATTCTCTATTTTTTCATTTTTAATCTTTTTAGCTTTGCTTTTGAGTTTATTACTATCCCTGTGTCTTTTCTTTTCCTTTTTTTTTTTTTCTTTTATTTTCTGTATTACTGTACATGAAGGGGAAAAGTTAACATTTTATTTTTGTTTTCAGTTTTTTATTACTATTTTTTTTTTATATATATATTGTGTGTGTGTGTGTGTGTGTACAATTTTAATTAAAATTCTTTTTCTTTTCTTTTTCTTTTCTTCTTTTTCTATAGTATTCTACATGAGGGGGAAAAGTTAACATGTTTTTAGTTATTTGCTTTTTTTGAGAAAATTAAGAAAAATGATAGAAAAACTTTGTTTAAAAACTTTTCTAACTAAAAATGTAGTTTTTATTTTAATAAAAAAATTAATTCAGTTTAAGAAAAATGTATATTTTTTAACTTTTTGCTTTTATGAGTTTATTATTCCTTTCCTTTTCTTTTCTGTAGTACTGTACATGAGTGGGAAGGTTAACATTCATTTTAGTTTGTTTTCAGTTTTAGTTTTAGTTTTATTTTTTTACCTTGTGTTTTTGTTTCTTTTATATTTGATTTGTTGAGAAAATTAAGAAATTCTAAAAAAATGTATGATTTTTGTTTTTGAAAAATTAAAATATAATTACATTTAAGACCAATAAAATTCTCTTTATTTATTTATTTATTTATTTATTTATTTTTATTTATTTATTTTTTTTTTTAACTTTTTTGCTTTTATGAGTCTTTATTACTCTTTATTTTATTATTATTCGTTATCCCTTTGTCCTTTTCTTTTCTTTTCTTTTCTTTTCTTTTCTTTTCTTTTCTTTTTCTTTTCTTTTTCTTTTCTTTTCTTCCTCTACTAATGTACAAAAGGGGATGAATTACGGATTCACGTTACGGTTCTTTTAACTGGGAGCTATTAATCTCATCTGGGTATCAAAATGTGAAGAGACTATAGAGTTTCTTCCTGCTGTGTTTGTTTTAACTCCTTCAACATGCCACTTTTTCTTCCTGCCTGATACGGAACTGTTGCTCTGTGGGCTTTGGCAGAATATGCACATTGATCACAGTGGTCCTATGGGTTAGTCTTTATTTCTTTGAAGCCGTGTTCATAAAACACACCAACATATTTGCGGACATCTTTTAAAATGTCTATTTGAATTCCATAATGAAACTATTTTGCTGAACATGCGTCATTTAAAGCTAAAATCTTCCAGTGTGGATTAAAGTAGACACAAGGATAATTGTTAAGCACCCGCAAGAGGGCAACATGTTTAAGGCTGAATGACATGATGGGGAATGAATGATGATCATAAAAAAAAGCACATGGAAACCTTTTCAGCTCATTTTTTATTCCATACAATGGAACACAACTTGGAACACATCTTGTTTTATACAAATGCCATAACACATCTTTGTTAAACTGATTAAATCTTATGTAACTGTGAAGATCCGATTGCACAGGCCACTGTAGAGCCAATGGCCAGCTACGTGTTTAAAACACTGAGACGTGAGGTAAACAAGAAGTCAGCCTTTATTTATGTAGCTCCGTCAACTTACTGTAGCTTTATTGTGTGTTTTTTGGTGTATATGTTTCAGGTTCTTGTTAGCGAGGATTCTGATGGAGAAGGAGTGATTGCACATTTTCCAGCACATGATAAGCCTATATCCTGCATGGCATTTAATCCGAGTGGTAAGTGAACACCTCATTGTGATGCCTCACTAAGTCCTACCAAAGCACAAAACTCTAGGCACTTGCTTGGCAGACATTTACATGGTTTTAAAGGAGACGCGTTGTGGATATCCCTGCCTTTCTGAGTTAAAAAAGTTTTGATATACAATACAGATTTATTCTGTTCACATTATAACCTGAACTGCAACAATATTGACCTGCTTTCATAACCAACACTGTACTGCACTGATATGTGGAGATTAGCCAATCAGAAAAGAATGCCTTAAAGCCTTAAAGGTACAGTAGCAACCTGTTTAAAGGGATTGTTTTGTTTCCGCAAGTGACAACGGTGTGCCAGGCACGTCTAACTCCATGGCAAAAGTTTGAGCAAAGTATGCTAACTGTTTTGTCGTTGGCTGCACAGACAAACACAGAACACTATTTAGAGTCCCAGCCTCAGAAGAGACAAGAAAGCAGTGAATTTATTGATTTATTTACTGTATATTACGCTGCTACCACACAGATCTAATATAAACAGACGATTTCTTTCCCAGCTGTTTACCTTAACAGACCTAACCGACTGTTTTTGTAGCACAAGTCTGTTTTTATCATAAACTTGTGTGTATTTGACCGTTTAAGCGCAATAATACATGAAAGAGAACTTAGTTTTGTACTCAAATGCTGTGTGACAGCTGCTTTCTCTGTGCTATCTTCGGATGTTTGCGCTCAGAAAACCCTATGTCGGAAGTTTAAATTGATATGGCATGATTTCATCACGATATACATGATAATCAAAACCAAACATGTTTTTTTAGAATATCTTAGCTGTAGAGGCACAACCCTATAGACCAATTATAGGTTTGTAAACATTTGGGATTCGCGAATGTGGTTGCAGAAAACCCCTGAGAGATTAAGAAAAAATTACATTTAACAAAATAGTTACATTTAAAAAGATCATAATTATATTGATTAGATTCCATTTTCAAAATGTTCTCTGCATATTACAAGAGCTTGTCACCCAGCGATAAGCACTTATTCGTTAAAATTGACGTTAGATAGTGGGATAGTCTTACAGATCCGAAACAGGGATGATGTTTTTTTGTGGGCGGAGCCTATCAGGTGACAGAAAATTACGGTTTTCAAGTGGCAGTCTATAGAGTCATGGAATAAAAGAATAAAAAAAAAAGTACATTTGATTTTATATTTCAAAATTCTGACTTTATTCTCGTAATTCCCGAGATTATATCTCATAATTCAAATAAGGAAAAACAACTCTCTTTTCCCTTGGCTCAGAATAGGAGTTTATCCCACACTTTTGGCTTTTTTTCCCTCAGAATTGACAAACTCACTATTTTTGAATTAAAACGAGTTATAAATTCCGAATTAGGAAGCATAAACTTGCATTTGTGAGGAAAAAAAGTCAGAATTGTGAGAGAAAATAAATAAATTTAATGTAAAAATGTTAATAGTAATAGGTTTAAATAATATTTCATGCTGTAACTGTAGGGCTAATATAATACATCCCCTATAAACAGCATATGTGAATATTATGTAGACCTATTGTTTAAATCAAATTTATGCTTTGAAAGTAGAGTAATCATGGCAGGTTTTATCCATAGTATGGATGTTTAAACATATGCGTGTAGCTTCAAATGGCGTCTTTGTCGACAGTATTCTATAAAAATGATTTGTATTCCGATTTTGACATCAAAAGGCACAAAATTTTTTTTTCTCTTAATCCATGGATTTTACCCATTTACCTCCACTTGTTACTAGTGTTTTTCTGCAGCCACTATGCACACAGTTGCAAGTGACGTAACTGTGATGTCTATTCCAAATTGGTCTATTCAGGAAAAGGGGGCTTGGAGCAGTAGCTCATTTGCATTTAAAGAGACATGGATGAAAACAGCGTGTTTTTGCTTTCACTCAAAATAGGCGTTTTCAAAATGATATAATAAATGATATTTGGGGTATTTTGAGCTGACACATTCTGAGGACACCTGAGACTTACAGTGCACAGCATAAATGAGTACACCCCCTCTGAATAAATATAAAAGATGTATTTTCTTAATGATCACTAATAAAATTAATGGAAAGATGGCAAAATTGAAATGCATTAAATGTATACTTAATAAAAACGACAAAATGTATGCCAATATTTTCTGTAGTATAAATAAATTAGCCAATTATGTTTAAATGAACGATTGCAGAAATAAGTACACCCTAGATTTAATTCAGCGAATGTATTATATTCTAGTATTCTAGTCTAGAACTTTAAGTATACTGCTCTAACCCCTCTTGGCACTGAGTGTACAAGTTCATGACAAATTTTCACACCTGTCCTGTCTAACTCCTGGAGGATGATCTCATTATGCCTTTAATGGGGAGTTTTGCTCAGCTCGTCTCTACAGAATCCTCCACAGCTGCTTGAGCATTAAGATTGAGTGAAATACATGTCCACTGAAGGATTTTCACCTTGGGAGAATGAATATCTTCATTGTCATACTGAAAAAATCCCCAATAGTGCAGGGAATGAGGGGAGGGTAGCATCTTCTGTTTCAAGATTTTGTATTACATCACACAGTGGTGTGTGAATTTATGGCAGCATTGATAAAGCACAACTCTCTCACACCTTCAGCACTCATACATCCCTATAGAAGAGCTTTACTACTCACTGTACTCCTCCTCTAGCAACACCATAACATTTTGTATGTTTTTGGATCCGAAATGATTAACTTGGTCTCTTGAGGTAGGTAATTCTAGTGGTGACAACAACCATGCATGTCACTTCTGCAGGCTGCGTCGTACTCTGTGAGATAAAGTGTCATTCTTTTCATAGCTTTTGCCGGCGCTTGCATGGTATTTCTCCTTCTCTTTTTCTAGCAAAAATTCACTCATCACTAAATGAAAACTTAAAGTGTAGACCTGATTATTTCAGGAGCCCTGTCACAAGTCCATTGTTTTTAAATGTCAGTGGTACTTCTGCTATATTTTCACACTTAAAACAATAATTTGGTATTCCCCTTGTACCATTGTCTTTTTTTCTTTTGCTAAGAAATACGTCACCTGGCAGTTCTCTCCCAAGTGGTTCAATTGCTGCCAGCATTAAGTCTGATTATGATTTAGTAGGCTATATAACACTTAATTTCAGGAAATTACTTTTCTTTAAAAGTTTTGGTTCAATGTACTTACCTGTTGATCAAAAATAGCCTTAAACCCACACATTTTTTTATTTAGTAACTTTTTGCAACACCACATTTTATCACTTATAAGAAAATCTTATTTTGCTGAATAATTTTGACATTCTTTTTTGGTAATTGATCAAGCAGGCTTGTTGGAACATTATATCTCCAAAGAACCTTCACATGTCATCTAAGTAAAGAGTAATTTCTGAATTTAAGTTTTAGAGGGGGTTTACTCATTTATGCTGTGCACTGTATATTACATATCGTTAAAAGAGGCAAAATAGGTTTCCGTTATGATTAGATCATCTTTTATTAATCTAAGGGTGAAAACCAGTTATTTAAAACTAAACCTTGACTGTTTTTAATGCATGAAAGGTTGTCTGATATTAAAAGGGGACTTTTAATATCTGGAAAAAGAGCCGCTCAAAAAGAAACGAAGGAGATGGTGGTGTCAGTCATGTCACCTTTTTACATGTAACCTCATCTTGTTCCCTAAGCGTTACTGTCTGCATGGTCCTTAAGATCTGTTGTTCTGAAAAGCAGCCATTGTGTGTCTTCGAGTGAATCTACCCCTAGGCATATCGGTCATTGTCGTTTCTCCTTCATTTTCCTCTCTATCTATCCTTCTCTTTCTTCCCTCTTGTCTCTTCTTAACACGTAGTGGAATATTTAGTGCTCATTGATCTTGTTCATGTCTGTCTCTCTCGAAGTGTGTTGAGGTCAACAAAGCCCTCAGTCTCTTTCAGATGAAATACCCCAAGCATTGAACAGGTACAGTTTCAAACCTTAAACATGAGAAGAGCCAAGCTATTCAGAAGACGTAGGACGGGCTCATAATTCTTGGCACGTTTAGTCGGCCACGTCACAACATGCTTTAGGCATGATAGAGACGTTATTCATTACCTGCTGGATTTTTTGATTTGATATTTAATTTCCATTTTAATTAAAATTTTGATTTTTTTTTGATTTGATTAAATATTTTTATTATATATTTTTTAAAATTTAATTACATTTTAATTTATTTAATTTTATTATTTATTTCATTTGATTTTGATTTTCTTTTTTATTTGATTTGATTCAGTATTTTATTTTTATTTTTGATTGGATTTATTTTATATAATTTGATTTGATTTAAATATTTTTTTTTTTTTTCCTTTTTATAATTTTTTTTTTTATTTGATTCAATATTTTATTTTTAATTTAATTTATTTGATTAGATTTTTTTATTTGATTTTATTCGATTTGATTTTTAATTAATTTTTTTTATTTTATTTTATAGATTTTTTTGTTTTGTTTTGTTTTTCGATTTATTTATTTATTTTTTTATTATTTTTTTTTTTTACATTTTATTTTATTCTTATTTAATTTAATTTATTTTTATTTGATTTGATTTGTTTTATTTTTTCATTTGATTTATTTTATTTTATATTTGATTTGATTTCAATATTTTATTTTTTATTTGATTTTATAGATTTGATTTGATTCTATTTATTTTATTTTATCTTTTTTTTTTATTTGATTTGATTTGATTTTTATTTTATTTTATTTTATTTTATTATTTATTTGATTCAGTTTGATTCAAATTTTTTATTATATTTTTTTTCTTTTCTTTTAATTTTTAATTTAATTTTTATCTAATTTGATTTAAATCTTTTAGCTTATTTTATTTTATTATTTATTTGATTCAACATATTATATTGTATTTTATTTTATTTTGTCTTTTATTTTAATTTGTAATTTAATTTTTATCTGATTTGATTCAAAGTTTTTATTTTATTTTATTTTATTTTATTTTATTTTATTTTATTTTATTATGAGCACCATGACTTGATGTCACTAGGCCATGGCTTCAACCATTTTTTTGTTTTTTGTTAAAAGATACAGTAAAACCATGCTAGCATTGTCCTCAACCTGCCCTTGAACGAGCGTCTTGGCTCATTTTGATAGGCAGTTATCTGATCACTTTTCAATTTTACTTATAGTCATGTTTGTTTTCTCCGGATATCCAGTCCGGTCACAATGGCTCATTGTAAGGTGTGTGTCGCATATTGAGAGTCCTTCTAATAAGAAGGTGCTGAAAGCTAATGGTAGCCATTGCCCTAAGTGAAATCCTTCACATATCTGTCCTTACTAACAAATACTATGGGTGACTCCATTGAGGATGAGTCATTGTGTACATAAGCATGCACCTCCAGGTGCAGATGATTTTTGCATCAGGTTACCAAAAGATGGTAAGGAAATGATGCATATCTTAGCAGATCAAAACATTCCTGATGGATGTTCAGTATCAACCGCACAATATTGAACTGATGCCAAACCATGCCACAAAACTCGTGCCTGTGAGCCATGATTGAGCTTGGCTGCAGTAATATTATAAAGGAGGATTTATGCAAAAAGTAAATGTAACTCATTAAATTAGGATTGATTAATTAATTAAAATATTTTATTTATTGTTATAAAATAAAACATTGTGGACATTGATCTGCTTTTTGTTTTATTTTATTTTAATTAAATTTATTTTTATTTTTTTTCTAATTACAGCTCTGTACTGTTAATGGAATTGTCTCATTTGTTTCAAATTATTTCAGTTTCAATTTTAAAAGAGACATTTGATATATATATTTTTGTGTGACGTAATACTTAAATGAAATATAAGTCAGAAAATGATGGTCTATGTATAAATTCAGTTTGGAAGCCCCATATTTTTACCTTTTACTTTTTTCAGTATTATTGGACTATTGCTTTCTTTGCATTTGTGTATAAGGTGAGGAAATAAAATGCAGTAAATTACACTCTTCTAATTAGATAGTCTTGACCTCGCTTTGGACAGAACATGTTTGTCTCTAGGTGGCGCTATTGGTTAACCTTTAGACCTCAGAGCAGCAAGCCACCTTTTCCCTATTAGCATGCGTGGAGCAGGAGGTGGAGGTGAAGTCGGCGTCCCATCACTATGGTCAACTGCACTAGAACTTTTAGCTCAGCAGTCCTTTTATCTTTACGAGTCAGTTAGAGAAAAGTGCTATGGATCACGGAGCAAAGCAAACATACAGTCAACAATCAAGGCCTGCTCAGGGACATTACTTGTACAAATATTAGTGCAAATGTGTGTTTTTCTTAGATCAACAAAGAATTGAAGGTCTCAATAAAAGCAAATGCGACTACATAACCGTCCTGTCAATCTGAAATGCTGCAGAGAGAATTATGTGAAGGGTTCAACAATAATGACGGCGGAAATGAAGTGTGAGAGAGACATTACCAGTATTATCAGTAAAATTGTGATGGTGATAAACAGTCACCATGTGCCATTATTTTTGATCAAAAAAGTATGTTGTGATTTGATTGAATTTTTATATAGACCACCGTTCAAAACTTAGTAATGCATATTACTAATCAAAAATTAAGTTTTGATATATTTACGGTAGGAAATTTACAAAATATCTTCATGATCTTTACTTTTCTTTTTTGGCATAAAAGAAAAATTGATCATTTTGACCCATGCAATGTATTGTTGGCTTTTGCTACAAATATGTATGCTGTGCTTCTTATTTTGTGGTCCAGGGTCACAAATACAGAAAAACAGTAATATTGTGAAATATCATTACAGTTTAAAATAATGGTTTTCTATTTGAATATATTTTAAAATATACTTTATTCTTTATTTTCATCAGCCATTAATTCAGTCTTCAGTTTCTTTAGAAATCATTCTGTGTTGGTTTATTACTTTCATTGTCAATGTTGGCAACACTTAATTTTTTTTTGGAATTCTTTTCTTTTTTCAGGATTTTTTGATGAATAAAACATTTAAAAGGACAGCATTTATTCAAAATAGAAATCAATTTAACACATCCTTGCTGAATACACATATTAATTTCTTCCAAAAAAATAAAAACATTACTGACCATGAACGTTTAAATGATAGTTTATATTGTTACAAAAATTTCTATTTTAAATAAGTGCCGTTTAACTTTATATTTATTGAAGAATCCTGAAAAAATTGCAGGTTCCAATTTTCAAATATCTGATTGATTTCTGAAGAATCACTTGACAGGGAAGACTGTGGTAATGATGCTGAAAATTCAGCTTTGTATCACAGGAAAAAATAGCATTTTAAAATAGATTGACACTGAAAACAGTTATTTTGCATTATAATAATAATATTTATTTCACATTTTTTTTCAGGATTTTTGATTAAATAAATGCAGCCTTCTTTAAAAAAAAAAACAAAACATCAATCTTACTGATCCCAAACTTTTGAACAGCAGTGTATTTATTTATTTTTTTTGTATTATGTATATTTTATAGTAAACAGAACATTTTTGACACACACAATGTCGGTAGACATGTATTCATGCTCATTTATTTTATATATGTATTATATATGTATTTATATATTTTTATATGGATTTTTAAAAAGTGTTTTTGAAAGAAGACTCATTTTGCTCAGTCATTTATTTGATCAAAATACAGTAAAAACAGTAATACTGTTAAATGTTATTTCTACTTTAACATATTTTAAAATGTAATTTATTTCTGTTATGGTAAAGCCAAATTTTCAGCCATTACTTTACCCATTACAAAAAATACATAATTGTTGCTCAAGAAACATTTATTTATTTATTTTTTTTCATTTGTAACCCTGGACCACAAAATCAGTCATAAGGGTCTATTTTTGAAAATTTTCAGCTTTCCGTTGACGTATGGTTTGTTAGGATAGGACAGTATTTGACCAAGATACAACTATTTGAAAATATGCAATCTGAGGGTGCAAAAAAAAAAAAATCAAAATATTGAAAAAATCACCTTTAAAATTGTCTAAATGAAGCTCTTAGCAATGCATATTACTAATCAGAAATTAAGTTTTGATATATTTACGGTAGAAAGTTGACAAAATGTCTTCACTGAACATAATCTTTACTGATTTTTGGCATAAAAGAAAAATATAATAATATTATTAAGATCATTTTGACCCATACAATGTACTGTTGACTATTGCTACAAATATACCCGTGCTGTTTATTACTGGTTTTATTTATTTTTTAGTGTTATATATATTTTTTTCTCAAACCATGATGATTTGATTTTTTTTTTTTTTTTTGTTCAAAAGAGCAGCGTTTATTTGAAATCTCGTGTAACGTTATTAAATATATCACTTTTAATCAATTCAATGCCTTCATAGATACAAATACAAATCCACTCAAACTAACTGGGAAATATTGTTAAATCCCATCCTGCGTTTAAGAATCACAGCTTTATCTCATCGAAAGGGTCAGTGTAATGTTTTGGTTACTCTTTCACTGAAGATTTTTGTCCCGGCCTATAGGGAGGCCCCAGCCCTGGTCCCCCGAGTGCTGAGCCCCCGATGTGGCCCTTTGTCGGGCGTCCTCTCGAAGAGAGTGCTCCGGGGCGGCTTGTTTTAGATAACAGCGGGTTGCTGTAAACTTCAAACAGTTTAACCTTCACCTGCCAGCTTTATTCAGAAATAATGGGATGTGTCTGTTATCACCTCATTTGCTCAGGCGTAAATCGAAAGGGCTATAATAATTGTTTCGAGTTATGAAATTGTTTGGCACCAGAAAGGCTGGAAGAAATCCCCACAGTCCTCGATAGCAAAAAGAACCTCCAGATATGCTGACTAACAAGGTCAGACTGAACGTTCCACACATGCATGCTGTAATTTACGTTCCTGACATCATTAACACATGATGAAAAACAGCTCTTTGAGATTTGCGAGAAATGCCTTCTCAGCGCTGTGAAGGTACGTGAACGGCGGCTTGGTTTTTTAAGTGAGAAGTTTAGCCTCGTCCGCCTAGCCTTGTCCAAAATTAACTACGTCGAAGCCACAGTGGAAAGTGTCACTCCGGCCACAGGGCCGACCGCAGCTCTATCCGGACGGTTTTGATTTCAGGCCGACTTGAAAAGAAACAATGTGGCGACTTGACATTGACAGGAACGTGCAAACCTCCAGTGAAAATCAAAAAAGCACTTATGTAAGAAATCCAACTCAACAGTGTGTGTTGGACGAAAAACAGAAGGGCGAGGGTAGAAAATGGTGGCCAGTCGGGTAGCTGGCGCTTGCGCTGTGGTGTTGGAGCTTCTATTCATAGGCACATAATTAAAGGATGCTGCTCCGAACGGCGGCGTGCAGGACTCACTTTAGCCAGAGTATCTGTTTTTCACTCCTTGTCCTCTTCTGCTCTCTCTTTTCCCCTTTGAGGAAGTTTAAATGGCTCTAAACTGGTCTTAATCGATAACAGAGCGAGCGATTGGTGTGAGGGCACGGTCGCGTGTAGCGCAAGGGTGGACAGGTCTCACGGCCCATGAGACTCGCTGTAATTCCACTCAATCACAGAACTGATAAGCATCAAGGAATCTGCTCTTGCGAGGCAGCTTAGTTTAGCTCTGTTCATTCTGGCAAGTGTTTGCTTGTGGGTTCTTAAAGAGGAAGGGTGATCTGAAGAGCCTGTTTGTCTGTTGCGGATGTGGCCTTTCTAGCACCCACCCCCATGAGTCATTCACAAACACTCAGCTGGAGTGTTTTAGATTTGTGTTGTTTAGAAAACAAAATATAGATTTGTATGTTAAAAAAAAAACAGAAATAAAAAAGATGTAGTATAAATGACCAAAGATGACACACTTAGAATGGGGTCCAAATTAAATTTGGTTAAAACAAATTATGATTCATATACTCTGTTATTTTATTTTATTTTTTAGGATTCTCTCATGCTTAAGCACCATGACTTGATGTCACTAGGTCATAATTCCAACAAATTTTTGGATTTTATGGAAAAATACCGTAAAATCATGGTTGCATTGTCCCATTTTATTATTTTTTACATGTAATGTATTTTATTTTATTTTATTATTTAGAATTCTCTCATGCTTGCACCATGACTTCATGTCAGAAGGTCATTTTATGGAAAAATACCATAAAATAATGGTTGCATTGTCTTTTTTACATATAGTGTTTTTTACTTTTTTATTTTTTGTAGGATTCTTTCATGTTTAAGCACCATGACTTGACGTCACTAGGTCATAACTCTGAAGATTTTTTGGATTTTATGGAAAAATACCGTAAAATAATGGTTGCATTTTTAATGGCAGTATTTTTATTTTATTTTATTTTATTTTTTTAGGATTCTCTCATGCTTAAGCACCATGACTTGATGTCAGTAAGTCATAACTCCGATTTTTTTGGATTTTATGGAAAAATACCATACAATAATGGTTGCAGTTTCCTTTTTACATATATATTTTTTTACTTTTTTATTTTATATTATTTTATTTTATTTTATTTTATTTTTAGGATTCTCTCATGCTTAAGCACCATGAGTTAAAGGAGAACTCTACTTCCAGAACAACAATTTACAAATTATTTACTCACCCCTTGTCATCCAAGATGTTCATGTCTTTCTGTCTTCAGTCGTAAAGAAATTATGGTTTTTGAGGAAAACATTTAGGGATTTTTCTCCATATAATGGATTTCAATGGTGCCCCCGATTTTGAACTTGCAAAATGTAGTTTAAATGCAGCTTCAAAGGACTCTAAACGATCCCATCTGCGGAAGAAGCATCTAGCAAAACAATGTCATTTTTTTCTAAAAATAAAAATTTGTATACTTTAAGCACAAAAACTCGTGTAGCCCCACCTCTGGGATGTGCGTCCACGACTTTACGTACTGCAGAACAGGTTGAAAGGTCACAAACGTACAAAGACGATGAACTTAGCCATGATTCCATAGTACGTAACGTTAGCGTTGTAGACGTGCATCCCAGAGCTAGTGCTACACGAGCTTTTGTGCTTAAAGTATACAAATTTTTATTTTATTTTATTTTTTTAAAAATGACTGATTTGTTTCACTAGATAAGACCCTTCTTCCGCGGATGGGATCGTTTAGAGCCCTTTGAAGCTGCGTTTAAACAGTTTAAAATCGGGGCACCATTGAAGTCCATTATATGGAAAAAAATCCTGAAATGCTTTCTTCAAAAAACATAATTTCTTTACGACTGAAGACAGAAAGACATGAACATCTTGGATGACAAGGGGGTGAGTAAATTATTTGTAAATTGTTGTTCTGGAAGTGGACTTCTTCTTTAATGTCACTAGGTCATAGCTCCAACTATTTTTTGGATTTTATTGGAAAATTCCATAAAATCCTGGTCGCATTGTCCTGTTTTATATTTACATTTGTTTTATTTTATTTCAATAGATTTATTCTTAAATTAGTACTATGACTGTGTACAATTTTTAATTTAATTAATTTTTTTTTGTTAGTCTTTCAAATACTTTTCCCCCCAGATACAGGAATTCTGCACAATAGCTGTTAAAATTCCTGGCCACTGCTCTTTTTATGTCTATTTCCTTATATGAGTCACTCACAAACACCCAACTGGAGTGTTTTATATTTGTGTTGTTTAGAAAACAAAATGTATAAAAAAGCTAAGTTTGAGTTGTATATAAAAAACGGAAATAAAAGAAGATATAGTATAAATGACCAAAGTTACAGTTAGAATGGTGTCCATATAAAAAAAAGGAAATATTTATTTATTTATTTATTCTTTTATGATGACAGCAATGTCATATGCAGTTTTTTTTTTCTTGAGTTAGTAATAAGCCGTGTCTTCACGCAGAGGTAGCAATTAAGGATGGAGCAGAACTCTTCTGCTTCATTGAGAAAGCTTGTTTGTGGGGTTTAGAAACTATCATTTGGCAAGATTCACATACAAATTTGTCTGTCTGTGTGTGTGTTTTAATGGGGCTGTGACCATGTATCACATTCCATTTTACGTCGTGCCTGAGCACAGTGGGACAGTCAGTCGGGATTAAAGGCCCAGGCTGAGATGTCGCCTTTTAATGCATATTGCGAAGTGAAGAGCGGGACATTAGTGGAATTTGCCTGGAGCATGAGCTCTATTTTATAATGCCGTTATGAAATCTGATGATGTGCATATAGATTTTTTTTTTCAATGTTCTTTTTTTGATAATCTTTTAGATAGTTCCCCCCCCCGGATATAGGAATTCTGCACAATAGCTGTTAAAATCTCTGGCCAATCCTCTTTTTGTTTGCAATTCTAGTGTAATTATTTTATTGTATTTTATTTATTTTATAACATGACTTGCTGTCACTAGGTCATAGCTCCAAGTATTTTTTGGATTTTTATGGAAAAATACAGTAAAATCATGGTAGCATTGTCCTTTTTTAACTTTTAAAATTTGTACATATTTTATTTTATTTTATTTATTTATTTTTTTTTTTATACCATGACTTGATGTCACTAGGTTATGGCTCCAACTATTTTTTGGACTTTATGGAAAAATCTAGTAAAATCAGCTTTTTTATTTTTTATTTTATTTTATTTTGTTTTATTTTGTTTTTTTATTTTATTTTATTTTATTTTATTTTTAGGATTCTCTCATGCTTAAGCACCATGACGATGTCAGAAGGTCATGGCTCCAACTGTTTTTATTTTTTTTTTTGGATTTTATGGAAAAATACCATAAAATAATGGTTGCATTGTCCTTTTGTACATTTACATTTATTTTATTTCAATAGATTTATTCTTAAATTAGTACTATGACTATGTACAATTTTTCATTTAATTTAAGCCACAGTGTTGAAAATTTTATGGAAAAATATAGTAAAATCAACTTTTTACATTTTTATTTCACTTTATTTTATTTTATTTTATACCACATGTTTGTCACTAGGTCAGACTCCAACTATATTTTGGATTTTATGGAAAAATACTGTGAAGTCATGGTAGCATTGTCCTTTTTTACATATAATATTTTTACATTTTAAATTTTTTACATATGTTCTTAATTTAATTTAATTTAACTTTTTTATTTTATTTTATTTTATTTTATTCAGTTTTATTTTATACCATGATGATATTATAATATTTACATATAATATTGTTACATTTTTGCATTTTTACTTTTTCATATAATATTATTTTATTTTAAGCATTCTCTCATGCTTGAGCATTAGGTCATGTTACTAGGTCATGGCTCCAGCAATTTTTTTGGATTTTATTTAAAAAAATACCGTAAAATCATGGTAGCATGGTCCTTTTTACATATATTTTTGTATCTATTTTTTAATTAATTTATTTATTTTTACATGTTCTTTGTTTTTTTTATTTTATATTATTTTGTTTTGTTTTATCATTTTTCTGAACTAAAATAACGAGTTTTTAATAGAAGCTTGTAGAATGAGCATTTCAACCAGTAGATTTGTCTTTAAATGACTACAAATGGCTGTGTACAGTTTTTCATTTAATTAATAAAAAAGTCAGTTAAGCTACAGTGTCAAAAATTCCAATTCCAGACATGTTAACTGTCAAACAAACAAGCTAAAAGTTGTCTCTTGGCTGTTTTTTAATGGTGTTTCCAATAGGTGGTAAAAGCAGTGTCTTGTGAAGTCTGTACCTCAGTTTGTAGTTGTAAAACCTTAGTCAGACGCTTTGGTTTCAAGGCTTCAATGGAAACATCCTCCCTGATCCCCTTCCATTCCTCTTGACCTGGGAAGAGTTACTTCTCTTCTTCACCTCTAGTTTCAAGCTTGTTTTTGTAGGAAGGATCGCCTGCGTGGACCAGGTTTTTGCTGACAGCTTTATGCTTTCACGCTCTGAGGCTTTTTAGCAGTTGCATTAGTTTGGTTGGCCGGTTGGCTTTAGTCTCCAAAAGTTCCACCAGATTCCCGAGGAACATCCGACGTTAGTTTTCCAAACACCTCAGCTGCAATGAATGATCCATTGTCCTGAGAAAATCCTAAGGTCATCCTCCAAATTAAGGGCATTAACGTTGAAGCGCGGTATAAAGAATCGTGGAATCGTATTTGCTGCGGTAAATGTTTCAGAGGATTAATTAGCTAACAGAACCTTGTAAAATAAAAGAGCGCGCTGAAATGGAAAGAGATTATAGCGACTGTCTGTTTCCTGAGAAAGGATTACTCTCTTTCCATACTCCTCCTTTCTGCAGTCAGACTCTTATCTAGAGATTGCGGTTTAGCTCATTTATTTGGGGCTTTCAAAAATCACACAAAGGCCTGTTTTAGGCTGACTAAGCTTTTCAAGGAGACTGTGCTTTTCCACCGCTGAGCGTAAAATAGATTTGTGTTGCTGTCAAGCATCAACTGCATTTTGTGGCCATAGACAGATCCACAAGAAGAACCTATGAGAGCCATTTTATGGCTGCGTAAATTGTTAGCTGAGGATAACAAGGCAGCGTTCACAATTAACACTTGCCACATGCATTTTATTTGATCATATATAATGTTGTCATTCGGCCTACGGCGAATTTTATGAATGACAATCTTACTAGTGTAAATTACACTGAGGGAATCAAATCATACAAATTATTTACTAAATAAAATCATTTGGACTTGAACGACTTTTATTAACTTATGCCTCAGTGAGAAACCTCCAAGAAATCTTCTTCTCTCAATTAAACGCATGAAGACTGGCAACAAAATGACAGCGGTATTGATGTGTTTGTTGGTTTGCTGGACGTAGCAACAGTAGCTAAGGGGGGCGGGTCTTTGCGAAGGGTCAGTAGCGAGTAGCGGGAGGTTGCTGGCTTAGGTTCTAAGAAGACAGAATGAACATCTTTCTTACAGTAGAAAATGAAATCTGGAGTTTGTGCTTGACTGCAGGGTCAGAATTAACGTGTTGTCTATGGCGAGCATTTATTTTACTTTGCTTGGCAGTGGAATCTGGTAAAATAAATTACAATAGTTATTAATAAATTGTAAATTACTAATAAATGCAAACTAAAATTATGTGCTCTAAATACATTTTTTCTCATATTGTACAAAGATTAAACATAAACCATCTGAAATGACCTAAATTGCATAAATATCTATTTCAAATTGTACTAAAATAAAGTATTTTATGTATATAAACCATATATTGAATATAAAAGCACAAAATCTGGGACATGTATCTATAATAGTGCTCACACCACATGATATTTCAAATTGAGTCAAAATTTACAAGCACAGAATTGGCCACCTAAAAAAAAAAAACAAGCTAGCTTCCCACAAAAGGTCACTATGAAATTTATAATAAAAATAAGTACTTAAAGAAATAACTTAACATTTTTTGTTACTTTGCTTGGCAGTGGAATCTGGTAATAAATGTATTATTAAATAATAAATTACTAATAAGTGCATGATAAATGCAAGCTAAAATTATATGCTCTAAAAAAGATTAATCATAAACTGTTTGAAATTACCTAAATTGTAATAAAATCTATTCCAAATTATACTAAAATAAAGTGTATTGTGTATATATAAACCATCAATTACATATAAAAGCACAAAAACTGCCACACTGGGACATATATCTATAATGGAAAACACTCTGCAGTGGTCGCACCACATGATATTTCAAATTCAGTCAAAATTGGCCACCATAATTGGCCACCTAAACAAAACAAGCTAGCTTACCAGAATAGGTTACTATGAAATTTATAATAAAACTAAATAAATACTTAAGGAAATAACATTTTTTGTTACTTTGCTTGGCAGTGGAATCTGGTAAAATAGATTACAATAGTTATTAATAAATAAATAATAAATGCAAACTAAAATCATATGCTCTAAATAATTTTTTTGCATTTTTTTTTTCTCATGTTGTACACAGATTAAACATAAACCGTCTGAAATGATCTAAATTGCATTAATATCTATTACAAATTATACTAAAATAAAGTATTTTATCTATATAAACCATCAATTAAATATAAAAGCACAAAAACTGCCAATCTGGGACATATATCTATAATGGAAAACACTCTGCAGTAATCACAACAACCTCAGTCAAAATTTACAAGCACAGAAATATGAAATTTCTACTAAAAATAAACACTTAAAGAAATAACTTAATATTCTTTTTTGAGGTCATACCACATGACGTCAAAATATGGTAAATACATACCAGCAGTTAAAAAGGTTATTTATTTCCAAATTTGAAAGAGTTGCAAACCTGCTTGATGCCTCCATGGGTCATTTTTTGATGGTCACACCACATGATATTTCATAAAAAGGAAATCATCAGTCAAAGTTTGTTTATGATGGAAATATAAATACAAATCCTTTGCAGTTTTATACAGTATTACAAATCATGCCAAATGGTGCAGAAAATTAATCAGAATAAATTTAGGGTAATTTCAAAGACGTTTCCAAAACAACAGTTATGGCTGCACCACATGATATTTTGACATTTTGAGTAACAGAAAAAAATACAATAACTAATCTTTTTTTGAAAAGTTAAAGCGGGTCCATACATAGTACTTCATATACATGGCATCTTTTTAATGCATTTTAAACCAATTTTTAACTGAAAAAAATGCAGTTGGGCAGAAAATTTAGGTGTCACGTCATTAACCATTGACTATCAAATTTTGTATTATTGCCGTTGTTTTATTTGTTTACTACGATTGCCTCCTCGGAGGAAACTTCCCTGACATGCATAAATATATCCGACTTATCCCAGGAAAGTCTACTGCCTATTATTAACCAGAATTTCCTCCAAAAACAGCTCAGGAAATGTAAGTAAGAAGTGTGCAGATTCCGTGCGAGCCTGGTGATAACCTCCACTTCCATCCTTCCTTAATGGACGTGACCTCGTGGTCACCTTGGCTACACTGATTCTCTAGAAGGCGAATTTCGTTGAAGTGTTGTATTAAAGTAATGATTGCCCCTTGCCGAGAAAAGGCCTTTATGATCTATTAATATTCAAGCGCTTACAGGTGGTTTGGCTGTAAAGCAAATACATAAACATTCTCCTTCGTTACACTTGAATGTAGATCAAATGAACCGTGGGCACCTTTTTCCTCCTCCCACCAACTTTTTTTCCCCTCCCTTCCTCAAAGCTCTCAATTGAATTGTGGATGTGGTTTCGTAGCTAAGAGCGTTGAGTGCCTCTCCAAGCCAGCATGCCCACAGGAGCAGCGTACCATGTTTAAAGAGCATATCCTTGGTACCAACGTGCCTAGATAAACAGTATCCCTGGCCGCACGAAGCTGCGAGACGTGCTCGCAAGCCCCCTCTGGAATCCGCAGCAGTCATCCCTGCCGGCCAGAGGAGTGGAAACTGGAGACGGCATTACATCTGCCCGGCTCACCGCGAAACACTGCACAGTCACCGCGCCAGGCCCCAATCTGCCACCCTCGACTCCACACACACACACAAACCCAAGCCGCTTCCAGGTTGGGATCAAACAGCCCAGCTTTTAGAAGTTCTCACTTAGTCTGTAAAAGATTAACAAGTTATTGACTGCATGTTGACCCATGCCGGTCTCCTCCTCTCCTTAGTACTGTTATCTGATGGTTGGAGTGAGGGTGGCCTCCGGACTAAGTGAGTGTTGCTCGCTCCAGGCTTGAGTGGGCGGCTTTGATGTGAGATGTGCAACCCTGTGTGTGTGTGTGTGTTCCACAGCCTCCATAAACACCTCCACAAGTGCAGCATGACAGCAGAGGAGGCCGTCCAATGGCCTCACAAAGGACCACAAACACGCATGCACGCACGGTCGTGCTTTTACAACTAATGCGGGCAGCCACAAGGACAAAATGCTGTGATTGATGTGTTTATTTGTTCTTTTTTTTCTCGCGTAAAGTTCGTGTCTGCGGTATTAGAGCCGCACCGATTCCCAGCGTCCGTCCTTTAAAGGTTTATCCACATGTTTATAATTTGAGATTTCCTCTTTTTCAAAGGTCTTAGACGAGTGTTGTTAATTTGAAAGGGATACTTTTGTTTCAGTTCTCCGGCTTTGCCAAGTTGGAGGCCTCCGCTTGTCGGGCTGCTGAGATCATCGGAGTTGGTCGGGGAGAATGGCTAAGACACTTTTGAAATAAAACATGGCTATGAGGAGGTTTAGCAGATGTTTTGTGTTTAAAGACTTGTTAAGGGGAGAACAACAAAACGATGAATGCAAGTATGAAGAATCACTCTGCAGCTTTTGGTGTGGAATGTCGGTTTGTTTGGGGTGACTTTTTGCAAGAAACGGCCAAATGTGCTTGAAAGGATAATCTGGGTTACTTTTTGTCTGCGATGTGTTTTGCAGTTCATATGAATTCAGTCTGTCCTAACTAGCTTTTGATGTACAATTGCAAAAGCTTTGGAATACAAATGGACAAACAATGAAACTTTGTTTATTCACATTCATTTTAAAATTGGATTTTACGGTATTTTAAGATCTGTAGATCATTTGCTTTGTTCCAAAATGGGGACTTCAGTTGTTGCAATGCTGCATTTTCTTTTAATTATCACAGGGCGCCAAGTGTATAAGTGTAGCAAATACAGTTAGAGCAGGAATCAAGACTTTGTCAGGACGCTATTCTTGCAGTGCACCCATTTTGGAGCTGAGCAGTGACATTTTAAGTTAAAAAGCTTTGGTTTACTGTGATGACTAAAGCGCTCACCCACAGAATTAGACATTGCTGCTTTTTGAGTACTGCATTTCCCATGATGAATTATGATATAGCTTGGTTCGTTGGTCCGTTGGGTCGGTTGATTTCACACCACAAGCAAACCGCTTCAGAATTCGTTTTCAGTCGTGCCGAGACCAACTTGTTCAGGCTGTACTGGATGATTATTTTAGTGCAGATCTGAGCGCAGCTGCAGTGTTCGTATACAGTCAAAGCAAAATGTATTCAGACATCTTCAACATTTCTCACAGTTTATTCGCTGAAGTTTAGAAAATGGTAATAAAATATGACAAGAACTCAAGAGTAAAACTGTGACTGTAATTCATTTGTGATTATTAAGATGAATTTGTTCTGGCGAACCAAAATTTATTCAAACACCTTCAAAATTTCTCACATTATCACAGTGTATTCGCTATAGTTTAGAAAATGGTAATAAAATATAACAAGAACTCAAGAGTTAAACTGTGTCAGAACAAATTCGTCTTGATAATGTCAGATAACTTTGATAGAAAGGTATGTACTAAAAGGTTTTGGTCTCAAATTTTTATTACTTTTACTGATAGTTCATTGTATGAAGAATTTTTGGGTATAATATTTCACCACTTACTTAAATGAAACAAATTGTAGTGTCCTGTACCCACTAGTAAAAAATATCAAAAATTATATCTGGTGTCTGAATAACTTTTGGTTTGACTGTACGCCTATATAAAAGAAAACGTGCCAGAAGTTTTGTTTTTGGTCATGCAAAATTAGGACCACAAAAGGGTGCGTAAAAAGCCCTATTCAGACGGTAATTGTTTCTCATGGGCACATAAGCTGTTTTTAACATTTGCAGGGTTAGTCGTGATTTTATTGCCGTACGAATCCAGAATGCCGGTGTTTTTCTCCCACCACCCGTGTAAAAATTCCTGGACTAATTACTTACCGTTTCTTGACAAACACCAAGTTCGTGTGGTAATTTAATTACCGTCCGAGTCCACATCTCTGAGTTTACAAGAAGAAATCAATTGAAAATTCATTGTTTAAATGCTTCTTGACCACTGCCGAACACTGAATGGTGGCTGTTGCACTTCTCTGTAATTTGCATGCATATTTAATACTGGGAAAAAAAAAATACTGGAATGCTGGAAAGTATTTACAAGAACAATATTTCATAACCACTCCACCACAGCGAGTGGGAGCTGTTAAGAACAAAAAGAAAAAGTATGTAAACATTTGAAATGGGTCATTATTGTGGCACCAAGGTATGCGAAACAATTATGTTATATTATGTATTGTATTCAGTTATATACCTAAAAATATAAACAAAGCTTTAAGTTTACCTAATGTAAATAAGAGGTTGTTTCTGCCGACATCCATCATTTTGAGAGATAAAATGCAAGGCTATAATGTCTGTTTTCCTATTTTTAAACAGATTTAAATAATCAAATAATAAATGTGATGTGATATAAAATATGAGATTTTTTTGTTGCAGCTTCTCCACTGTGAATAAATCGCCATCTGAATCCATGAGTTTTATGACTGAGGTGCCATGTACATTTGTTTATAGATGTCCACATGAGAATCAGTGTCTGAATAGGTCTAATGATAACCATTTTTATTTTGGGTGAACTATCCCATTAGTCCTTCAAATATTAGATTACGCAAATACACAAAACCTTCGTTTACTCGCATAACTTCTCGTTTAAAGTCATAAATTACTCTTTTGCCTTGACGGCGAGGTGTTATAAATAGGATGTGTCAAAAATTGCTTTAACATCTTAGGTTCCTGAAATTTTATGGCTGCTTACCAGCACCGAGAAGCTCACTTTTTAATTTAGCTTCCCACAGGCTAACCAACTGACGCCTCTTCGTGAGGCCCTGTATTTCAACAAGGCCGCAAAAGCCCCAGCGCTTGGTTTCCATTCTCCACTGGCTTTTGGAGAACAGAGTGTACCATCAGCAAACTTGTGTCCCAACAAGCTGGCCAAGCCTCATCTGTCAAAGCCAGGGTGAGCGCGAGAGCGGCAGGGCGGCGGGGTGAGGGAGAGGAAGCTCCCAGATAAACATACCGCAGCGCCTAAACTCCTAATCACTCTGCGCTTCCGTTTGTTGCCTCTATAATTAGAAGGCACTCTCTTCCATGTATTCCCAGTTGACGCAAATGCTTCTTGTGGCTTGGCACCTCATTTGGGGCGTGGGTTAGTTTATGGCCAGGCCGTAACTTGGTTTAGTCTTCTGATACAGCATAAATAGCTAACCGCTGTCTAATTCACTGGCCGACTGTGTTTTTCTTTTTCGTAGGCGCAATCTGAGCGTGACCCTTCCTTCGCTGCCGCAGCCCATCCCCCTTGCTTCCTGTCTTACCGCTCAATGAGATGGCAAAGCCACACCTAAAGCAGATGCTATTCCTAAGTGTGAAAGCGAAAATAACGTGGGCAGAAATAGGACAGATGAGCTCATCTAGGACGGCCGCTATTCCATTGTCATGCGTACGGGAGTTCGTCTGATCTTCCAGTGATAGCCTCCTCCTTTTTAGATTTGTCAGACCACCCAATAAACGCTCGCCACAAATTAAACCCCTCTGTGAACTCGGCATTAGAGATTCAGCATTGGAAAATCACTAATTATTGTCATCTTAAATTACAGCAGCGAGATCGAGAGCCAGCGGCTAAATCCATCTTAATCGTAGCGTTGGAGAAACTTTCCAAAGCGGTAGTGACCAGACTTTCATGTGTGTGGAAAATAGCCTGTAGAGCTGTCACACTGTTTTTAGGAATAAGTTGTATGCGGGGTTGCGTTGCCATGAAGGTTTGCTTCGGGTTCTTTTTTTTTCTGGTGTGGTTTAGTAAGTGTGTTGTTTACAGTAAGAGCTTATACTTTCTGTAGTTTCACTAACTTCAAATAAAAGTGGGAAAATGAGAGGCCCTGTCATCAGAGGTTCCACTTGGGTTCTCCTGCGGTTGTGTTTAAAACGGATCCATACTCTTTGGCCCGGACAGCTGAGGGAAGATCTTGGCTTGCAGTTAATTCTAGAACACAAATTGCAGTGGAACACGATTACCCTTTACAACCATGTAAACGTGTCTCATGAAATGCTCAGTACTTGACGGCAGCCAGGGTGCCATCATTTTTGACTTGCAGTTTGTTCTTTCCAGTTTAAGCCCTGAGTTGGTGCACTTGAAGCAAGTAAATGTTCAAATGAGATTTATATGTATTTGGAGTAGCCATTTCTGCCTCTTTCAGTGATGGATGAGCATGGAGCAATCGCTAGGCCACAATTCAGAAAGACCGAATTGATTTTGATCCCATCAATAGTCCCCAAATCCAAATGGTAAAACCCAAGAAAATTGAACCAGGGTTGGGAAAATCCTAAAAACTTTTCCCACTTCCTGTTTTATCCCACTTCCTATAGCTAGTTTTATAGAATTTATTAAATATGTGCCTTTCATCATGCTTCTCCAAAATTGTGTTATTTTTTTATGTTCTAATGTTATCAGTGTAATACTTGCAGTTAAAGGAACAGTTCATCCCAAAATGAAAATTACCCCATGATTCACTCACCCTCAAAACCATCCTAGGTGTATATGACTTTCATCTTTTCATCTTTTTCGTCTTTCGTCTTAAGACAAATATGCATATTTAAGTGTATAAACCATAATCTCAAGCTTCTACTAACTGTTGTACATGCGCATTTAGTAGGATGTAGGCGTAGCATAAGCTCCGGTGAGAATATGCTATTTTTCAGTTCTGTTTAAAGCAAAAGAAAACCAGTCTCCTCTCGGATTATATCGAAATCCTTCAACATTTTTCTTTATAAATCCTCATTTTGTACTTCTAATTTGTGACTGGTGTTTTGTTTTGCTTTCTCCCCATTTGCTTGTGACTATGTATATATGTTTATAAGCTTTAATTAAAGCAATATAATAAGAACACGTAGAATAAGAATAAGTTACCAGTCAAATGAAAGTATTAATAAAATGAATCTGTGCTACAGAGGTGGCACAGAAGAACTCAAAAGTGGCTGTAAGTGTATTTTCAGATGTTTAATGAGGCTCAGAGGTGGCATGAGTTCAATTAAATTCATAAATTCATGTTGAGATTAATATAAAAAATTGAATATAGAAATATTAAATGATTTAAATAACTGAAAAGACACTTTAAAAATGAAACTAAAACTGCCAGTAGGTGGTGGCAAGTCACTGATTTTATTACTGAATCATTCATTCGATTTGTTCGAACAGCTGATTCATGAGCAAGTGACTGTCTTTATGAATGGCTCAGTGATTCATTGACTCACTAGATTTGTTTAAAAACGCACGTTCATTCATAAACGAAACACCGCTGTGTTTGAATGAAGATAGCTGTGACTTTGTTTCAAACTATTTTCATTGACGAAATGGCAAAATCAGGCAAAACTGTTGTAGCTAGACAATGTAAGTCACTTAATATTAACTTCTTGTTTATTGAACTGTTGTATTAAATCAATATTACATTTACAAACTCCCTCAATAATCATTAAAAGCTGTCACTCATGTTTTCACAGTTTCATTATAATCAACAAAGCTCTCTGCGCTGCACAATGAATCTCTTATTTACACTCTCTCTACACTTTGTTTATGAAAGGATTCATGAGATATGTCTGTGATACATTACTCAACACTGCAAAAACTTGTAGAAACCTTTGAAGCTTCTCTCAGTGCAAACACACATCGGGTGAAAACGTGTACTACAGTTAGCGTAAGCTAGAGATTATGGTTTATAAAGTTTTAAATATGCATATTTTTCTTACACAAACACATTGATTGATTTCAGATTGATTTATTAACACCCTGAAGTATGGAACACTTTTTATGATGGATGGATGCACTTTATTGGACTTAAAATCTCCTATTCACTGCCATTATAAAGCTTGGAAGAGTCAGGACATTTTTTTAACATAACTCCAATTGTGTTTGTCTGAAAGGTCATATACACCTAGGATGGCATGAGTGTGAGTAAGTCATGGGGTCATTTTCATTTTTGGGTGAACTATGCTTTAATCTCAGAAAACAGTGTGAGTATGTCATGTTTTTTTAATCACAGGCCTCAGTTCAACACTTCCCATGTCACCAATACTGTGTGGAAATTGTGTTTGTTTAGTTGCAATCAGGGCTCTACAGTGTGACCATTTCAAACTACTGCAAAAACCCTGTAAATCACTTTAAGGAGTCAAATATCACCTCGTAATGGGAAGGCTAATTTTTGATCAGATTTTTTTTGATTATTGATTAGAAGGTGCTCTAAAAATATTTTTAAGGCAGGAGCACAAATGCTCCTAAAAGGAAAGTAAGCGTAGAGCCCTGACTAAAAAGATGCACTATGGTGAAATAAATGACGCTTTTCTCTGATCTACAGGTATGTTACTGGTGACTGCAGACACCCTTGGCCATGACTTCCACGTTTTCCAAATCTTGACTCACCCATGGGCGTCTTCCCAGAGTGCGGTTCATCACCTATACACACTTCACAGAGGAGAGACCGAGGCTAAGGTAAGAACACAACTGTACACACACTTCTACATAAAAGCTTTTCCTTACTTTCAGTACTTTTCTTTAGCACGCACATATGGTTCAAACTCATAAACTTGTATCCTCCAAATGGAAGATGTATCAACAACAAAAAGAAACGCTCTTGCATTCAAGTAATACATGGACAGTGTGGGATATTAATTCAAACTTCAAAGCTTCCCGTTCCATCCCTCGCTCACACGCACATGCCTATGTACACTCAGGCTATTTTCGGGGGAGTTATTGAGATGAAATATTGCCTTTCCGGACTCTTTTAATCATTAGCATAATCATTTAAAGTCTTTGTGGGCCACCCACAACTGTTTACGGTTGCCTGTGCTTGTATGGTTCTGGAAATGTGCAATTTGAACATGCTTTTCATCGGCGGTGAATCCCTGCATGTTATCTAAATACTGTCAAGAGACATAAGGCTTGGTACCACTGAGCTCCAGAGCACGGTCTCAGGCTCTTTTGTAGTATGTAGGGCAGTGTATGTTGGACAAAATGTTGTCTGATTGATCTTAAAATATGGAAAATTTTTAACTGTATTCTAAACTACTGTTAAAAATGATTTTTTTCTAGTCAGTTCTTGGCTTCCTTTGCTTTGATATTTAATTCTACATGTGTCTGTGAAGACCTAGTTACTGTTCAACTGTCCACCAACTAAAGGTTAAGAGCATCAGGGCTTTTCCACAGTTGTAGCACATGAATTTTTTGTTTTTACGCTGGAGAACTTTTGCCCTGAGTACAAAACAAAATTACATGGATCCACGTGAAATATTTGTACTGTCAGCAGTTAGTCTTTGCTTATTCTAAAACTTCCTCCCCTGTGGCTCCCATGTTCAGTTTTCAACACTCTGGAATCCGAAAACCTGAAACTATTAGTGTTGCCAATGTGTTTTCAATCACCAAGGCTGCAAAAAAAGAGAAAAGTTGCTAAAAATACCTCAGACGGCTGGTGAGAGCTTAGATTGTGCTCCTGACCGGAGCTTTTACTCTTGCACCTTGGGGTCAAGCTTGGGGCTTGTAACACCTACGATATCTTAGGCTATGAGGTCATGGACTAGAGGACATTCCCACTGGGGCAATATGAACGCACTTGTGACTTTACACCACTCTCTCTAAATCCCTGGAAATAGGCTGTTGGCAGCACGGAATATAGGCTTTGTGATTTTCTCATTTCATCCCAGCTTTATAAATTACGAATGTAGAACAACTAATGGTGTTATTTGAAACAGAATTGGGCTTTGGAATTTGTCCATTCAGTTAGACAGATGTTTGTTGCATTTTAGTCCCACTTCAGTGTAGTAAAACATAGCTTAAAATTTGTATCAATCATGTATCACCTGGAAGGTTTGATTGCTTGGAGAAATAATTGCACATTTCTATTCGAGTCACATGATTTGAAGCCCCAAATTTTATTTTATTTTATTTTATTTAAAGCCCCAAATGTTTATTATTTGATTTGATTTTGTTTTATTTATTAATTTTACACGATTTGCAGCCCCAGTTTTAATTTAATTTAATTTAATTTAATTTAATTTAATTTTATTTTATTTTATTTTATTTTATTTTATTTTATTTTATTTTATATGATTTAAAGCCCCAAATGATGATTTGATTTGATTTTGTTTTATTTATTAATTTTACATGATTTCCAGACCCAAATTTTTTATTTTATTAATTTTACGTGATTTAATTTAATTTTAATTAATTTTTTTTTTATTTTATTTTATTTTATTTATTATACGTGATTTGCAGCCCCAAATTATTATTATTATTATTATTTGTTTTATTTTATTTTATTTTATCTTATGTGATTTAAAGCCCCAAATGTTTATTTTATTTTATTTTGTCATTTATGAATTTTACTTGATTAAAATCCCCAATTTTATTTGATCTGTTTTTATTCTTTAAGTTGTTTTTGCTTTATTTAAATATAATTTAATTTTTCATTTTTTTACTTTAATAGATATTCTATGTTTATTTATTACTTTTATTTACTGTTTTAATAGTTTTTTTTTTTATATAATTTTTACATTTTTAATATGTTAGTTTTATTTTATTTTAATTTTCACTTTGTAATACTTATTCTTTTTAATTTATCTGGTCTTTAAACATATTTGATCAAACATTATTGATAATTAATTTATTTATTTATAGTTTGTTAGTACTTTAAACCAATAGAAGATGGTCAAACCCGCATTCTTTTTTTGTATTTCATTTAACGTTACTCAGGTTGAATAGTTGAAGCGGACATCTAAGGACATGATCTGATCATTAGCGTCTGCCAAGCCTTGGTAATCTATCTGGGTGCTTTAAAGTTTAATTTACTTTTGTGATCTATTGGGTTATTGCACAAATCAGTTTGGGAAATAACTGCAGTGATTTAGTTTTCCTCTCTCCTAAATGCTGTTTCATCCATTTAGCCTTGCAGCTGTTCCACTACAATATCTTCTTCAGTTGGCAAATTGTAAGGTTTTATTTGCTTAAGTAGAACTAATATTTATTCCGAAAGGGCCTAGACCCTTACTTACTCAGCCAGTGTCATGTTTGGATATGCACACAAACCTGATCTCTGCTCTAGTTCATAGACTCACACTCTCGCAGTCACACTGACACGTTCGATGTCTAAAAGCATGCCAGACATATTTCCTCCAATTTAAATCCTTCATTACATGACAAATATTAACACTGCGGTGGAATAAAAACTGTACGTTATCCGCCTATGAGTGCCATGTAACCGTAGTACAGTCAAGTGTTATGTCTATAAGAAAGACTTGACATTTTTGCACTTATTTATTAAACCCATTAGTGCTTTTTTTCTCCTTTATGTTTTCACAATTCACTTTGTCCCTTTACCCTTCAAGTGCACTCTGAGCCGGGTGAAAAAGGCCAAATTGTAGGCTGGGTACTGGCCCGTGGGTGAAGTTGAAGTTCTTCTCGTTCCTGCTCCTTATACCGAAGGTGTGATTACCTTACCCGGCACCTCCAGGCATGGCAGAGAGCTGGAACCGAGCGTGTAAAACATTCTCATTTTGCCTCCTCTGTGAGCACAGGGCCGAGGTGGCCCGCAGCTCCGCTGAGATGAGAAAGGTGGTTAATCTGTCACCGGCTCATGCCAGGTTTGCTGCCTGGCCATGCGTTGGCTTTGATCTGGCATTGTAAACAGCGCAAACTGCAGAAAGCAAGCACCCTCCAAGACGCATTATCTTGAGCAGAACAAATAAAAGGAGTGATAATGCCCCGTGGGCGGACGCAGGCACCCGGCCTTATCTGGCTGGCTGATTGACTGTGCTCGTACTGACTCCCAGCCTGCTCCAGACTGACCTTAGTGTGCGTGAAGGTAAATAACCCACCAGGCTGCGTTGCCTCAAGCCATACAGCATTTTAGCTGTTCTGAGCAGCACATGACTGACCAAACAGCTCGTTTGATTTGTGTCTGATTAACTGATTTAAAGATCTCAGTCCTTGTCTCTGGTCGCCTAAGTCTTATTTTTACACCTCCAGATAGAGCGGCGTCATCCCTGAACAGGAAATGGTCATTGATCTTGATTCATTTGCTCATCTTTGGGTTGGCGTATTCAGCGTGAGGCTGATCTGAGACAGATAGAGCAGAATGACCTAGAATCAGACAGATCTCCAGACATCTGCATTCCAGTAGCTGATGGCTATCCATAAAAAGTGCCGTAAAAAAGCCATTAGCTGAACCTTGCTGATGGCAGAATGCTATTTGGTAAAGCCAAGTGAAGCCATGATTTCTGGACCATGTCTTGGGGAAGGACTACTATCCAGTTCATAGAGCTTCTTGTGTTCAAAAACAGTTAGAAGATGCTGTTTTATAAAAGTATGCTCATGACGTAAGATGCTGAAGAAACAGCGTGTGATTTAACAGCCATCAGACACATGTATATACAGACCAACAATTTAAAAATAGCATGGACTGAACGTAAGAGCACGACGTGCTGTTGCGGTTTCATGGTTCGTCTGTTTTAAGATGCTTAAAAATACAAAAGCCGGGTTAGATATTCAGGTTTTTCATGCTGGTAACCAAGATCTGGTGTTGAGTCCTGAAACCTCTTTATCCCAGCACCTAGGCGTGATTACCAACACTTCTTTCTCATTCCTCTCGAGCGTTTTGCAACACATTTTTTCAAGATTTTATCTGTTTGTCTTTGCCAGAAACTCTTTGTGAAAACATAATCTTTCTTATGACTAACACTAGCGAAAATTCCAACAGAAGTCAGGTTGCATTCCTTAAAGTTGGCATGAAATGGAAAATCACCCTATCTGTTTTCCAAATGCATGTTGTTGGTCTTATTGTGAATGATTCATCCATGCATGTTTAATTTTAACAGCTTTCAGATCTGCTTTCTTCCAATCAATGACCAATGGATAGAACCAAGTCCCCACAATATGTTTTTAGGGCTTGAGCACCGATGGTGTGAGGACCCTATTGGAATTGCTCAGTTTCTTCTTCAAAATGAATCGCATTTTTGAGGGCCTAAACATGCTTGAAAACTCATGAAACTTTGCACGTGCCAAAAGTGGTAAAAATTTATATCTGATATGGGTTTCAGAAGTGGGTGTGTCAAAATGCCTCGATAACAACACCTATAAAATTTCAACAAAGCGCCCCTCGAGCTACATTTCACGTACTTGTATGAAATTCGGTTGACACATGTAACACATCAGTATCTACAAAAAAGTCCTCTGGTACGAAGTCTGAAACCCAACAGGAAGTCTGTTATTTAAAATTTCCTTGGCAAGTTTTGCGCTGCTTTTGTCATTTTCAGGCGTTGTATTTAAACATACTCCTGTCAAAATGGCTCGATAGCGGCACCTATAAAATTTCAATGAAGTGCCCCTCGAGCGACATTTCACATACTTGTATGAAATTCGGTTGACACATGTAACACATCAATATCTATAAAAAAGTCCACCGGTACAAAGTCTGAAACCCAACAGGAAGTCTGTTATTTAAAATTTTCTTGACAAGTTTTGGGCTGTTTTTGCCATTTTCAGGCGTTGTATTTAAACAAACTCCTAGAGATTTAAACAGATCAAATTTGGTCAGTGTAATCTAAAGTCCTTTGTGATGTTAAATTGCGAAGATCTTTAGTCTTCATTGAAGGGCATGTCCGTGGCGGCCTGACAAACTTCGATGATAAAAGTTGTTATAATTCAGGCATACAGTGTCCAATCTGCACCAAAATTCACATGTTTGATAAGAGGCCTGTCCTGAACACAAGCCCATTACCAAATATAGTCATTGTCATAGCGCCACCTGCTGGCAACAGGAAGTTGCATGTTTTATGCTCGAACAAACTCCTTCTATAGGTTTAATGAGATCAACATTATATTTGGTCAGTCTACTCTAAAGGCCTTTGCGATGTTAAATTGTGAACATCTTGAGTTTTCGATAAAGGGCGTGTCTGTGGCGGCCTGACAAAGTTTGATGTTTCACCATGTAAAAGGAAGTTGTTATAATTCTGCCATACAATGTCCGATCTGCCCCAAACTTCACCCGTTCAATAAGAGTCCTGGCCTGAACACATCTAAAGGCCAATATTCTGTTATAACCATAGCACCACTTGTTGGCAACAGGATGTCATGTTTTACACTGTCTCAAACCATGTTTAATCTGTGCCAAATGTCATATGTTTGATCAAAGTGCTGGCTTGAAGACATCTACATTAGGGCTGAAGCTATCGATTATTTTAGTAATCGAGTATTCTACCGATTATTCAATCGATTAATCGAGTAATCAGATACGTTTTTCTTTATGAAAGAGCAATACTAAATATACAAAAGAAAATAAGATAGGTCTTTTAAAATAAACAACTAGTTTTTATTTTATTGCTTAAATTGCATACATTAATAACCATGAAAACTAAACCCATTTAATGCATTTATTTGCCAAATTACTTTATCAATTTAAAATGTATATAAACATTACAACCTAAAACGAAGGCATAAATCAAGAAAGTTACAAATGCATAAATAATATTTTGTTATTTTAAACAAAACATTGAATACTGATATTTACATGTGTTTTTAAAATGAAGATACTTTAAAGGAGAAGTCCACTTCCAGAACAACAATTTACAAATAATTTACTCACCCCCTGTCATCCAAGATGTTCATGTCTTTCTGTCTTCAGTCGTAAAGAAATTATGGTTTTTGAGGGAAAACATTTCAGGATTTTTCTTCATATAATGGACTTCAATTGTGCCTTCGATTTTGAACTTCCAAAATGTAGTTTAAATGCAGCTTCAAAAGGCTCTAAACGATCCCAGCCGAGGAAAAAGGTTCTTATCTAGCGAAACGATCCGTCATTTAAAAAAAATTGTATACTTTTTAAGCACAAAAGCTTGTGTAGCACAGGCTCTGGAATGCGCGTTCTTGAATAATTCTTTCATTTTGAACGGATCTTTAATGTGACTCGGGAGTCACCTCAGGGAGTGATTCGTTCAGTCGCGCATGCACAACATCCTATTAGGTTCTGTACTGGAATTAGTTCACCTGTTTCGAGTCTTCGGGTTTTTCGAGTCGTTCGTTCATCTTATGGGGCTGTCACGTGGTGAACCAACGACTCAAACCCAAAAACTTGAAACTTAAAGACCCAGGTAAACAATGAATTAATCTTTTCTGTTTCTTATAGCATTACAGTTTTGTCTTGTTTGTAGTGTGAACAACGTTTGTGTAAGCAGTAGATATGTTAGGAAAGTAACACGTAACATTTTAATTATATTTGGATAAAATGAACGAAATGACTCGGGGAAAAAAGATTCGTTCATTTTGCTGAACGAGACTCAAAGGTCCGAGTCGGTAAAATGATCCGAACTTCCCATCACTACTACGAATCACGTCTAAGTTCATCATCTGTGTACTCTGGCTCAGACAAGTAGAGAATGGCGAAAAACTCCATCTTATTTTCTCCTACAACTTTAGAATTGTCTGACATCGTTGTAGCCTTTTTTGTGTAAACAGTGTTTGACTTACTTTCACTTTGTTAGTCTTTGTGCGTTCGCTTTGTAAACACTGGGTCTATAGTTCCGCGTGACCTTTCGATGTGATTAGTGAACGCACATCTCAAAGCCTGTGCTACACACCTTTTGTGCTTAAGAAATATACAATTTTTTATTTTTCGAAAAAAAAAAATGACCGATCGTTTCGCTAGATAAGAGCCTTCTTCCTCGGCTGGGATCTTTTAGAGCCTTTTGAAGCTGCATTTTAACTACATCGGGGGCACAATTTAAGTCCATTATATGAAGAAAAATCCTTAGATGTTTTCCTCAAAAACCATAATTTCTTCACAACTGAAGACAGAAAGACATGAACATCTTGGATGACAAGTGGGTGAGTAAATTATTTGTAAATTGCTGTTTTGGAAGGGGAATTCTCCTTTAAATGTGATATCAAAACCGCCAGTAGGTGTCAGCAAGTCACTGTTAAGTGAGTGAGTCATTGCGATTGAACTGAATCATTTAACGGGTGATTCATTCAAGAACGAAACACCGCCATGTTGTTTGGAATGGTTATTTGTTGGCGAAATAAAGCAAAAACAGGCAATGTGCCGTCTAAAATGTAAGTATCTTAGTATTAACTTCTTGTTTATTGACGAACTGTTGCATAAAATCAGTATCACATTTGTAATCATGCTGAGGCACTCTTCGTTTGATATTGACTAACTTTCTAACGAATGAATCAGCATAAATGACACTTAGTCTTTCACAAAACATAGCTAATTTAGGGACATCATAACTAACCACCATTAATTTAAGGTCTTAAATATGTCCAGCGTTTATCGGTTTATGGACAGTAATAATGGTCTGTGGCGAAACAGTGTTCCATGTATAGTTACAGTAAATGGACTAAACGAAGCCTCGGGGCAAATAATTTGCCTCGATGATGTTTTTGTATTTGAGTTACTGGAGGAATCGTTTCAGCCCTAATCTACATGCTAATATCCAGTTATGGTCATAGCGCCACCAGCTGGCAGCAGGAAGTTTGGCACATATAAATGACTGACATATTCCTCCTATGTTTACCACTTTAAATGCATATTGCTCACCGTTTGCTGTTTTACTAAAGCCATCGGGTGGTGGTGAGCCCGGGTGCAAGGGCCCTTTCAACACTGCTTGCAGCTTTAATTTTTAATTAATCTCTTTAACTTGAATGTATGTTCTAGTACAGGGGTGTCAAACTCTGGTCCTGGAGGGCCGCAGCCCTGCAGAGTTTAGATGCAACCCTAATTAAACACACCTGATCGAACTAATCAAGTCCTTCAGACTTAATTGAAAACTGCATAGTATGTGTGTTGGAGCAAGGTTGGAACAAAACTCTGCAGGGCTGCGGCCCTCCAGGAACTGAGTTTGACACCCCTGTTCTAGTACATAAGAAGATCTGCTACCTCTGTTACTTTTTGACTTTAAGCCAAATTTTGAAGCAAAGGCATTGCTGTATTGTTCACACTGTTCACTCAAACACTCGGAAAGCATCTTGTAATGTTAATTTAATACATTTTGATGTTCGTTTTCGAATCTGAACCAATTCAAATCTAAACAGGTTTTGAGATTCTTTCCTTTGTCTTCTCTTGCCCTTGCTCTAGGTGCAGGACATCTGCTTCAGTCATGACTGCCGCTGGGTGGTGATCAGTACTCTTCGTGGTACCTCTCATGTCTTTCCCATCAACCCGTACGGTGGACCGCCATGTGCACGCACACACATGTCCCCACGTGTGGTCAATCGCATGAGCCGTTTCCAGAAGAGTGCCGGACTGGAGGAGATTGAGCAAGAGCTAAGCAGCAAACAGGGTGGCCGATGTAGCCCCATTCCTGGCCTCTCTAGTAGCCCATCTGGATCACCACTACATGGTTAGCAAACACCTTTTTTTTTTTTTATATATATTTTGGTAACATGTTTAATTAAATAGAAATTGTATTATTTTAAGGGATAGTTCACCCAAAAATTAAAATTCTGTTATTAACAACTCACCCCCATGTCGTTCCAAACCCGTAAGGCTTTAAGATATTTTAAGATATATATTAAGATATTTTTGATGAAATCCGAGAGCTTTCTGACCCTGCATAGACAGCAATCCAACTGACACATTTAATTATTTTGTGTCCCGAAGATGAACGATGGTCTTATGGGTTTGGAATGACATGTGGGTGAGTAATTTATGACAGAATTTTCATTTTTTTGGTGAACTATTCCTGTAAAATTTTCATTTCTCATACATCGTAATTACATTTATTGCCCACCATCTTGAATTAATTTTCACTGAGCTCATAGACATCCTACTAGAATTTGACATGGAGCAAGTAGATCCTGGCCAGTCAGGAGTTAATCGAGTCACCCTAGTAGACCTTGTGATTGAGCCTGTTGACCTCTGTCACAACATTGTGATGTTTGTCAAACACTGTCCCTGGCTGCAAACTTACTCTCACTGACCACGTCTGACCGTTGCGTACATACACACCCACCCGCCTGCACACACACTTCTCATCTCTGTGCTGATTGCCACAGGAGCTGGCACGCCTGTCAGTGTTGTTTGCCCATCAGCACTCCCCACTCCATAAAGCAGAGGTCTGATTAATCAATACCCCCGTGCTCGCCGAAAGCACCCCGCTGATACGGACACAGGAGACTCCAGTCAGCCGCAGGGTGTTTGCAGAGCTTCCCAAAGGGTTCAAGAGAGCCTCGCTTACTCTGACACCCAAAGTCATATATCAAATGACACCATACAGACACTTCAAAAAATAGTTAAGTAAATTAAGTAGAATAAATGTAAATCAGTAAATGTAAACAATGTTTATTTATAACTTTTAGAAGCCTCAAAATAATGCATCAAAATAACGTATTTGTCTACTGCATTGCGTCTTGCTGTGGAAGCCCATTTCCACCACCGAATACAAAATAAGAAGGGTAACTGTGACTTTTTCTCTCGCGATTCTGAAAAAAGTCACAATTCTAAGTAAACTCATAATTATGACTTTTTTCTTGCGATTGCAAGTTTGATCACATGATTCTGTTTCACATGATTCTGACTTTATATCTTGCAATTCTGACTTTGTCTTACAATTGTGAGTTTATATCTCGCAATTCTGACTTCAGAGCTTGCAGTTGCGAGTTTATATCATGCAATTCTGACTTTATCTTGCAATTCCGACTTTGTAACTCGCAATTTCAAGTTTATGTCTCACAGTTCTTGGAAAAAAGTCAATTGCAAGTTGGTATCGTGCAATTCTGTGCACATTTGTATCACAATTATGAGAAAAAAAAGTCACGCAAAACTCACAATAACCTCTTTTTATTCAGTTGTGGAAACAGGCTTCCATATTTTGCAGATTTTCAGCATTACCACATTTTTAAAGTTAAAATTTAAATTTTAAAATTGCTGCTTACAGTGTCTAATGTTATAAATGCATACCACATTTTTAAGGTAAAATTCAATTAAATTTAATTAAATATTATTTTCTATTACGTTTTTTAATTTTTTTTTAATAATGATATAATTAATTTCAGTGACTTCTGACTGTCTCAAAGAAAATACAGCTTTTTTTCCACATGCAGTCAAGCAAAGCTGTGACATCACAGGGCCGGAATGTTTGGCGTCCCGTGTAGGGATGGTTACCAGCAGCCGTGAAAGTGGGCCTCAGAAGCCCTGTCGTAAATCAGACTCACTTTTCAAAGCCGGGCATTAGAAGCACCTGTCAACAATTAGTCCTATCAGCTTCAGCCCGATGAGACACTTTGACAACAGGGTTCTGAAGTGACATTTTTTTGTACTGGGAACAGGATGGGGGAATCTAAGAAACAGAAGTCTGAGGCAGCTTGAATGCCTTGGAGGCAAATCTTGGACTGTCCGGATTTTATAACCTCAAGGATCATTCCATAATTCCTTAAGCCAAAAGATGGGAGGATAGCAGGATGTGGCTTTTGAATTAAGATGAAACGGTGTGGGGGAGAAAGGGAGACAAAGTGGTCTGCACTTTTCCGTGGTCCCTCAGGGCCTCTCCTATGGGCTCATACTTTGAGATGGAATGCTCGAGCCACTCACATATCCTGCCGGAGATGTTTGCTTTATTTGCAAACCAGTCATTCAGTTTTTCTTTCTTGTTCTCTTAGTATTTTTTTAAGCATTATATTTCAGTGTATTATAAATTACACACTGCCTTTCTTTCACCTTTCCTAACACGACACATTTGTTTAATAAACCGAATTGCAGTGAAATTATTTCCTAATGATTTTTATTTAATTGTAATTTCATAGATTTACAATTGCCTGCATTTATTTGATCAAAAATACAGTGAAGCAGTGAATATTATTACATTTTAAAACAACCGTTTATATTTTAACCTTTTTCAAAAAAAGTAATTTATTTCTGTGATGCTAAAGCTGAATTTTCAGCATCATTACTCCAGTCTTCAGTGTCACATGAACCTTCATAAATCATTCTAACATGCTGATTTGGTGCTCAAGAAACATTATTATTATTATTATTGTCAATGTTGAAAACAGTTGTGCTGCCTAATATTTTTGTGTAAAACACAATGCGGTATTTTTTTCTTTGAATAAAAAGAATTTAAAATAGCCACTTTTGATTAATTAAAATAAAATATAAAAGTACATAGTTTTACACAGGATTTCTACAAATAAATAACATTTTCTGCATTTTCCTTCTCTAGGAAACTACATTTTACGTCATTGAAAAACGAGCAAAATTGTTTTTGTGGTTGTCACACTTTGAAATCCTTTTCCGCCATGATTAGTTATCGGACACAAAAAGAGAAAAGGCTATCAGCGTCACTTTCCGTTTGCTTTTCCGTCGGTTTTGTTCATTTTTGGGTTCGTGAGTGTGAACGGAGGCGGCAGAAATAAATGATTGATAAGAAAAGCTGCCGCGCAGTAGCCACAACAGTAGACTGGCAATTGTCTCTTGTGACAACTCATTGATTTAGGGAAGGAACTAGAGAAGTACACATCCTTTAGAGCTGGCACTCTGTAAAAATAGAAACCACAATCGGGCTTTCTTCTCTCCCAGTTTAATTGTGGAGTTTTTTCAATCTATTTTAGGCACCACACCCCCCTCGACTTAGGTTCATAGCATTGTTAGATAATTCAACAAGTCAGTCTTTGTTCGGTGCTGCTAACAGAGAGTTAATTCTTTCGCTTGGGTGCTGATTTCTGTTTTGTCCATCTGCCTTTCTACCTAAATGCTAAAGGAAAATGCTTTTTAAAGTATAACTGTTGTTGTATGGTTTCCATTCGCGGGAGTGTTTAGGGCACATGTGGCTTTGGTAGCCATGCTGCGCAGCGGTTAAGCTCTGTGTCAGCCATGCGCGAGGATGTGAGGAGTGCGATGGAAAGAGCCGTCTGGACTGAGGCGGTCACATCAGCTTGGCGCTTACAGGAAATTTAGTGTTGGTTTGACAAAACTTGGTGGTCTCTTTTTTTTTTTTTTTTTTTCTCTCTCGTATGTTCATTGACTATTTTGAAAGGAAAAACAAGGTGCAACAGGAAGCTGTTAATTCACTGTTATTGAGTTGGGGATAACGGGATACTTCCTTTGAGCCATTTAATGTCAGCATACGACTTGTTTGGGTTTCAGGCTTGTTTTATCAGTAACTACGCCTGTTTACACCATTCATCATCTTAAAGCAAAAACAGCCAGACATGGATGCTTTTGCAGAACTGATGACACAATGTTGTTTGGAGCAAGCGGTTTTTAAAACCTCAATGCTGTGGTTATTAATATGACATTGAAATGACTTTTTCACTCGTATTTTGTAAGTTCCAAAGTTATTTTTTTTTCTTTAGCAAGGACGCATTAAATTGATCAAAAGTGACATTTATAATGTTTACAAAATTTCCATTTTAAATGAATGCTGTTCTTTTAAACTTTCTATTCATCCAGGATCATGGGGAAGAAATGTATCACTAAATACTATATGCTTTTCACAAACATATTAAGCAATTTAGGGGTATTATAATGATTTCTGAAGAATCAAGTGACACTGAAAACTGGAGGAAACATGACAAGAATAAATTACATTTCCAAATGTTTTAAAATAGAAAGCAGTTACTTTTAAATGCAATAATATTTCCACAATGTTACTGTTTTACTGTACTTTTGAATACAAACTGAATTTTTAAATAAATACACCCATAAATACACTTAAAAAATAAATGAAGAAATAAATTACAGACCTTAATGGTAGTGTAATTTGCATTGAAGAGAATTTCTGTAACTTTTTCACTCAAATGTTATAATATGCACTACCAGTCAAAAGTTTTTGAACATTAAGATTTTTAATGTTTTTAAAGAAGTCTATTTTGCTCACCAAGCCTGCATTTATTTGATCCCAAGTACAGCAAAAATGGTACAATTCTGTAGTATTTTTACTGTTTAAAATAACTGCTTTCTATCTGAAAATATTTTAAAATGTAATTTATTCCTGTGATTTCAAAGCTGAATTTTTATCATCATTACTCCAGTCACATGATCCTTCAGGAATCATTCTATTTTGCTGCTCAAAAAACATTTATCATTATTATCTTGTTGAAAACGGCAGGGTTGAATTTTTTTTAGGTTTCTTTGATGAATAGAAAGTTCAGAAGAACAGCATTTATATGAAATAGGAATCTTTTATAACATAATAAATGTCTTTATCATCACTTTTGATCAATTTAAAGCGTCCTTGCTGAATAAAAGTATTCATTTCTATAATTTCTTTCCCCCCAAAAAACAAGATTTCAAAACTTTGAATGGTATAATGTTACGAAAGCTTTGTATTTCAGATAAATGCTGATCTTTAAATCTTTCTATTTATCAACGAATCTTGAAAAAAATGTACTTAACTGTTTTAAATATTGATGATAATAAAAAATGTTTCTTGATCAGCAAATCAGCATATTAGAATGATTTCTGAAGGATCATGTGACACTGAAGACTGGAGTAATGATGCTGAAAATTCAGCTTTGAAATCACAGAAATAAACAACATTTGAAAATATATTCAAATAGAAAGCACTTATTTTAAATAGAAAAAATATTTCAGAATTTTACTGTTTGTGCTGTACTTTAGATCATAAGAAGAGACTTCTTTAAAAGACGTTCAAAAACTTTTGACTGGTAGTGTAATTTGCGATAAAAGAGAGTTTTCCACTGGTGGTATTTTTTGTGTACACCATCTAATCCAGATTCAAATCTGCATTTGAAATATGGAACTAAACATTTATCGTTTTCCATTTAATGTTTGTTGTTGGGCTGTCCTTCCTTTAGAGCAGATTCGAAGTTTTCCTTTCGTGTCAAGTGTGGCGGTGAAGCATGTGTCACACTCACTGAGTCCTGTGCTGAATCATTTAAAACCATCAGATCTCTTCTGTTTACTTTCTCTCTCTCTCCGTGTGTGTCTGTGTCTGTGTGTCTGTCGGACGTGAGGCCAGATGAGCTGATCTGATCTGTACAGGCAGGGCCAGCAAACACTCTCTGTAATCACAAACTGCCTCCTCCCTTGTTTGTGGCACACACACACTCTTAAATTCCATCACAGCTTCACAGCGGCTCTCCGGCTCTCAAAGATAAAGCTCAGCTCCTCCGCTCGCAAAACAACAGACGTGCAATCAGCCCAGGCATCAAAGCGCCGCTCTTGTTTTAACATACCACAACTCTGCATCATGTACAGTCTCATTCAGACTCCCTATCCTGAAGATTTATTACTCTGGTTTGCAGAAACACTACCCGTCTAGGCCTCTGTGTGGCGCTGTGTTCTTAGCTTTTTGTTAACAGCCGGTTTCAAATGAAGGACCTTATTTCACTCCATTGGCTGAGAGAGGAAAAATACTTAGGCCTGAATCATGCCACTTTTTGTCTTGATATGAATCTAATCCAGCAAAAGGACTGAAGTTACCCTGTAATTTGTCCTGAATTTTATGAATGGCCTCCTCTTAAAAGCAAACAGCAATGCTTCCTCCGACTTATGCCTTGAAGATAAACGATTTGTTATGGATTTTTATCAGTCGTCATTGTCTAGATTTTTCACAGTGTTTTTATTTATTCATTTAATGTCATATTTGTGAAAATCATTCTTTTAAATATCATTGTTTAATCTTAAATATCATTTTCTAAGAACATCTTTTTTTTTTTTTTCAGTTTCGTGTTGCAGCATTGTCTTTCCTCTGGCATGCCGATTGTAAACATCTCATTGAGACCGTGTTGTTGTTTGGCCTGGGTGGCCTGGTATGTGTTTTTTTTTTTTGTTTGTCTCGCTCTCATGCGAAAACTTTTTGAGTGGGCTGGTGTGTCTTTATCAGGCAGAGTGAGCCATGATGATGTGCTGCCCTTTCCCACTGTGAGGAAATGTGATTTTGACACTTCTCATGACCTGAGACCCTGCACTGTCCCACAGTGAAGTTTTCTCTGTACCATGATGCAATCCTCCTTTTGCTGTCAGCAAGTCTGATGTGATTTTTTTTTTTTTTGATTGTATATATTTTATCCCATTAAGATGTGTTTTAAAAGCTTTGGTGGTTGCGTACTTTTACGTGAACTAAATATTTTTTTCTTTGTCAGTCTTTTTTATTTGTAACTTAGACCCAAACCACAAATTGCACTGAGGAAATGAAAACACTGATATGTTTCTGTTTGCACAATATAATTTTATGGTAAGCAAATAAATGGATTCTATTGCCTATTTTGTGGCTGAAGCAGCTGTTATATATGTATGTTTTTGCCATATTGTCAAATCAAGACTAGTAATGATGGAATGTCTGGTTTTTAATTTCTTATTGTAGATTCTTTGATATTATTTAACAGGGTTCTACCAGTTGGTTTGTAATTATGAACTTTGGCAGCTCTGCAGAGTTGATGTTGTGGTTGGATACTAGATATTTTAATTGCATTAATGAGTTTGAAAATAGTGGTTGGTCTAGGCAGGGTAAGATTACTAATTTAGTGTACGTTTGGAAACGCAATATAAGTTTTGATTATTGACATTTGTAGGCTAGAACGATTTTTAAAAATATTTATTAAAGGAAACATCATTTGTCAGTGCTGTTTAACACGTCCATGGCACAGGCACAAGAAACAGGAAATTCTCCTACGTTTCCTTTTCATTCAGCTGCTGTAGCACTGGAATTGCGCTGCTCCTTTTTTTAAATTGGACCTTTTGTAATTTGATTTATATTACTTGATTACTTGACAGTCAAAAGTTTTTGAACAGTAAGATTTTTAAAGAAGTCTCTTCTGCTCAACAAGCATGTATTTGATCCAAAATACAGCAAAAGCTGTAATATTGTGAAATATTATTACTATTTAAAATAATTAAATATATTTTAAAATGTATTTTATTCTTTTGAGCAAATCTAAATTTTCGGCATCATTAGTCTCCAGTCTTCAGTGATCCTTCAGAAATTATTTTAATATGCTGATTTGCTGTTTAAGAAACATTTATTATTATTATTATTATTATTATTATTATTATTATGAATATTTAAAACAGTTGAGTACATTTTTTCAGGATTCTTTCTGAATAGAGAGATCCGAAGATCAACATTTATCTGAAATAAAAAGCTTTTGTAAAAGCTTGGAGAAATTATAGAAATTATTTTTTTTTTATTTAGAAAGGATGCTTTAAATGGATCAAAAGTGATGATAAAGACATTTATAATGTTACAAAAGATTTCTATTTCAGATAAAGTTTGTTCTTCTGAAATTTCTGTTTATTAAAGAAACCTGAAAAATTCTACTTTGCTGTTTTCAACATAATAATAAATGTTTTTGCAGCGCAAATCAGGATATTAGAATGATTTCCAAAGGATCGTGTGACTGGAGTAATGATGATAAAAATTCAGCTTTGAAATCACAGGAATAAATTACATTTTAATATATTTAAATAGTAACATTGTTTCCAAATTTAGCTGTTTTTGCTGTACTTTGGATCAAATAAATACAGGCTTGGTGAGCAGAAGACTTTAAATAACTTTTGACTGGTAGTGTATATATGTTTTTAAATGTTAAAAACTATACTAATTGTTTAATTAACATTCTTATTTTAATAATAGTGCATAGATGTATCCACATTTTCAAGACTGAGCAACATGTGTCTACAGCTGTTACGGCGCCATCATCCAGCGAGTTGACTGACATCCTGATGCTTTGAATTGAACTTACTCACTAAAACATTTCTTTTTTTCCCCCCCTCTCCTCTGACACACCAGCATAGGGTTTCATTTAGACATGTCTGAAATGACACTGCAGCGTTCATGACTGGGAGGAGAGAATACGGTTCCCACTTACCCATAAGTAAATTGACATGATCAGATTACGTGCTCCTGATCAGAGCCACATGCCGAGGTGCATTGATTGAGTCTGCGGATGCCTTCCTGTTCATCTTCTCATGCACCGTTTGCAAAGTCTGCTCGTCTGAGGTGAAACATCCTCACACACACACATACACATACACGCACGTTGCCTTGCAAACAAACTCGCTCACATATGGTTTCAGTAAGGCTGTTATCTGAGCCACAGAAGAGTGTAGATTCCCACTGTCACCAAGGTGCTCCTCTGATGAGCTATAAATGCTGACATGTTGTAAACTATTGGATCTGATTTCAGACAGCCGTGTAGCAAGACGTTTGGATGTAGTTTGGTTAATAAATTACATGCTTGAATGCTTTCTTTGATAAATACGTGTGTTGCTGTTATACAGCAGTGAATAATTTCGCTCATGATGTAATGGGTTGTAATCATACGGCGACTTCTGAAATCAGCGCAAGGGGAACTGAAAACGTCCCATTTTGTAATGCAGTTTGAAGGTGAAAATGCTCGTGCGGCACGGCGTCTGGTAATAGCAGGAAGTTTCATATAATGTTTCTGCTCATTAAAGCGGATGCCGAACAACCCAAAAACTTCACAAGGAAAAAAAGCTCCGCTGTCACTTTAAAAGCACTCTCATTCACTGGTGGTTGGGGAAAAGACTGGCAGTTGGCCATTTTCACATAGGCTGGCTTGACCCCGCTGCAAGCCTGAAAATAGCAGCGAGCAGATACTGTAAAAGCAGAGGCAACCAGAAATGGCCTTTCCACCGATGTCTGATTTCTTCTGAAAACAGTAAATCTTGTGAAGTTTATTTTCTTTGCAGCATCTGTGTTTTATAATGGTTCTTTTAATTTGTTTTCACTTTGTCCACCGGGATTGCTTTTATCCGGCACTTTCTGGCCTCTCCTTTTACTTACTTTCCTCCCCCCCCACCCCCCTTTCCACTTGTAGTACTCCTCCTTTGAAAGTGTGTATTTTAATAATGATAGCTCTGGGAATTGGCCCAGGCAGACTTGACATGACAGCGCCTTCCCCTGAGTGCGGCGGTACGGCCATTGTTCCTTTTCCTCTCCACTCATCCCATTTTTTTTTTTTCTCCTTCTCCTCCTCCTCCTCCCCTGCCGTCCTAATCCCTACCTCCTGTGAACTACACTCTTACAGGAGCACGTCTGGGAAACCTGGACGAGCACGAAAGACATGAATGGGTGAAACAGAATATATCAAAGTATTCCCAAACTGGGATAGCGCAACTTTTTTTTTTCTGGGAATTCAAGTCAGCGCAGATGCTCCTAAAGCTTGGTGATTTCTCAACGGTTGACGTTTTGGAACGCCCTGCGATATTCGGGAACGTTATTCGCGTTGGCGGTTGTTGAGGTTGCATTTTTTTAATTCACTTTGGCGGTGATGGGATGATGTTTGCGTACCAGTGTTGTTTTTTGCAGGTTTATGTGTGCAAATGAAGCTAATAACGAATGGAAAGCATCAGCTTAGATGGATCGCTTGTGTTCATTGCTTTATCAGATGCAAATAGAACAGCTTGGGGGAGAAAAACAAGATATCAGTGACAGGGCGAGCAGGTCTGTGCCATTAGAAGAAAATGCAAATGCAGCGGAGTGCGCTCGAACAGAAGGGTCAGGTGACAGAGGGTGACCCGGCCGGCCTCTTGGAGTTAGGCCTGCGACGGCTGTGGATTTGCATTGATGGATCTTCTTTCCATTGGCTTGTCATGTATCACTGCGCAGGCCATCACACATGAGTCATTAATCAAATGACGGCTCCATAAGCAGTATCGTTTTGACTGGCCAGGCGCCTTGCCTCGCTCGGACGTGCCATTCTTGAGGGTTTCGGCCAAGCCTGCCACACTCGGGTTGACGTCATGCGGCGGCTGAGTTTCACATCATCCCGTGCGAGGCGTCTGCTTTCGGAGGGCTTAAGCTCTGCCGCCGTGACGGCGTTTGCGTACGTGTCCGCGGGCGGGTCGGGGTTTGATTTAGTGGGGGTTAAAAAGTGCGCCGAGGCTGAGTGTGTCCTTCTTGGAAAGATGCTAAATTCATTAAGATTTTTCTTCCTCTACTCCTCGTCTTTGTCCATCAGAAGCACCATTATGGGTTTTCAGGCTGCTTCCTGTTCAAATTCCTTTTCTTTTCTGCTGCTCTTGCACACAAAAGGTGGCTGCGCTTGGGGTGTAGTGGTTTTGAAATGTGAAGGGCCCTTGAGATCCGGGCCCTGTGTGGAATGGCGCAGGGGTTTGTGTAATGTCTCCAGCCAAAGCAGGCCTTTATCGAGGGCCATGAGGCCTAAATGGCCTCTCTTTGGTTAAGCACAAAGACAGCGTTTCTGGGTATTAGACAGACACAGAGAGGCTGGCTAATGATCTAAAACCCCTCCAACACTGTGGCACGGCCGCTCTCAGCGCTTTTGCCCTCAGATAATCATTGTTTTGTGTCTCAGGTATTTCTTCGACCCCCTGAATACCCTCTTACAATGGAAGCAAGGAAAATGTTCGCTGAGATTATTGGGCTGGTCTGAAATATTGTACGGTGAAAGGGAAAAAATAATGGAGTTAGAAAAACAAAAAGCAGCACTTCAACTTTGCGTGGAATATTTGTGTAGCGTACATCTGCACTATATTGTTTTTGCTTTTTTAAAAAGTGCATGGAAGCAGGGTTCATATTGACGCTTGTGGTAGTTGGAATAAAAAGCAACACGTGAAAACAAATGAAAAGTGGATAATTAAAGAGAGAGTTGTGGAAACCTTGTATCTGTCGTGTTTGTTTCCCAGAGAGGATATGCTATATTATGAATTAATTATGCGTGTTTTAGCATGACTGGAATGCTGACTGTTTAGCATTATTTTTATAATCTGTTTATACAACGTATCAGTAAAGACTTAAAATCCTGGGAGATTTTTACGATTTTATCGACTAATTCAAATTTAATGTTTTGCCACAATTTTATTTTTTAGAAGTTGAGGAATCGCAATTTTTATTTTTTAATAGAAATATTACCAAAGGTTAGAATTAGACAGTTTGACAATATGCCAATGATAACTGTAAAGAGAAAAGAATGATCCAACCGCATGTCGATTAACTCTCGTTCATATCGCTAGGCGCCATTCACACAGAATGCGCTTTTGTGTTGACAAAGATCCCTCGGGCAGCGGAATAGAAAAAACATGCAAGAAGATGGGAGCGAGCTTCTTTTAACTTGAGCACCGTGTTTTTAGAATGCAGTTTCGTCCAAGAGATGCTGCAAGAGACGTGAGTGCACAAGTCAAACGTGTCCATGTTTACTAGGGATGTCACAATACTCAATATAATATCGAACCGTTCGGTACGACCTCCACGGTTCAATACGCGCTTGTGAATTGCGGTTTTTCGGTTTTGCATTTAAATAACTTCCTTGTTTTATTTCTTTCGGAATTTGCTGTATGTGTGCCCGCGATTTCACGTGCTAAAATGAGGAAACGCTTCCCCGCTTGTATTAGAAAAAGCAACACACGCAGAGCATCTTCCGTTCTAATGACATACAATGATAATCCTTTCTAAACCTGTTGTCCAACAAGAGTTATAAAAACAAAAGCTATAAAAAAACATTATACCTTGTTTTTAATTGACAACATCTTTCGAGTGTTTGAAATAACTTCCTTATGTGATCTGATGTGGATTCTTATCACAGAATGAGGCAGACAATAAATTCTATACTTATATTCTATGTATGTCGATTAGCAATGGCTTATGAAAATACACGATGGCTTGAAGAACACAGATAAACCATATATTATTGTAGACGAGTGTTTATTGTCCTTATATTTCATCATTCAAAACGTTTAACATTATATTTTGGTTTTAATCAGTTACAGCAATAGCCATGCTTTTATCCATATCAGTGCTACTTCTTTGACGCATATGTGGATTTTATGCACAAGGGCGCCCTCTGGCGTCCAGTATGAATGAAACCTATTATATTTTGCGTAAAATGTGAACAAACAATACCTCTCTCAAAAGAAAAAATAAGCAGACATACCACACCACGCCTTTGGTGCATAGGTTTACAGGAGTATATTGTTAATTTGTCGCAAAAAAAAAAAAAGGCAAGATATCAGAACCGAACCAAAAACCGTGGATAAAAACCGAGGTACATATTGAACCGTGGACTAACTGAATTGTTGCATCCCTAATGTTTACAAAAAAAAAACAAAATCCTATGCAACTGAATAAAAAAACCTGTGAAGAACTACTACTGTATATCTGATATTTCATATTTGCATCATGGTGACAGGCTGAAAGCTGCTGTTTATTGTGTTTACAGAACATTTGTAGTCAATAGTAGTCTACTAGTGTTGTACCTTCAGGTATTTTGAGTTTGAATTACCTTGACTTATTTTTAAAGCATTTTCCTGCTATTATTTCTGAAGGTATAATATACATAAGACAAGTTTATACAAGATGTAGTACATGCTTGTTTTCTACAAAGATATTTAAGTGGTTTGTTTAATATTTACATAATGTTGACATCATGTGTGGTGCATTTGGAATATAATTTTCTTTAACTAGAGGGTTAATAAAGAAAAAGTCATTTGAATCATGTTGTAGTTCCAATTTCAAGTCGACTAGTTAAAAATCGTAAAAAAAAAACGAGAATCGGTTAAACGTTCTGAAAAAAACAAGATTTATTTTTTTTTGCCATATCGCCCAGCCCTATTTAAAAGACACCACCAAGGCTGCCTTTATTTGACCAAAAATACAGAAAAAAAAATTATTATATTCTAGCATATTTTAAAATGTCACTTATTCTTGTGATGGCATCGCTAAATTTTCAGCAGCTATTACTGCAGTCTTCTGTGTCACATGAGCCTTCAGAAATGATTCTAATATGCGGATTTGGTACTCAGGAAACCTGAAATCTCATGTAAAATGTGTAAATGTGTAAATGTGTTTACTCTTATTTGATCAATTTAATGCATCCTTGCTTAATAAAAGTTTTAGCTTAAAGGAGTAGTTCACTTCCAGAACATTAATTTACAGATAATGTACTCGCCCCCTTGTCATCCAAGATGTTCATGTCTTTCTTTCTTCAGTTGTAAAAAATTTATTTTTTGAGGAAAACATTTCAGGATTTCTCTCCATATAATGGACTTCTATGGTGCCCCCGAGTTTGAACTTCCAAAATGCAGTTTAAATGCAGCTTTGAAAGGTTCTAAACAATCCCAGCCAAGAAAGAAGGGTCTTATCTAGCAAAACCATTTGTTATTTTCTAAACAAAAATAGAAAATTGCGCTAGATAAGACCCTCCTTTCTTGGCTGGGATTGTTTAGAGCCCTTTGAAGCTGCATTTAAACTGCATTTTGGAAGTTCAAACTCAGGGGGGCAAGTCCATTATATGTTTTCCTCAAAAAAAAAAAACAAAAAAAAACATAATTTCTTTATGACTGAAGAAAGAAACACATGAGCATCTTGGATTACAAGGGGGTGAGTACGTTATCTGTAAATTTTTGTTAACTACTCTAAATAATGTGACCTATCAATTTTTTACGTTCTCGAAACTCACATTCTTCATTTTTCCCTTTTCTTTTACAGCCAAACTCACCAGTCAAGAATCCTATAACAACTTCACCAACAACAACATGGGTAACCCACGCCTGTCTCCATTGCCCAGTTTGACGGTCGTGCTTCCATTAGCTCAGATCAAGCAGCCGATGACCTTGGGAACCATCACCAAGCGCACTGGGTGGGTTTCTTCACAATATTTAGCACTTAAAGGCATTGGCAAGCCTTTTAAATGTTATACCTCAATGCAAATCATGATTTGTGAGTGCTAATTTTAGATTAACAATTGAATTCCAACTGATGTGCAAGACAAATCATCAACTCTCATAAGTCATAACAATGAAGCTGAAATGTTTTTGTGTAACTATGAAAATGAAATGCTAATTTTTGACGCTGTATTACAACTGGATAAGTCTGCTACTTATTGGACCTACTAGTAGTCTTTTGGTCATTTTGCCATTTGGTGTGTTCTTCAAACCAAGAATCACATTGTCATTTTAAGTCACAAGGTACCTAATACAGGTAATATCTTAAAACATCTGTCACCTGTTACACTGTTACGTTTTGCTGCAGACCAAGCAAAACCATGAACGCTCTAGCCATTGCGGGCGATAGTATTTCTCATTTGCGAGAACTGTGTCGTGATTTGGAACATGACATGAGTTTGCATGAACTCTTGACTCGTGCTGAAGCACTTAAGTGTCATCAAACCGTCATTTGCCAGATGATTGCCTGAATTTACACAAACATGCAAACCTGCGTTCTCCCGCATATGGATATTTGCTGTACTCGGTCGTTAGTTCCCGAGCCAGATGTATTACAATCACTGGAAGTAGCATGCGGTCGCCCTCCATGTAACATGAACACGCCGGTAAAGACTGGTTGCCATATCAATGACTGCAGTGTGCATTTACATACTGACAAAACATAATTATGACTTATTCCAATTGTTTATTTTTATTTAAATGCAAAGTTTGAATGGGAAATTCACTAACGAAACAGTGGCACGTCGGGTCAGCTTTAAATAGGCAGATTTATACAAGGCCCTGCAGCTCATTGTCATGCAGAACACTTTGTGTTGAGTTTGTTTTAAGGGCTCTCGCTCATCTAGTTTTGATATGAAGAGTTGTCAAGGGTGCATCAGTTTGAAGCTTGAATAATTCAGCCTAGCGTTTGGTTTAGTTTCTGGCTTTGGAGACCTTATATGCTCTCAGTACCCATTTAAACAAGACATGCTGAGTCTAAATCTGTACATTGTCACGGAGTAGACGTCGCTGTCCTCAAGTCCGGTCCCATCCCTTATCTTTCTCTCCTTAACTGAGGCTAGCATATGTGGCGGCAGACAAGAGACGTCCTATGTTGTGCTGAACCGTGTTGTGTGTCTGTGTATATGTCAGTCAGTCAGCTGTTTCCCTGCACCCACCTGTCTCTGCTTATATTCTCTTTGCCCATCAACATGCCCAAAAAACTCTACCCTCAGATGTTCAGCACTCAGAGCTGTGGCTGGGGAATGGCAGAGGACCTGGCCACCACATGGGAGATCGTCCTCTTTACAGACAGTGTCTCTGTAATAATGCAACTGGACGTTTGCCCTAACCGTCTTAATACAGCGTTAATACAGCATTGATTTAAGTGCTTTTTAGTGGTAGTGGTGTTAAGAACCTTCCAAAGCAGTTTTGATTTTGGTTTCCTTATTCAATTTGATTCGCATTTTTATTTTACGGTTTGATTTGATTATTATTATTTTTTAAATTATGATTCATTTTGGTATTATTTCAGCTATAATGTCTTTGTTAAAGGGATAGTTCACCCAAAAATGAAAATTCTGTCATTAATTACTCACCCTCATGTCGTTCCAAACCCGTACGACCTTTGTTCATCTTTGGAACACAAACTGAGATTTTTTTGTTGAAATCCAAGAGCTTTCTGACCCTGCATAGACAGCAGCGCAACTGATACGTTCAAGGCCCAGAAAATTAGTAAGGACATCAGTAAAATAGTCCATGTGACACCAGTGGTTTTTACCAAAATAAGAGGGATTATACAAAATGCATGTTATTTTTTATTTAGTACTGACCTGAATAAAATATTTCACATAAAAGATATTTATATAAAGTCCACAAGAGAAAATAATAGTTGAATTTATAAAAATGACCCTGTTCAAAAGTATTCATACACTTGATTCTTAATATTGTGTTGTTACCTGAATGATCCACAGCTGTGTTTTTTGGTTTAGTGATAGTTGTTCATGAGTCCCTTGCTTGTCCTGAACAGTTAAACTGCCTGCTGTTCTTCCTTCTGGCCCCAGAAATTCTTTGGTTTTCCAGCATTTTTATGTATTTGAACCCTTTCCAGTAATGACTGTATGATTTTGAGATCCATCTTTTCACACTGAGGACAACTGAGGGACTCATATGCAGCTATTTCAGAAGGTTCAATCGCTCACTGATGCTTGCAGAAGTAAAAAAAACATGCATTAAAGGGGTCATCGGATGCTAAGTTCACTTTTTCATGTTGTGTGAACATTAATGTGTGTTGGCAGTGTATGTACAAATCTACCCTATAATGACAAAAATCCATGCAACGGTTTTTAATTAATCTGTAAAAATAATATTCTCTTTTTCAAATCGAGCCGTTCTCAGATGCTTGTCGGTGTGCCGTCACACCGACAGAGGCCGCTCCCACGATAGTTGATCGACAAGAGCGTTTTACCTCAGATCAGCTGTCACAGTCCGCCCTCTTTGTTTCGATGCCGGAGAAGGGATGTAAGTTAGACTAGAATATCTCCGATTGAGCAATTGAGGTGTTGTTGCTGGATGTAATAATGAACATAGTGGTCGTCATTTACTCCCGACATCTGAGCCGCTGAAGATGCAGTAGATTATGTTTGTTTGTGAAGGGAATGCACCTCCCGATCTACATATATCCGTCTATGTTCGCGCAAATCATTCATGATCCAGCTTCACTTACAGCAGAAGTGTGTATAAACGTTTTTTAATGAATCTTTGTGATCGCCTTTCCTTATAACGTGGTAGTTAGGAAGTTTAGTGGCTAAACGCGGCTACATGCGGCTAAAGTAAACAAGACCGTCTTTCCACAGAGAGAAGAGAGGGGCGGGCTGAGCAGAGCTCATTTGCATTTAAAGGAACAACCCCTTAAAATGAGCTGATTTTTGCAGAGCTGATTTTGACAAGGTAAAAAGGGTGTTGTTTTACAAAACCATTGAGAATTTTTAATCAAAGTATATTAGAGACTTTTCATTAAGACCCTAAAGAATCATATCAACTTGTGGAAAATGGGCATCCGATGACCCCTTTAAGAGCCAGGGGGTAAAAACTTTAGGGTAAATTTAGCTTTTGTCTTCTGGGAAACATGTAACTATCTTCTGTAGCCTCTAAATGTCAGTACTAAATGGAAAAAAATATGATATTTAGGCAAAATATGAAAAATGTACACATCTTCATTCTGATCAAAAGTTTTGACCCCCCGGCTCTTAATGCGTCCTTTAGTCCTTTAATTCCCTTTGTAATCCTTTTTTATTATTATTATTATTACAATTAGTTGACAAGGCAACATTTCCAATGATTATTTCTCCCAATATGTCTATTTATGCATTTTGTATTTCAGCTTAATTTCAGTTTACAGAAATGATTTTTAAAATAACACTATTTCTGAATCACTTAAAGGAACTGAGTGCTTTGTTCAGAATGCAGAATAACATTGTTGCGTACTTCTATGTTCTACTGGTACTTGAGTAGAGCATTTCGTGTTTGCCTTGATGATTTTTTTTTTAATGTCTACATTGCTTTTTTCCCCTCTCAAGTCTGTAAACAAGTGGAATGGGGCTAGGACAACAGATTTAGATGCGCCAACCAGTCCACGGTTCCAATTACTCTGCGTGTACTGTACAGACTTTTAGATCTGTAGATTAACGCTCATCTATTATTTTGAAGTCTATGGTCCTTTTGGGTGAGACAGCAGTGCGAGTCTTGCACTGTGTTAATGTACCGTGCCGTTCCAGAAGCTGTGTCACTGTGTGACCTTCTTTTTCTGCGAACCACTTCAGCTGTTCTCCTGATTTCAGCTGTCAAATCAGCCAGCGCAATGAGTTCTGATATCAGCCCTGATGACTTCATCTCCCCTTTTCCGTGTTTCTAAGTGATGAGTAACCTTTCTACTGGGTAACCTCCTTTTGTTCTTTAATTCCTCCTCCAGAGTCACTTCATCAGCAAGCTTAGTACCATTTTTAGACCATGTTTACTTGAAAATAGATATAGTTAGACTGCAGTGATGGTGCTAAAAGGACGTAAACCCCACCAATGCTAGTGGTGTTTTGATCATGACTGAATGATCACTGTTTTGGTTCCTTAAAATAGCATTATAGTGTGGGCTTTGAAGGAGCATATTTTAAGAAAAACATAAGAGATAATGTTTCTTGATATGGTGTGTGGTGGACTTAAAAAATGAGGTGGCAGAGCCCTTTTGGGTTGTTTTAGTCCCATGCAAATTTGATGTTTACACAGTTTTACCATTTATCCTATGCTCAACAAGCAACAACCAAATCTCATGAAAGTTTTTTGACTTTAGCCTTTTTAACTATGTTTTATATGTACATTTTAAGGCTTAAGGAGGCAAAAGAGGCACTGGTGTCGATTTTCATTGAAACGTGTCAGAGTACACAGATGACACGCGCAATAACAAAAACTGTCATGAAGGGGTAAGCGATATACTGGTAGAAATGATTAAAAATTTGTCAGCCGGTAGAGATTGTGGACTATTATCTATATGGCTGTTACATGGTTACATGGTCACGTGATGTTGCTGTTTGCATGCATTTTCATGCACTGCGTTTTAAAAACAAGTCATTTTAAGATGTTCAATTGCAATCAGCAGTGAAAGAGAACTCATTTTGCTATATGTGCGTCCTAGTTTCTTATTTTCATTTAATCTCTTACTAATTTAATCTCTACTAGCCTATAAATTTAGGCTAATATTTTTTTGTTTGTTTGTTTTTTTTTTGTTTTTTTTTTTAATTTCTGTGGAATCTAAAATTTTGATGTCATAAAGACCTTATTTAAAACAAAAACAACTATTTTGTGATAAATATCATTACTGTGAAATTACTCATTTTGTGATATAAGATTTTAGTCATATCGCCCACAGCTACTGTAATGTTATCTTGCATCTGAATGCCTAAATTTGGGAATACAGTTATGGGTGATTATGCCAAATCATTTTATTAAAATAACATTTGGAATGTTGTGCAATAAGATTGGTTTGCTGATTAGTTTAGTTATCCAATCACATGATCTGTTAAGGCAAAGTCACATGGCTTTTTTGATGCAAATTAATTCTGTAAATGTGTTTCCATCATAATTTAATGTGCACATCGTCTTATCAACTCAATTGAGCGCATATAGGTGGACAAAAACAATGGTGCTTCAATGGTGCTCAAGGGATTAAAGGTTAAAAATGCTGTTTCAGTGCAGCTTCAAAGGGCTCTACACAATCCCAGAGGAATAAGGGTCTTATCTGGCGAAATGATTGGTCATTTTCTTATAATAATTTATATTTATTAACTTTTTAACCTCAAAAGCATTTCTTGTCTAGCTCTGACGTTCACTCCGGTTCAATACAGTTAGGGTAGGTTGAAAAACTCCCATCTCACTCCTCCAACTTCAAAACCGTCCGACATCTGTGTTTTACATTTTTTGTTTTTGTTTTTTTTGTAAAGGGTGTTTGACCACCTTTGCACATTCACTTTGTAAACACTGGGTTGGTACTTCTGCAGCGATGTGGGACGGTTTTGAAGTTGAAGGAGAAAATGAGATGGGAGTTTTTTGACATATCCTAACTGTCTTGAACTGGAGTGCACAGAGTATGTATACGTAGAGCTAGATGAGCATTTGAGGTTAAAAAGTATATAAATTGTACTGTTTTTGTTTTTGTTTTGTTTGTTTTTTTAGAAAATAACCAGTCGCTTCACTAGGTTAGACCCTTATTCCTCGGCTGGGATCGTGTAGACCCCTTTGAAGCTGCATTTAAACTGCCTAACCTCCAACCTGTTGAGCACCATTGTGCAAGTCCACTACATGGGGAAAAGTCCTGAAATGTTTTCCTAAAAAACCTTAATTTCTTTGCAAGACATGAACATCTCTGATGACAAGGGGGTGAGTAAATTATCAGGAAATGTTTATTTTGTAAGTTGATTAATCCTTTAAAAACTCTGTCGCATGCCTCTTTATTTTAAGAAAAAAAAGGTAGTGACCAACAAATTCGAACAAATCTGAATGGATTTAAAATATTTGAATCACACACTCCACCACTAACTGATTGTGCTTTTTTTGTGTTCAAGAGAGTGTGATTTGACCTCACAGATGTGGTAGGCTTAGTGTAATACTTGAATTGAGCTGCTTTTGGGCCATTGTCTCATAGTGGCATAATGACCGTACAAATAGCTTAAAAAGCTTGGGTGCTACCCAGGCATGTGATACGTCATGGTGTAAGCATTTGCTCAAATCACCTCATTTTAATGCCTTTGGATTGCAGCGTTAGGCTCACGGAAAGCAGAGAGATAAACGTGTGAAAGATTAATCATGTGACTTCTTGCTTCCTTTTCCTGTAAACATTTATCAGGAGTAAAAGCCCTCATAGCACTCTACGGATTTGGATGAAATCTGCTTTTTCACTCGCTTTTTATGTTATTGTTATGGTTTGTGGTCAAATCTGATCTTATTAGAAGTGCACGAGCTTGTCATGTGATAAATAGTCCAGTGTTGTCCTACTTATTTCAATGCAGATGTGTCTTTTATAGACATTTTATATCACACAAACACCAAAGCGATCATCAGTGCTGCTAAACAAACCCAGGGTTAACATGTTTCGGTCTCCATGGAAACATTCATTTAGCCGTGGCGTCCATCCATTTTCACAGCTGGATATTTGTTGAATCCATTCAGCTGAAGTGTCTCACTCGAGGGTTGTACTGTGCCACTTGAGACGCAACTAAGCAACCTGCCGGTTTGATTGTTTAGCTCAGGCCGTGAGTATCGTAAGCTCTATGTGCGACTATGATTCATTCATTCATTCAAAATGTCAAACACAATAGTAATTAGAAGTTAAACTTAGCTTGACCATCACTCATCTCTCTCACCACGGTTTGTTTGATCTGGGAAAAATCTTCCCGATAGCCATTTGCCAGCGAGAGATTCGTAAAAGTGCGTCTGCGTAAAAGTGTAAGGTTTTGTTTCACAGACAGTGATTCACCCCTACTGAATAGTAGACTCATCCAAAGGGCTGCAGAGTGTACGACGACTTCTGCCAGAGTTGGATTTCATGTCCTTTTTATTGCTTTTGGGAAACACTATTGGCTGTAAAATGTTTACGGTCATCCATTGCTCTGGCTGTAGATCAGGGATCCACTTTTCCTTACTAACCCTTCAGCATCTTCCACAGCATCTTACTTCAATTAAACCACTATTGAACTTCTATTGAACTGTCAGACTGGAAGAAACTGACCTCATGTCTCCCACGTCCCTCCTAAATGCCACCAATGGAGTTTACTTTAGACGTTTGATGAGAATTGAGTTATCTTATTGCTATTTTGGTTGGTCTTGTAGTAAAAATATGTTAAAACCCACTATTTGTATGGCTTTTTTTTATCTTCTGTATCATTAAACGGTAAACTGTTTGCCCAGTCGAATCAATAATAATGCTTTTCCATCTATCTCTGTGTATTTGTCCCTTCATGAAGACCCTACCTCTTTGGGGCTGGATGTTTTTCCATTAAAACTCCATGGTGAGTTTTTCCAATTCACTCCCAGCATGCTTTGTCCTCGCTTCAGCAAAAACGACTGCGTTCATTCCATCTTTCATTCGTTTCCAAGATTTTTTTTTTTTTTTTTTTTTTTCCCGGTCTTTAGTTTATTCTAGCACGCTGTGGGGAGAACCGAAGGATGTGCTTTTTATTGTTCCTTTTTTGTTCTGTTTCTGTATGTGGATTTGCTGTTTGGCTTTTGTGTATTTTTTTGTAATTGCAAACCTAATTTGTTTTAATTGACAATTTTGCCTGTTGAAAAGTTCTGTACAGAAAGGCCACTGTGAGAGGAATGTTAGTGAATTATAATATTTTGTTGGTCGTAAGCATGTCTAAGACATCAGCTTGGCATTCAAGCTAAGTTAGTCAATGTTGTTGAATTCATGGGAGAGAGAGAAAAGAGTTTTTGTTTGAGAGTTCATTGCAAAATATTGTGTTTTGCTACGTTAGAAAACATCAGAGCTCTGTTTGTCAGTCCATCCTGTGGTTTAAACGAACCTTCCCTTCAAAGTGATCGTTCCTTTCCTGCTTCGTTTTTTCCCAAACAGACGACAGAGGTTGTTTATTCAAAAATGCTTTTGTGTTCACGTTCATATTGTTGTCGTTATGATTTTATTGACTGGTGACATTTGGAATAAGGGTGAAAAAGTGATTGGTGCACCGCGCACCGCTCTGGCCGATGGTTGAGTCAGATGTGTGCAATGCGGTTGCAGTCATTCATCTTCTTCACCCTTTAATTTGATGTGACAATTTTATTTGGACAATGTATAATCATTGGCTTGAGTGTATATGGAGAAAAAGAGATTTTTATTAAAAAAGTTGCTTCACTATCAAAAGGAGAGGCGGGGGTGATTATTATTGAAGCAATGCATAATTTGGCTGCAAATATTGAAGGTAAGAACCAAAGTAGGAAAATATTTGTATATACACAGCTTCAAAGATTGAATCTCAGCAAAATGGACTCTTCTGCACCCCCCTCCCAAATATGAATCACATGTGCTGCTGTCCTTCTGGCTTGGGTTTCAGCTTTTGTTGTGGTATCCTCACATACGTTTTAATTAGATCTTTTTCCTGCACTGCTGTACTGTGATCTCAGAGGACGTATGCGTTTCAAAGCCTTATCATTAACGTGATAAATCTTAATATTCCCCATAGCTTCCTCTTGACTGGGCTAGGCACGTTAACGCGGGACACAACTGGAGCTCCGTATTTCGTCGGAAACGTATGATTGATTTAGATGTTGTATTAAATGTTAATTAGTTTTTCCTTTTAGAGAAGTGAACAGTATGCTTAATATCACATGGAAGTATTAAGGGAATCATTAAGTGTTCCAAAACAAAACACTCCTACGCAGGAAAAAATGGAAAAGTGCAGCTCAGATACAAATGAGAACAGAACGTAAGATGTTATTATAAACAGCTCAGGAGACACGTGAATTAACGTAAATTATGTTTAATTAAATCAATACAGTTTTATGCAGCTTTATGTTAAACTGATTTAATTTACTTTTTTATCACATTTATCTACACTCCTTACACCATAATGACAAAGCATAAAATTTTATTTTTCATTGTAAGTGTATTCCAAATTAAAAAATTTAAATTATTCCATTTCATAAGTATTCATACCCTTTTCTGGGACACTTGAAATTTAGCTCAGGAGCAATCATATCACTTGTAGATGTTACTATACTTGGAGTGGAGTTAACCTGTGGCAAATTAATTTGAATGAGTATGATTTGGAAAGGCACACACCTCAAACAAGTGATATTACAAGTCTAACAGCTGAAAATGCATATCAGACCAAAAAAACAAGCCATGAGGTCAAAAGAACTGCCTGTTGAGCTCAGAGACAAAATTGTGTCATGGCACAGATCTGGGGAAGTGTTTAGAAAACATTAAAGGTTCACAGAAGCATGTAGCCTCCATTATCCATTATGAATAAAGTTTGGAACAACTAGGACTCTTCCTAGAGCTGACCTCCTGGCCAAACCTAGCAATTTACAGAGAAGCCTAATGGTCACTCTAGTTGAGCTCCATTATCATATACGCAGATGGGAGAAACTCACAGAAGGACATGCATTACTGCAACAGTCCACTGATCTGGGGCTTTATGGCCAAACTCAATCCTCTCTTCAGAGAAGACACATGAAAACACACTTGGAATTTGCAACAAAGCGCATAAAAAAACTCTCAGATTATGAGAAACAAGGTTCTCTGGTCTGATGAACCTCAATTCCAAGCATCATGTTTAGAGGAAAGCAGCCATTGCTTATCACCTGCAGAGTACCATGCCAGCATTAAAGTGTGGTGGTAGCAGACTCATGCTGTGGGGTTGTTTTTTAGCGGCAGGGACTAAGGGACTCATAAGAATATAAGGAAAGCTCAACATAGCAAAATATAGAGATGGCCTTAATGAAAACCTAGTCTAGAGCATTCAGAATCTCAGATTGGACAGAAGGTTCACCTTCCAAAAGAACAATGACCCAAGTGTGGCTTATACTCTGTAAATGTCCTTGAGTGGGCCAGCCCCAGCCTGGGCTTGAACGCTATCAGACATTTCTGGAGAAGCCTGAAAATTTCTGCTAGCCCCTGTTCAAGCTGGCAGAGCTTGAGGGGTGAAGAAGTGAGGAGAATAATGGCAGATATTTGCCAAATGCTGATGTGCAAAGCTTGTCGCATCATATCCAAAAATACTTGAGGCTGTAAACGTACTTCAACTAAGTACAGCAGTAAGGGTATGAATACGTATGCAATGTAATTATTTCAGTTTTTGAATTGTAATGAATTTGCAAAGTTGTCACAAATCTGTTTTTTTGCTTTGTCATTATGTGGAAAAAAGTTATTGAAAGCAGTTCAACAAGGCTGCAACATATAACAAAACGTGAAAAAAATGAAGGGGTGTGAATACTTTTGCAAGGCAATGTACACTTTGTTAGCTTCCTATTTTTCCAGTTAATTTTCTACATTTTCAAAAGCTTGTTGCATCATATCCAAAAATACTTGAGGCTGTAAAGGTACTTCAACTAAGTACCGCGTTAAGGGTATGAATACTTATGCAATGTAATTATTTCAGTTCTTTAATTTTAATGAATTTTCAAAGCTGTCACAAATCTGTTTTTTGCTTTGTCGTTATGGTGTATGGAGTGTAGATTGATGTGGGGAAAAAAGTTATTTAAAGCAGTTTAACATAATGCTGCAACATAAAACATGAAAAACATAAAGGGGTATGAATACTTTCGCAAGGCACTATATGCTTTGTCAGTTTTTTCCTGCTAATTTTCTAAAGTAGTCATTCATTAGATGTACTGCAAAATTTTCAGATGTTATGCTAAAAATCTATTTCTGCATGGAGAAATGTATTTTGTATGTATTTTGTATGTATTTTTACTTCCTGAACTTTACTTGTGCTCTGTTTTCAATAAAACCGAAAGATCCAGTGTAGCTCAGGAAGGGTTTTGATTGATGTAGCTTTTGAAAACTTTAATATTTTTTCCCTGCTTTTATTTTTGAAAGTGTCCTCTACTCAGATCGAAGAAGTACAACCATCACAAGCCTGGCGGCTTGTAAATACCACAGACAGCTGCGCTCACACCTGGGGAACGCATATTTTCCGGCATCTCTCTAAGGAAAAGCGAAATCATGCCGAATCAGGCACCTTCCTCAACGATATCCCAATGAGCTGGAACGCTGGAAATGGAGGGGAAAAGTTTCTGTTTCTCTTTTAGCGTTTGATGCCGGCCTCCCAAATGGCTACCACAGTGTGTGTGTGGACTGTGGCCGTGTGCCCGAGCCGTGTCCGAGGAAAAGCTGCTGCGAGATAATAAATGTGACGTTGAGAGAAACGTCTGCGTTCTGCACGACCCTTTTGTGAGCACTGTAACACAGGCCCCGCGCTGGCTGATGTACGCCAACCATATGGTCTGCTTGTCACGGCAAGTCCCCTGATAAGTTCAAATGAGATCCGCGCTGCTCCTTGTCGTTTAAAGCCCACCACTGCATTTGTTTGAAAACAAATGGGGGGCCGCCTTCCCCCCCGATGGCGCCTCGTCTGTGGCCGGGACTGTAATGTGGCCGGGCTTTGATGGTGGACATCACAGATTGAATTATGTCCTTGAGGAAAAGCTATTAGCTCACGTCAAGAGTCCTCATATGTTAAATTAAAAGTGGAAATGACATGCAAGGAGTCTTTTCAGTGAATTAGTTAGAGAGACAGAGGGAGAGAGGAAAAAACACTCTCGAAGCAGCAGGGGAAATGCCAATAGGGGGAAGACGAAATTGGCTTCTGTTTAGTAACGTCTGTCTTCCCTTCTCCTCCATCTCACTAAATATGTTTATGTTTCATAATTTATTGATTTTCGGATACATTTTTGTGTAAGCCGCTCCCCATGCCAATATTTATTTAGAATAATCCGTTCGCTCAAATGGCCCGCTGAATCACTGCGGCTTGAGTCATACTAGCCACTTTAAGTGAGACCCAGAGGAAAAGACTGATTTCAAATACAGACAAACCAACTCCAGCGGTCGCTTCAAGGAAATTCAGATGCAAAGTGTAAAGTGCACTCAAATAAGAACATGTTGACCAAATCATCTGCTGACCAAAGCCTCTTCAAAGAGCTTTGGAGATGAGCGCTGAAAGTTATGCCCAGCTTTTAACTCAGACTGGCTCTTTGCAGTGTCTCATCATCATCATCACTGCCACGACGTTATATACCTTTTACAGAATATTTCCAGTTTTATTATGCAAAGCACTTAGAAACGGATATAATTTCCTCTCACGTTTGCGGCAGACAGTGTCAGCCTGTGATTTCAGAGGAATAAATGTTTAGTCACACTGAGCTGGGTTTGGTTTTGTTATTAAGAACATCTGTGCGCCCATCCTTTACGGTTTTCCTTCAAGAAAATGCGTTAGCTCCTCCAAACCTGAAAAGGCCAACTCTTTACCTGCGTTCCAGACTGGAAAACTGCTAAGCTCATTCGCTTTCCTCGCTGCCTTGAACTCGGCGGTGGGGCAGGAAGGATTTAAACGCTTTCAGTGTTTTTATCTACGGTCAGTGATGGTCAGGGCAAAGGAAGCGGCGTTTCTAAAGATTTGAGGTTATCGAAATGTCTGCTGTCTTCTTTCCTTGTTATCCCGCTTGGGTTTTATTAGAGGGAGAGAAGGGAAACCGCGTGTTTGTTTAGTACCGTGTCCCCTGTTCTATACTGACAGACAGCGAGACGTTCGCGGCTGCTCCGGCCAAGGCGGTATACTGACAAACCGCTCGTATCTCCCCATCAGCGGCTCGCACCGCTCAGATATTTAGTTATTCGCTTCACCTCCGTCCAACACCAATAAACACATGCCAATACCACTGCCTGCTTTTCTTTACTTTGTCTTTTTTGTCTTTAGTCCTTCCCGACCAGCAATCCTCGCCTGGTGTCGGCTAAACAAAGATGTCAACATCACTCCTCATCCTGAGAGTAATTTACGACTTGATGACAGTTTTAAGGGAAGTGACAGAGTGAGAGTGCAGCTCAGCAACAGGTCACTCAACACCTATTAGTGTAATGCAAGGCTGGAAGAGACCCGGTTCAAACACTGGACAATTCATCCACATTAACTCTCAGTCCAGACTCCACGGTCTACAACAATTTCATTACAATTGGCTGTTTTGTTTTGCAGTTATCTTCTCTTTTAGTGCATTATGACTAGGGCTTTCAATCGATTACATATGTGAATTGAATTAATTACATGATATGCTCATGAATTAATCAAATTCATAGCAATTAATCATGTGTATCAGGGGTTTGCAAACTAAAAGGCGACGTCTTGGGGCCTTGGAACATTTCTGGGACTAAATATTAACTTAGAATAGTATTATACAACAAAATAAAATTAAATTGAAGATGTTTATTAAGTTTAAAGGCACAATATGTACGTTTTCACGCTAGAGGGTGCATATTCAAAACAAACAAAGAAACAAAGGCGTAGTTTGACGCCGTGTGTGGAATAACAGGAATCGCTGTCTTCATCTCCACAGCCGAAATCATGTCCATGGATGAGCTAAAGTATTAAAGAGTCGATACAGGGCTCAAAAGCAGCGTAGCTTTTATTATGCTACAGTTGAGCGCTTCTGCTTTTTCCAGTCATAGGAAAAAGCTGCGCTTTTTTAATCATACTTGATACAGGGTTTGTACAAGATGCTTAAAGTGCTTGAAGTACTTTAATTTGACTTTTTGAAATTTAAGGCCTGGAAAATGCTTGAAAGTAGTTATATTCCTGAAGAGGTACTTAAAAAATGCTTGAAGTATTGAAAGACATTGTTTCTAAGAAGTCAAAAAACATCATACAGAGGAACAGACAGTCTGAATCAATTGAGTCATTTACTCTGGAAATGCTCAGATTGATTTAATCTCGTGACTCGATCATGCATTTCAAGTGATTCACTAGCAACTTCACTATTCTTTTTTGAATTTCGACGATTTTAAAAAGCACGTAGCAATGGGTGAAACTGAGCCTTTTGAAACTCCAAATCAGTTAAACCATTGCGTCACAAAATGATCCACTCTTTCAAAGCGCTCCAAACGGATCTTGTATTGCGAATCATTTGATTTAGATTGCAACAGGTTTGTGAATCATTTTGTGAATCGAATGGTTCAAAACAAATGATTCGCGATACGCAAAGTTTCGATCCAAGTCAAATGATTCACAATCAGAGCTCCGAGTCCTGATCCAAAGTAGTGGTTCTTCAGAGCATGGATCGAGAATCATTTGATTCAGATTGGGACTTCAGAGTGATTTCGCGCATCTTTTTAAAACAGTAGAAAATATCAAACCATTAAGACAATACAGTTATAAAAACTAAACAAATTTTAAAAAATTATACACAAATACAAATCCCTTAAGAAAATTAACCGTGGTTTTACTATAGTAAAAGTGTAGTATACTTTGTAATACTTTAGTAGCAATACTTTGCATGTGCTTCGCTTTTTTTTTTTTTTTTGCAATTTTTTAATAGTGTATTTTTATTTACCTTTTTTTATTTGAAATAGAAGACATTGTTCACTAAGTGAGATCTCTGATTGACATCCTTGAAAATCAAAAAAGTCCTTGAAAGTCGTGGAATTTCATTTTACAGTATTTGTATGAACCCTGTAGATACATTTAAGTGTGTTGAATGTTCTGTTATAATGCTACTCTGTGCGTTTGTTGCCTGCCTAATAAAATGCGTAACATATTAAAGTGTCTTTGGGGTTTCCATGTTTTCTACAAAAATAAAACCGGAAAATCACGGGTCTGAGACATCATATACAGGTGATGCATTGACACAGTCCGTTACACTAGTTAAAATTGATTATTTCTCTGGATTTAAACATTCTTCGAAACATTTGGGATAATGTAACTACACAAATCAGCAAAATATATAACTCTGTTCTAGTAAGTTTTGGATATTTTAATAAAAAAATCTTACATATGAAAAGGTGTGGGCAGTAATTTTTGCGCCTGACCTTATTGAATATGCATTTGTAGGAGTTTCTCTTTAAGACGCAAAATTTATGGGATCACGCAACGCAATTTGTTAATCTTTGCGCTCGTCAAATCCCTATCTGTGTTTTCATTCACCTTTTTTATGCACATTTTAGAATATTGCATTAAAAAACGCTGGATGAAAACACCAAGGTGCGTGTAATTGTAAAAATGTGCATAAAAACATATACACACAACTGAGTAGGATAACCGTTTTATCCGATGAGAAAGAATGCGCGTAAACTACGATGGAATCACATTTACCGAATAAATTTCACTGTGTGCATCAAAAAAGTCATGTGACTTTGCATGATGGGACAGTATAACTTGACTAACTAGCGGTCTGATCTCACTGCACAGCATGTGAAATGCCTGACCAATGTCTGTCATGCAGATGATCGATGATCAAATGCAGAAATTCGAAACTGATCAATATTTTTTATGACGAACGAAAGTTTCGTGAGGTTGTATTTATTTTTTAACATGCAAAAATATAGAATGAGAATTTCGGACTCATTCAGACTCAGTTTCGGACTGCATTCCCACATAGCAGCCATCCTCCTCTGAAAGCAATGACCACATTATTTACCGCCCAAAAAAAATTATGTCTTAAAGGAGAAGTCCACCTCCAGAACAACAGTTCACAAATAATTTACTCACCCCCTTGTCATTCAGGATGTTCGTGTCTTTCTGTCTTTAGTCGTAAAGAAATTATAGTTTTTGAGGAGAACATTTCATGATTTTTCTCTATATAATGGACTTCATTGGTGCCCCGATTTTGAACTTCAAAAGTTTAAATGAAGCTTCAAAGGGCTCTAAACGATCCCAGCCGACGAAGAAGGGTCTTATCTAGTGAAATGATCGGTCATTTTTTTCGGGGAATACATTTTTTTTTTTTTTTTTTTATATATATACTTTTTAAGCACAGAAGCTGGTGTAGCACAGGCTCTGGGATGCGCTTTCACGATGCTGCGTAGTATAGAATCACATCGAAAGGTCATGCGGAACATAGGCGGAACTACAGACCCAGTGTTTACAAAGCGAACGCGCAAAGACTAAGAAAGTGCAGGTAAGTTTGTAAACGCAGTTTACAAACAAAAAGGTACAATGATGTCCTCCTCTCAAGTTGTAGGAAAAAATAAGATAGAGTTTTTCGCCCATACTCTACACAGACGATGATTCGTAGTAGTGATGGGAAGTTCAGATCATTTTACTGACTTGGACCTTTAAGTCTCGTTCAGCAAAATGAACAAATCTTTTTTTCAGGTCATTTCGTTCATTTTTGCAAAATATAATAAAAAGGTTACGCATTACTTCCCTAACACATCTACTGCTTACACAAACATTGATCACACTACAAACAAGACACTGTAATGCTATAAGAAACAGAAAAGAGTAATTCATTGTTACCTGGGTCTTTAGTCTATGATTAACTTACCTCACCTCTTATCTGACAAGCTTTCGGGATTGAGTCATTCGTTCGTCACGTGACAGCCCCATAAGATGAACGAATGACTCGAAAAACCTGAAGACTCCAAACAGGTGAACTAATTCCAGTACAGAAGCTAATAGGATGTTGCGCATACGCGACTGAACGAATCACTCCCCGAGACGACTCACATTCCCGAGTCACATTAAAGATTCGTTCAAAATGAAAGAATCGTTTAAGAACAACCCATTGCTAATTTCTAGCATAGTGGACGCCCATCCCAGAGCCTGTGCAACACAAGCTATTGTGCTTAAAGTATAAAAAATTTATTTTTCTAAAAAAATGAACGATTGTTTCGCTAGATAAGACCCTTCTTCCTCAGCTGGGATCATTTAGAGCCCTTTGAAGCTGCATTTAAACCACATTTTGGAAGTTCACAATCGGGGCACCAATGAAGTCCATTATATGAAGAAAAATCCTGAAATGTTTTCCTCAAAAACCATATTTTCTTTATGACTAAAGACAGAAAGACACGAACATCTTAGATGAGAAGAGGGGTGAGTAAATTATTTGTAAATTGTTGTTCTGGAAATGGACTTCTTTAAAGCAGGTGGTAATTTGCACTGCTCTTGGTAAATTGCGATGGTCATTAAGTAAATGTCCTTTAATGTGCGCATTGTCAGTAAATCACACGCCAAATTTTTCCCTCCCATCAGTGCTTTTATAGAATTGTGCTCGAATGCTAATTTGCCCTGTTTAGTAAATCTGGCACTATGTTGTTTATTTTCTAGCTGTTTTTCATCATCTTACGCATTGAGGACTCCGTGTTTAGGATGCTGTGTCAAGTACTTCATCCATTCTGTTTCTCTTCATGTGACTATTTTTGAATGCACAAATGTGTTCTGTGAGAATGACACATTTTGTGGCATAAGTGTAATTTGAGATGCCTTGCTTATAGTAACAAATGAGGACGAGCAGCAAAAGTTTAATGCATTGAATTGAAACTAGTAATTTATTTTGCTAGCTCCCATTCACATCCATTTGTGTGTATTAAGTGTGTATTTCTGCATGGCCGATGGTATCTGAAGTGTGGTTCTGTGTGAAAGTGCCAGTAGTCAGCGTTTTGGAAGTCTCTTGTATGTTTGAGATACAGTCGCACAATGACACCACATGGCTTCTGTTCTAAGATGAATTCCACATGCGAGTCCTTATCTCTCAGCTCATGACCTTTTTTCCTCTTTGGCTTTTTCAAAAACTGACGTAAAGAATAATTCAATAGGCCGTAATAATTTTTCTCAAATGCCAAGACTAAAACGAGAGCTTCCAGTCGAAGCAGCTTTATAAGCAAATGACAGCCATTATGTGGTATCTGTACAGACTCCTGGAGCGTATATGTGTATGTAGAGCTTTAACAACATCATTATATTCACCAAACAGAAATATAAAAGATTGGCTAGCGGTTTTCTGGTTCCGACAGCTGTGGTGAAATTGTGCTTGCTGAATAAAACTTAAAGTGGTTATTTTCCCCAATACAAATGAAGTGAAATTTGAATCCTATATGCATGAACATTTGTAAACTGTGTCTTTTAGATTACATTTAAACATCTAAAAACACTAGGAAAGTTGGAGTGAAATAATATTTTATAACATAATGTGGGTTTTTTTTTTTGTCTTGCATGAAGTATGAATGTGTGATGTATTATGTTTATGGTTTACAAGCCCAGTATTTTGTTTGTGGTTGTGCAATTTTGTTTGAAACTCTTGAGCGATTTCATTCATATGCAGGAAATGTTGTCTTGATTCTTTACATCCCAACTGTGTCTCTTTTCTTGTCAGTAATGTGGCTTTAATTTTCCTGTTTTACTCTGGATGCCAGTCACCAAAAGCAGACTTCTTTCTTTCTTTCTTTCTTTTTCTTTCTTTCTTCTTTCTTTCTTTCTTTCTTTCTTTCTTTTTTTCTTTCTTTTTCACTCTGTATATTCTTATTCTCATTCATTGTTTTTTTTGTAGCAAATCCAAGCCACCCTCCTCAGATCTCTCCCAGTAAGTCCAGCGTGGGGAGTTCTATGCTGAGTCTTCGCCTCCTCTCGCTCTTGGTTCATCACCAACCCCAACATGAAGAGAGAGAAAGGTCTGACATAACTTACAACCATATACATATACATACATACATACATATATATATATATATATATATATATATATATATATATATATATATATATATACACACACACACAAAGAAGTCTTTTCTGCTCATCAAGGCTGCACTTATTTGATTAAAAATACAGAAAAAACTGTAATATTGCGAAATATTATTACACTTTAAAATAGTGGTTTTCTATTTTCATATACTTTAAAATAGAATTTATTCCTTTGATACAAAGCTGAATTTTCAGCATCATTACTCCATTCCACAGTGTCACATGATCCTTCAGAAATCATGCTGATTTATCATCCATGTTGGAAACAGCTTTTTTTTTTTTTTTGGAAACTTTGATATATTTTTCAGGATTCTTTGAATAAAACATTGAAAAGAACAGCATTTATTTAAAACAGAAATATTTTCTGACAGTATACACTGCCGTTTAAAGTTTTGGGTCAGTAAATTGTTTTTTTTTCTTTGAAAGAAATTAATACTTTTATTCTACAAGGATGTATTAAATTGATAAAAAGTGATAGTAAATACTTACATTGGTAGAAAAGATTTCTATTTTCAGTAAATGCTGTTATTTTAAAAAATTGTATTCATCAAAGAATTCTGAAAAAAATATCACAGATTTTAACAAAAATCAAGCAGCACAACTGTTTCCAACACTGATAATAAATCAGCATATTGGAGTGATTTCTAAAGGAATAAGTTCTATTTTAAAGTATATTAAAGTAGAAAGCCATTATTTTAAATTGCAGTAGTATTTCACAGTATTACAGTTTTTTCGGTGTTTTTAATCAAATAAACAGCTTTGATGAGCAGAAGTTTTTTTAGATTAAAAAAAAAAATCTTACTGATCCCAGACTTTTTTTTCTTTGTTTAAAAGAAATTTATACTTTATCACAGGTTTAAAAAAAAATTAGCAGCACAACAGTTTCCAACACTGAAAATAAATCAGCTTATTGGAATGATTTCTAAATTAAAAAATTCTATTTTGAAGTATATTAAAATAGAAAGCCATTATTTTAAATTGCAATAATATTTCACAATATTACAGTTTTTTTTCTGTGTTTTTAATCAAATAAACAGCTTTGATGAGCAGATGTTTTTTTTTCTGTGTTTTTAATCAGATAAACAGCTTTGATGAGCAGGAATTAAAAAAAAAACATTAAAAATGTTACTTTGATGAGCAGATGTTTTTTTAGATAAAAATAAATAAATAAAAAACATAAAAAATCTTACTGATCCGAAACTTTTTTTTTTCTTTGTTTGAAAGAAGTTGATACTTTATCACAGGTTTAAAAAAATAAGCAGCACAACTGTTTCCAACACTGATAAAAAAAAAATCAGCATATCGGAATGATTTCTGAAGGAATAAGTTCTGTTTTAAAGTATATTAAAGTAGAAAGCCATTATTTTAAATTGCAATAATATTTCACAATATTACAGTTTTTGTCTGTGTTTTTATTCAAATAAACAACTTTGATGAGCAGAAAAAAATTCTTTACAAAACATAAAAAAATCGTACTGATCCCAATCAGTGTGTATGTAGTATTTCTTATATTTTATTACTTTTTTTTTTTTTTAATATATATTTGTATATTCTATTATTTGTTATATCTGTTAAAGCTCTGGCATGCTTTTTTGTTTATTTATTTATTATTTCTTTGATCCTTTACCAGATGGAACTGCAAAATCTGTTCCACAGAATCCATAAAAAAAATCTTGTTAGAAACCAAAATCTTGATCTTTAACAACTTGATCTTGACTTTTCTTCCCTGTTAGATCAGTCTCGCCAGGCTGTTGTCGAATCGCTGTACATCCTGAGTTGCTACGGAAACCTGGTGGAGCACGTGCTGGAGCCTCGTCCAATCAGCACGGCGCAAAAGATAGGCGACGACACGCCTCTGGAGCTGAACACCTGTCCGAGAGCCTGTTGGAATCTAGCCAGGTCTTGCCCCCGGGGCTCTCAGCACCACACCTATTTACCTGCTTTTACACTTCACCTTCAGTTCGACAGAAGCACCTGACACGACCCACTGCAGTCGTATCATTTACATAAAACAGCTTACATGGCGCCTTAATGAGGGCAAGCAAATGATTAACGTCACGGCTTGTCACCGACCCAGACACTGAGCTCAGTCATAATGCAATAACGCTTGTGACCGAGCGAAGAAAATGGAAACAGGCAGGGTTTGCTCCCAGAATGGCTTTCTGATCTGATTGTATGTTAAATGATTGTATGTACTGAGCTGTATAGCTCGTGCGGCCCACGTGAGACGGGGGAAATGCAAGGTCTGCCGGGCTGCGGAGGGTTTGAGTCCATTATAGCTCAGCTGGAGACTGTTATATACATCTGGCCCTTTGATATGCGCTTCCTAAATTGATTTCTGTGTTTGTTTTGAGTAGGACACCGCAGTGGAATGAGCTACAACCACCTTTCAACAGCAACCACCCCTTGGTGCTGGCCTCAGACTTCGTGCAGTACTATCAGTACCTCCTGACTGGATGTAAGTATGTGTGTGAGTGTGTCCGTTTCACTGGAGATGTTTGTTTTTAACCCTTTCTGGTGTACCACAACATAAGAAACATAAACTCCCTTTGCATTTGACGTAGCAGTTGGTGAAGAGCTTTTCCTTCTCCAGTGGTGTTGCGAATCAGTCCTTTTTCACTCGCTAGTACATCCATGCCCTGAAACTCATCATAGCGCCAAATTAACCCAGCGTTCAGATTAAACCAATTAGTGTGGTTTTAAACTCATGTAATTTAATAACAAGTGCATAGAGAGCGCGAGCACTTTGGGTTGACGTATGAAAGGCAAGAGAACGCAACTGGAGGGCAGAAGGCTCACGGATGACCACACATCTAATATATCTTGAATAAGTAAGCATTGTTGCGTTCGCTGGATAATCATAAACATTAATGAGTAATTAGCTGTCTGGGTCCTTCAGGCCAGGCTTCACATTTCTTCTCTGCCACTAAAGCCCAAGTGCTCAAGGCCTAACGGGTAGAACATTCTCTGGAAGTCGGTCTAATCACCATGCATGTGTCAGAGTGATGAAATAGCCGTGCATGAGCGGCCGTGGCAGTGGCTCGGCGTGGATGCGGTCCACCAGGGGGCAAAGAAACGCATAATGAGCTTGTTCAGTGCATTAATGTTAATGTCTAATTAAAATAAGCCAGAGATTCTTGCACTGTACACTTCTATTACATATGAACCTCACCAACCTGATACTGTGGGGAGTATGTGCATAAGCATGCCATGCGCCTCCGGCCCACAGTGTGCCAGGCAGCCCATGACGTGCCACCTTTGATTGTTTACTGCATTGTGTCGCACTATGAGCAGCAACTACTGACGTGTTTAGTGTGCGTGGATTAGGGTTTTCTAGTGTTCTTTTTTTGTTTTAGTTAAAAATATTAATATCTTAAAATTATTTAAATATCATACACCTGACTAGAATGGCATCTGATTTTAGTAGATGAAAATAGCACTTTAGTTTAAAAGTGCAAAATGTAATTAAATATTCATATACAGTTGAGGTCATAAGTTTACATACACCTTGTAAAATCTGCAAAATGTTAATTATGTTACCAAAATAAAAGGAATCATACAAAATGCATGCTATTTTTTTTTTATTTAGTACTGACCTGAATAAGATATTTCACATAGAAGATGTTTACATATAGTCCACAAGAGTAAATAATGTTGAATTTATAAAAATGACCCTGTTCAAAAGTTTACATACACTTCATTCTTAATACTGTGTTGCTTAATACTGCCCACTGTTCTTCTGAAAAATCCTTCGGGTCGCACAAATTCTTTTGGTTTTTCAGCATTTTTGTGTGTTTGAACGTGTGTATTTGGACAACTGAGGGACTCATATATAAAGTTGAGGGACTCAACTATTACACAGGGTTCAAACTCTCACTGATGCTTCAGAAGGGGAAACAATGCATTAAGAGCCGGGGGGTGAAAACATTCTGAATTTGAAGATCAGGGTAAATTTAACTTATTTTGTCTTCTGGGAAACATGCAAGTATCTTCTGTAGCATCTGAAGGGCAGTACTAAATGGGGGAAAAAAAAAGATATTTAGGCAAAATAAGAAAAATGTACAGATCTTCATTCTGTTCAAAAGTTTGTACCCCCGAAATCTTAATGCATGTTTTTCTTTCCGGAGCATCAGTGAGTGTTTGAACCTTCTGTAATAGTTGCATATGAGCTCCTCAGTGTGAAAAGATGGATCTCAGAATCATACAGTCATTGTTGGAAAGGGTTCAAATACACAAAAATGCTGAAAAACCAAATCATTTGTGGGACCTGAAGGATTTTTTTCTGATGAACAGTGGACAGTTTAATTGTTCAGGACAAACAAGGGACTTACGAACAATGAGTCACTAAAAAAAAACAGCTGTGGATCATTCAGGTAACAACACAGTAAGGATGAAGTGTATGTAAACTTTTGGGGTCATGGGGTCAGTTTTATGAATTCTGTGAAACTATTATTTTTCTTGTGGACTAAAATAAAAAGTACTAAATAAAAAATAACATGCATTTGTATGATACCACTTATTTTGGTAAAATAATTAACATTTTGCAGATTCTGTAAGGTGTATGTAAACTTATGACCTCAACTATGTTTTATGTATTAACTTAAACATGTATTAATGGGACATTATTGACTGTGATTGGGTTATTTGAAATACTATTTTTAGATTAGTGTATTAACTTGCTATGTTTTTTTTTTCTTGTCATTTTAGTATATTATATAAAAAATATACATATATATATATATATATATATATATATATATATATATATATATATATATATATATATATATATATATATAGCTAAATATTGGTCACAGACGTTGAGACTTACTTTAAGTTTCACCAAGCTGATTACTGACTAAAAACTCCCAAAGATCATGTTTTCAGCCTTTTAAGTCTGATTTTGATGTAACAAAGTGGTTTTATCTTTAGCGTTTGAGCTATTTGTTTACTTTTTTAATGGAGTCTTCCCATTAAAGCTATTATATTGTTCGGTCAGACTGATTCACGAATGTGTACGTACTCGAGGCGGGATTTATTGCATGAACCAATCACAGCCGCACATAACCAGTCATATTCCGTCATATCGTGATGGAGGCATTGCCTCCTTTCACGTGACTTTCCACCATTCTCAGTTACCCCCCACCATATTAACCACAGGCTTTAGGGGGTCTGTTAAAACTCATTGGGCTCAGAGGAGGCAAGAGAGGCATGGACTCCCATTGTAACTTTACCTTATGGAATCGCTGTTGAATGTCTCTGTAGTAAAGTGATTTATACACTCTTAAGTGTTATATTTTGTAATATTGGCGTTGTTTTATTTTTGTACTACACATTTTTTTTCTCATCCAATATTGTGAGGAGACCCTGCTTCCCTTACCTCTTTGGAGGCAGGAAGTGACACGCCTCCTTTAGGGATATGCATGAAGATGCCTTAGCTGGGCGTTAATGTTATCAGGCTGTCATTTTCTTTGTAATTACTTTGTAAAAGGCCACTCTGAAAGGGGAGAATACAAAGAAAGATGGCGGAAGAGAGCTGGAGATAGCAGAGGGGCATCCGTAGCGGACGGTTCCCAGGCTCGGCGGTTTCTGAAAGGGGCGGGGTGCGTGCCTTTACCCTCAAACTGTGAGGACTCGCAGCGAGCAGGGCTTTGTGATTGACAGCTCTGGTCTTGCTTCTAGATTGGATGACCTGGCTGATTAAAAATGCAGCATGTGGACGGTAGGGTCAGAGGAGCTGGAGCCTGCACGACTGGTGATAAAAGCAACCGTGGCGCCACTTCTTGGTCACTATCTCCACCTGTCCATCTGCCCAGCCTTTGGCAGCACTTGGGAAGGGGAGCATTACCCAGCCACTGCTGATGATACCCAGATGATGGGTAGATAACAAGGACGCGCTGGCCCAGCGAAGCTCCTTCGGTCCAACTGACAGCGCTCAGGGAATCCTCAGCTTGCGACATTAGCTGTCGTTGGGCAGAGAGAGTGGCGGCTGTGTGTCTGAGAGCTCTCTAATGAATGAGCCTAGATTTCTTAAGGAAAGGTGCGAGGGTTTCGTTCATAGCTGCAGGAAGGTGCAGCCCATGACCTTTACAACTTACACGCATAATCTTTTGTAGCAGAATGTACCCAAATCCCTCTGGGATTGTACAGGTAGCTTCAGAGTATACTAAATATATAAGTTAATAAAAATTGTTTGATTCTTTTTTTTTATATATATATATATATAAAAAGAACAATTGTTCTTGCACCTTATTTAACTGAACATTTTAATGTATATACAAAATGAACATGTACAGTATTCGTTTTTATCATGCAATTAAAAATGCATTAAAAACATAAAACAATGCCATAAAAAAATAAATAAATAAAATAAAATGTAAAAATATATTTTTTTCAATATTGACTACTATGTGAATATTACTATATAAATATGTATTATTATATAAATATGTAAATATGTATAATTTTAATATACAGATTTGATCGCTTTTGGAAGAAATCATTTAAATAAAATGGATGCATTCATTAATTAATTGCCTATTTATTTATTTGTTTATTTTTTATTTGTTTATTTATTTATGGGTAATATGGGAAAAACAGTACCACAATTCTTCACACACCCTTGTTGATAAAATAAAATAAAATAAAATTAGATATATTTCTATTTAAATATTGTTTTATTTACTATGTAAATATTACTATATAAATATGTATACATATTGTAATAGAAATAATTAAAATGAAAGAAATAATAAAATAAAATTGATGCATTCATTAATTAATTGCCTATTTATTTATTTATTTAGGTGTAATATGAAAAAAAAAAAACTGCAATACCACTATTCTATACCACTATCACACACCCTTGTTGATCATAAAATAAAATGAAATAAAATAAATTATAATATTTATTTAAACACATTTTTTATTTAAATATGTGTAAATATGCAAATATAAATATAATTTTTAATATACAGATTTGATTGGTTTTGGACGAAATAATAAAATAAAATTCATTAATTAATTGCCTGTTTATTTTGGGGTAATATGGGAAAAACAGCAATGCTACAATTCTTCACACATCCTTGTTGATCATAAAATGACTAAATAAATAAAATATTTATGTAAACACATTTTTATTCAAATGTTGACTACTATGTACATATTACTATACAAATGTGTATGCATTACTATGTAAATATGTAAATAAATATAATTTTTAATACACAAATTTGATTGGTTTTGGAAGAAATAATAAAATGAAAATGGATGCATTCATTAAATAATTGTATATTTATTTATTTATGGGTAATATGGGAAAAACAGCAATACCACAGTTCTTCTCACACCCTTTTTGATCATTTTTATGTGCATAAAAAGTGTCCATGCACATTATGCATTCAAATAAAAATAATTATGTACTAATCAATTAATTAATAAAAATGTCTACATAACGAAAAATCTAAATAATACTTATTTACAAATTCACTTATTTTCTTTTTCACATATTCATGTTTTTATATAATTATGGAAATGCATTTCCTTTTTTTATTGCCATTTGTAACATTAGTATTAGCATATTGATTAATTTGCTTGTGTATGAAATCAATTCATTAATAAAGTCGCTTAAAATAAGTATTATTTTTGCAAGGTAGTGTGGGGGAAAATAACTACAGTAAAAGCAACAACATTAACCCAACTTAGTCTGGCTTCTGTTTCCAGGTGTCAGTGCGCACACCGTTATGCACCTGAACAAACATTATTTAACTGAAGGCTCGTTTGTACATGGTTTGCGTGTTGGTGGCCAAAGCAAATTTGTAACCAGGCTGTGACTGTGATACTGCGGGTTTATGCGGTCAGGGCCTGTTTCCTGTCCTCATTCTAATGCTCACACTCTAACTCACAACAGATAAACTGCTCTTAACAGTCCAGGAGCCCTCGACCTCTTAAGCCCAGCCATTATGAACCCACTGTAACCTGATCCACAGAGCCAGCTACTGTTCTTACGCTTCAATTATTTATTAGTCAACACTTATTGTCCCCCTGGGCTTTAGAAAGAGGGGAGGAGGAAGGCCAGAGCTTGATTGTGTTTAAGAGGTAACATGGTCTGGCTCTGTTCTGACCCATCAGAGGTCGGTAAGTCACTCGACGATTTATGTCCGCATAATGCAGCTTGCTGGGATGGCGGAGGCCGTGCTCTGGCAGCGGCTAGTGTTACTGTGATTGAGTGGGACGGATAGCGAGCAGATTTCCCCTTCGAGTAACACCCGACGTGGAGGTGTCGGTGTATCTGTTACTCACACAGTAGTGACTGCGCCACGAACCTGGCAGGAACACCTTATCAAGTGTGTCTGAACACCTGGTGCGTGAGTGCTTATGTCTGCGAGACAGATAGAGAGAAGAAGAGGCAGCGAGAGTGACGGGCTCCTTGTGTCCTCCAGATGAGGGTTTGACATCTTTATTATTCGCTGCTGTATTATGTACATTGGTAACAAAGGCATGTGTTTGCCTGGAGGTGGGAAGGGAAACCACTGATTGTGCACATTAGTCTGAATAGTTGGAGCCTGCTCAGCGAAGCCTCCAAGTGCTCCATCTGTCACTGCCCGTGCTGTCTTCGCTGCTGACAGCTCCGCGCTCTTTTATCTGTCCCGCTCTCGCTCACATACCAGAGCACTTTTGCTGGCTTTCCACAGACCAAAAATGTTAATTACTAAGTAGGTGTTTTATTGCCGCTTTCATGCAGAGTGACGTCCATGCACTTCTTATATGAACGACCTGTCTTCATGGAACGACCTGAATATTTAAAAAAAATACACTTTACTTATTATATTACGTTATGTTATGTTATGTAATTATATGTTATGTTATGTGATTATATATTCTGTTATGTTATGTGATTATACGTTATGTGATTGTTACGTTATGTTATGTGATTACATATTATGTTATTATGTTATGTGATTATATATTATGTTATGTTATGTTATGTGATATTGGACCACAAACCAGTCTTAAGTAAAGATCATGTTCCATGAAGATATTTTGTCAATTTCCTACCGTAAATGTATCAAAACATTGCTACAAACTTATTTTGGACAACTTTAAAGGTGATTTTCTCAATATTTAGATTTTTTTGTACCCTCAGATTCCAGATTTTTAAATAGTTGTATCTCTACCAAATATTGTCATATCCTAACAAACCATACATCAATGGAAAGCTTATTTATTTAGCTTTCAAAAAATTACGACCGTTTTTGTGGTCCAGGGTCACTTATAGCTTTGAAAAAAGTGCTTTATTTTATTTTATTTAAACCAAAATTTATTTTTAATATGCAGCTAATCTAAAATTAAACAAATTACTATTTTATAACAAATTATTTTTTTCTCTCTTTTTGCAGTGGCTCCTCCTGGCAGCCCTGGCCCCATTACCCGTCATGAGTCTTATGACAGTCTGGCATCCGATCACAGTGGACAAGAGGATGAAGAATGGCTCTCACAGGTGAGTGGTAATGCGTCAGAGTTGTTGCCAGTATAAGTCATAAATAATTTCTTGCCTCGCTATCAGCTGTGTTCATCCAACATGAATCTGGTCACATTTTTATCCTTTTTCCCTCACCTTTTGTCATCCAAACTATTATGCATGATTGCCTGATTTATTAGAAAACACACTTTATTTATTTGTTTGTTTATTTGTTTCAGTTTTTTTTAGTATTATTTATATAATGCTATAATAATTATTGATTTTTTTTTTTTTCACTTAATCAATTAGCATTTATTTTAAACTTATTTAGTAATTATATGTAATTTTGTAATGTTTATTAGTTTTTTCATATTTATTTCAATAAACCGCTTTAATAGTTTTAATTTATTCATTTATCTCACCACGTACTACTGTAAATCTAAGAGCACTAGTAAAAATTATTCTTGTTTGCTATTTAATACACTTATTTTGAATTTAATTTTTCAACATGCACTAAATCTAAGAACACTAGTAAAATGGTTCTTGTTTACCTTTTAATATGCTTATCTTAAATAAAAAAAATGTTATCAGTGGTTTAACAGTTTTATTTTAACAATGACAACAATCTTATTTCACATTGTGAAATTTGTCATTTTAAGTTTTTCAATATTTCAATATGTACCAAATCTAAGAACACTCGTAAAATTGATTCTTGTTTGCTATTTAATATCTTATTTTAAATTAAAAATGGTTTTATCAGCATAATCATTTTAATGAAAAGTTTTAATTGTAATAACGCGAACTGCAGAAGTAAATCGAGTGCTGAAGTAATCAGAATATTAAATATTTTATTAATTTCACATCATGAAATGTTTTTCTTTTTTCTTTCTGTCTTTTTTTTATTTTTATTTTTTTTTTAAACCAAATGGTTTGTATATATTTATTTTATTTCAACATACTAAATCTAAGAACACTAGTAAAGTGGCTCTTGTTTGCTGTTTAATAAACTTTTTTAATTAAAAATGGTATTATTAACAATCATTTTGATTAAAAGGCTTAATTGGAAAAAATAAATATAAATTTCAGTATTCTGCTTAATAACAACAGCACTCGAGTGCAGAAGTAGTCCACATATTAAATATTTTTTATTAATTTCACATCATTTTATTTATATATATATATATATATATATATATACACTACCGTTCAAAAGTTTGGGGTCAGTAAGACTTGTAATAGTCTTTAAAGAAGTCTCTTATGCTCATCAAGGCTGCATTTATTTGATTAAAAATATAGAAAAAAAACAGTAATATTGCAAAATGTTTTTACAATATAAAATAATGTTTTTTATTTTAACATACTTTAAAATAGAATTTATTCCTGTGATGAAATGCTGAATTTTTATCAGCTGTTACTCCAGTCTTAAGTGTCACATGATCCTTCAGAAATCATTCTAATATGCGGATTTATTATTAGAATGATCAATGTTGGATAATATCAACAGTTGTGCTGCCAAATATTTTTTGGAACCTGTGATTTTTTTTTTTTCAGGATTCTTTCATGAATAACAAGTTTAAAAAGTACAGTGTTTATTCAAAATAAAAATATTTTATAACAATGTAAATTATTTATTATGAACTTTTAATAAACTTTTAATTATTAACTTAATACATCCTTGGTGAATAAAAGTATTAATTTCTTAAAAAAAAAAAAAAAAGAAACAATAAAAATGTACTGACCCCAAACTTTTGAATGGTAGTGTGTATATATATAAATATATATAAAAAAAAAAATTTTTTTTTTTTACAAAAACTCAAAATAGTTTTAATTTAACAATAACAACATTTATTTATTTATTCCACATTATTCCATTTATTACACATACATACATACACATATATTTTACACAATACAGCTTCTTTTAAATTAAAAATTGTAGTATTAGCATAATTATTTTATTGAAAAGTTGGAAAGAATAACGTAAATTTCAGTATTCTGTGTTATTCTGCTTAGCAACAACAGCACTGGAGTGCAGAAGTAGTCAGAAGATTAAATATTTCTGTAACATTTCCAATAAGGTTTATTAGTTAACACAAACTAAGAATGAACAATACTTCTACAGCATATATTATTAGTTAATGTTAATTTCAGCATTTACTAATGCATTATTAAAATCACGTTGTGTTTGTTAACATTAGTTAATGCTGTGAACTAACATCAACAAACAATGAACGACTGTATTTTTATTAACTAACATTAACAAAGTTTAATAAACAGTGTAATAAATGTATTGTTCATTGTTCATTCATGTTAGTTAATACATTAACTAATGTTAACAAATGATACCTTATTGTAAAGTCTTACCGATATTTTTTTTTAAAAACTTTGAAATTATTATTGATTTCCCATTTTAAATTAGGTTCTGAATCCCAGATTTACAACGTGTTCTCAGACTTTATGGTCTAATACTCTTGGTTATGCAGACGCAGCATGTCCAGCATGTGTGTGGCAGTTTTTGTGTGGCCTGACCGGCCCCAGCCAAAGCTCTTAAACCTTCAGGTTGTTAATGCAGCAGCATTAGCGACAGCGTACATTCCCCCATCACATCCCGCCTGCCTAATGACACCATTAACACTTGCAGCGACAGCTATTGGCTAAACATGGCCTAAACCCTGTTGATGGCTCTATTTATCTGCTTTATATGTGATTGCAATTAGTCTGCTTGTCTGTTATGTGTTATGGCAACATAGCATAAAAAGCACAGTCCTCTGTGAGCGCTGTGGCAGCAGGCTGTGTGTAATAAGCGCTGTCAGTGTGAGGCGGCCGCAATATGGCGGGCTCAAGGCGAAGTGCGGAGAGAGTACGGAGGGGGGCAACATCTGGCCATGGCCCCCACAAAAGCAGAAAAAAGCCAGCGCCGCATCTGTTTCTCTCAGGGCTGTGTGACACCGTTGGTGTTAACTACAGAGGAAAAAACACAGACATACCGATGGCCTCATTTACACAGATGTGACAGGAAGAGGACAGAAGAGTTGACCCCACACCGTGCTCTTTCAGAAAAGATGGAGAAGTGAAGAGGAGAGAGGGATGCTGGCTAGATAGACCGTCTTCTCCTCCACTCCTCCCTCTCTCTTGCTTTATGATGTTAGTGTCTTTCTGTGCCATGTTAATTCAGTCCACTGGGAAGGAAGAGTGGCGTCTGTCTGACCCCCTTCTTCGCCAGATTTGACACTGCTGGTCAAAAACAGACACTCGCCCACACAGTGTTTTTTTCTTTGTTCATATTGGAACTGTTGTTTTAACAACATCCCCACTTTAAGACTCCAGATATATATGGCATTGTATCCTTTTTTTTGTAAAGTTTTGAAGATGTGCTAAGTGATTAGAAACAAGTGCAGTGGAGGTGATTTTTTTTTTTGTTTTTTTGTTTTTTTTTCCTCTCTTTTTAATCATTTAATGTTTTTGCTATTCATAAGAAATTTTGGAGTGCAGATATTATTGCATATTTTAAGAAAAATTATTATTAGGGGCCAAGCACCGAAGGTGCGAAGGCACCTATTGTATCCGTTGGCGTTCCTATTATTATTATTATTCTTCCGTTTCTTCCGCTCTTGAGTCTATGGCAGCCCATAGAACCGCTTGCAGGAAAGTTGTGAAATTTGGCACACTGATAGAGGACAGTCCCATCATTGACCATAGCAAATTTGGAGTCTCTAACTCAAACTCTTTAGCGCCACCACCTGTCCAAATATTCAATAATTTTATGCTAATAACTTTTGAACCGTAAGGCACAGAATCAAAATTCTTTTTTTCTCTGAATCCTTGGCTCATGCCGAGTCGAATGAAGTCCAAAATTAAAAAATCGTAAGGTTTAGTTTTTTTTCTATAAATTTTTGTTCATAAAACGTACTTTTTCGAACTCGTCCTAGACGGTTTGTCTGATTTTCACCAAAATTGGCTCAGATCATCTTCAGACCATGCTGGCAAAAAGTTATGGAATTCAAGTTGATTAGTCAAACCGTTTTTGAAGGACGCGCGAACGATTTCTACGAAAAGCACGCAAAAATGGATGTGAGGCTATATCTCCGCAACAGTTTGGCGTATTGAGGCCAAACTTGGTGTGTGTTATAACAAGCATGACCTGAGACTACATGCAGTGTTTCGGAACAGTGCCACCTAGTGGTCAGGAGATATGAAAAATGGCTATTTTTGCTTATAACTTCTGAATAGTTAGGCCAAAACTCATGAAACTGGTCTCTTTAGATTCAGTGCATCATGCTGAGTCGAATCATATCCAATTTTCCCATGTTAGCCAATTTGGGTGTCGGCCATATTGAATTTTGTCCAAAAATGCTATATTTTACAAACGCATTGTGGTATCATTACAAAATTCGGTATGTGTCTTCGGCACCATGCCCTGACAGTACTCAAAAAGTTTGGGGGCAGCGCCACCAAAAGTTATAAAGAAATTTACAAATATGCTAATAACTTCAGCTTACATTAGTCTGTTGTAATAAAACTGACGTCAATAGATTCCTTGGGTCAAGCCGAGAACATTGATATCCATTATGCCGAAATTGGCCAAACTTCTTGTCCGCCATTTTGATTAATGTACAGAACCTACTTTTTCGAACTCCTCCTAGACCGTTAGTCCGATCTTCACCAAATTTGACTCAGATAATCTTCAGACCATGCTGGCAAAAAGTTATGAATTTCGTGTCGATATACGAAACCGTTTTCGTTTAGCGCATCAACGAATTTGCTGGAAAGATGCCAAACTACATCTGAGGCTGTATCTCTGCAAAGCCTTGACATATTGACACCAAATTTTATATGTGCTATTGTCACCACACCCTGACCACGCCACATCAATTCGGTAACAGCGCCACCTGCTGGTCAGAAGTAATACATAATTAATTAAACATTAATAATGAAATTTTCAAAAATGCTAATAACTTGTGATTACATTAGCCTAATGTAATAAAACTGGTCTCAAAATATTCCTTGGGTCATGCCGACAACATACATACCAATTATACCATGCTTGGCCGAACTTCCTTTCCGCCATTTTGATTAATGTACAAAACTTACTTGTTCGTACTCCTCCTAGACCGTTGATCAGATTTTCACCAAAATTGAGTCAGATCATCTTCGGACTGTCCTGACTCAAAGTTATGGATTTCGTGTCGATAGAGTAAACCATTTTCGTACAGCACCACTACAGATTTTAGGCTTGATGCCAAAATGATTCTGAGGCTGTATCTCTGTAAAGCTTTGGCATAATGACACCAAAATTTGTGTGTGTCATTGTCACCTCACACAGAATGCATCACATCAATTTGAAAACAGCACCACCTACTGGTCAAAGTGATAAGCCATTAAATTATATTATTGGTTGTAATTATGGTTTTTTTAGCCATTTCAACTGATATCATCCTAAAATGACTTTAGTTACTCATTGTTACAGTCGGTCTGCTGCTCCTTGCCATGCTTAGCTCCTCATTCTGCCTCTGTTGTGCTTGGCCCCGCAATTGCTGCTTGCAGCTATATTTATTATTATTATTCTTTAAATGTTACATATGCCTGTACATGAACCCCCAGTAATAATCTTAATTGTTTTTATACTAATATAATACAAAAATAATAAAAATTAATAATAATAAAAAAAAAAGTGAAATACTAATATTATGAATATATACTTTAGGAAAATAATAATAATAATAATAATAATAATTATTATTATTATTATTATTATTGTTTTTAATAGTCATTTGGAATTTTAGGAATGCAAATAATACTTTGTTTAAAGGAAAAATTATTATTATTATTATTTAAATGCTACATATACATGTACATGGACCCCAATGATGATACAAAATAATATTTATATAATAATAATAATAATAATATTGTGTGTCCAATATGAATCTCCTTCAGGACAATAAAGTTTATCTTATCTTATCTTATCTTATCTTATCTTATAATAAATATTGTTTTTCTTAAAATATAAAATATTATCTGCATTCCTAAATTTGACTATTAAATTAGTTATTGTGACTAATTAGTATAGGTACGACTAGTAAAATAATAATAATAATAATAAAATTAGTAAGAATAAAAATAAAAATGTGTAATTTAAATTATTAAATTTACTAAATTTATTATTATTATTATTATTATTATTATTATTATGTAAGAACTATTTTGTAGTGTAGTAATAATCAAAATAATAATAATGTTTTATGATAAAAAAATGTGAGGTACAAATAATATGAATATATATACTTAGTAAAATTATAATTATTTTCTTTTGTAACAGTCATACAAAATTTAAGAATTCGGGTAATATATTATATATTAGGGAAAATTATTATTATTATTATTATTTTCTTCAAATGCTACATATACCTATACATGGAACCCTAGTAATAATATAAAATACGTATGCTATAATAATAATAATAATAATAATTTTAATAATTTAAAAAAATTAAAGACATGTATAATATGAATATATACTTTAGGAATATCTATCTATATATCGAAAACATTTCTTTTAATAACAATTGTGAATTGTAACTGTTGTTGTAACTGTATGAGTGAAGAAAAATAATAATAAAAGAAAAAGAAATAATAATAATAATAATAAAAATACTAAATCTTGCTGAATATAATAAAGTTGTGTTTGATTCTCCTTAATATTGTGCACTCACAAATATTTCACTTTCCTCAAGTTATTATTATTATTTTTTTTTTACTTTACAGGTGGAGATTGTGACCCACACAGGCCCTCACAGGAGACTCTGGATGGGGCCTCAGTTTCAGTTTAAGACCATCCATCCGTCGGGTCAGACCACTGTTATCTCATCCAGCTCCTCTGTACTACAGTCACAGGGGCCCAGCGACACCCAGCAGCCGCTTCTTGATTTCGACACGGACGACCTGGACCTGCACAGCCTCAGGTGTCAACACTAAACACACATTCACACACAATGCCGCTCACATTACCAGCTGCCATCATCAACACCCAATTCACAATGTGACAGGATAGACTCATGTTACTAACCACAGAAATTCACTAAATACACATATTGACCAACTCTAACCAACACTTACACAGTACCAACACTGCTATCTCTCTGTCTGTCTATCATTGGTTTTATCATTTGTCTCTGTCTGTCTGTCTTTCTGTCTGCTCTATCATTTTATCTTTCTATAATTTCCTTATTTTGTTAGTGTTTTTTTAAAGCAAATATTGATACAGTTGAAGTCAAAAGTTTACATACACCTTGCAGAATCTGCAAAATGTTCATTATTTTACCACAATAAATCAGTATTTTTTTTAAATTCAGCCCTAATCTGCATACAATGTTAAATAAATCATTAAAGGAGTCCACATCCAGAACAAAAAATGTACAGATAATGTACTCACCCCCTTGTCATCCAAGATGTTCAAGTCTTTCTTTCATAAGTTGATAAGAAATTATGTTTCCTGAGGAAAACATTCCCAATTTTTTTCTCCATATAATGGACTTCTATGGTGCCCCCAAGTTTGAACTTCCGAAATGCAGTTTCAGTGCAGCTTCATATGGCTTTTTAACCTCAAATGCTCATTTTGTCTCATCTCTGTCTCATGTGCATGCGTAGTCTGTGTAATCCTGGTCAATACAGTTAGGGTATGTTGAAAAACTCTTCTTCAACGTCAAAATCGCCCTACATCGCTGTTTTACCTTTATTTATTTATTTATTTTTTTGTAAAGGGTGTTTGATCTTCTCTGCATGTTCACTTTGTAAACACTGGGTCGGTACTTCTGCAGCGATGTAGGACGATTTTGAAGTTGGGAAAGAAAACGAGATGGGAGTTTTTCTACATACCCTAACTGTATTTGTAACCGTATTGAACCGGAAAAAAAAAACAGAGTTCACGCAGACTTAGACAAGACGAGTGTTTGAGGTTAAACAGTATATACTTTGTCAATATGATTAGAAAATGACCGATTGTTTTGCTCGATAAGACCCTTTTTCCTTGTTTAGAGCCGTTTGAAGCTGCATTTAAACTGCATTTTGGAAGTTCAAACTTGGGGGCACCATTAACGTCCACTATATGGAGAAAAATTTAGAAATGTTTTCCCTCGAAACATAATTTCTAAATCGACTGAAGAAAGAAAGACATAAACATCTTGGATGACAAGGGGGTGAGTAAATTATCCTTTAAAATTTTTGTTCTGGAAGTGGACTTATCGTTTAATTCACACCTCACATTGTTAACTGTCGTCATTTGTGATGTGTAGGGGTCTAATTCACAATTTTTGGATATCTCTTGTCCTCATGTTGCAGGATCCAGCCGGTGCGTTCAGAACCCGTCAGCATGCCTGGATCCTCTCGCCTGGTGGCCGACCGAAGAGGCCAATCTACAGTCATAGATACCGGCTCAGGTAAGACCGCTGGCTTTTTCCACAGGATCTAAAGCGTTTGGATTACAAACAAGCTCTCTTGCTTGACTCGACTTTCTTTGAGCATTTGAACACTTCATGCCTTTAAACTTGCACTAAACCCAGTCAGCAACTATCAGCAGTCTACATTTGATAAATAGGCTTATTGTGACCTTTGCGTTAGATTAGATGGATGTTGTTTAAAGGGATTTTGATTCCTTTTTTCCATGTTAAGATAATCCAATCAACAAAGATCTGGTCAGGCTTGTACTTTTAAAAGCTTTCAATCCATTTTGAGCCTCTATGTATGTAGATATACAGTCTAAACAAGACGAGAGCAAATCAATTTCAAAGACTCAAAGTGCACTGCATTGTTTGCTCTTTTTCAGTCTTAAAGTGATATTTTGCTGTGTATGCTCACACATACAGTACATGTGTACGGCAGAGTCTTTCATGTTTCATTGAAATCAAAGCACCGGATTCGCGAAGCTCCGAAATGCGGTTTGTCAGTAGAAGGTAGGCCGTGTTGACTGTTGTGATGTTTAGTGCTTGGCCTGTAGACACACATTAGCTGCATGGCACTGTCAGGAGTTTTCATCTTTGAGATTGCACTGACTCTCCACGGTGTCTTCAAACGTACCTGCTGTTCCTTTGCATCTAGTGGCTTCCTGTCAAGAAAACTGTCTCGTCATCATCTCACGTCGCCCCTCCTTTAAACCCTCACCTCTGAAAGAAAGAAAGTAACCATCTTTATCACACAGCTCTCCCCTCCCTCGCTTTCTTTCTCTCTTCTCCGGCTCGTCTGGAGGAGAGCTGGCGGAGTCTTCTTTATGGGCCGATGCTTATCAGTCTGTGTGTGATTGCTCAGCTCTCAGGGCTTCAAGCAGTGTGGCGCCTCCTCTTATCAGTGCTCATCGCTTTGTCTTTGTGCCTTCAAAAGACCGCACAGCCCTGTTTATCCCGCCGAGCTCAGACGCACCTCCTCTACCGCGATGTTTCTTTCTAGTCCAGGCTGTCCTGGAGTGTCTTGTTTTGTTCCCGGTTTTAGACTTTCTCACCCATTTGCCCAGTTTTATTTCTACTTGCATTGATGTTCGTTCTGTTCTAGTACCTAGTGAGCCTGTGTAGACAATAAGTAGGCATATTTAAGGCAACGTAATTGCCTTAAGGTCAGCATTTATATATATATGGTTGTCTCAAATGCCCCAGAGTTTTTTTTTTTAACTTTGTTAACTTAATGTGTTGACAAAAATGTGGAATAAAACAAAATAATTAAATTATTTTAATTTTCTATATTTATTTTTTTATTTTATATTTTTACTTTGTATTTATAATAAATTAAAGTGTGTATTTTATACATTTTATTATATATTTTATATATTTAAATTTTTATTTTTAATATTTTAATTTTTTTATATTTTATATATTTTCTTTATATATTTAAAATGTATAACGAACCAACTTACTAAAAGGTGTTTTCTCCATTTTGTTGACAAATTTGTGGAATAAAATATAATGCAATGCATTAATTAAAATATTTATTAGTTAATTTTTGTTATTAGAACTTCTCGTCTCTAAAGAACCAAATTGACAACATCAATTTTTTTTTCAGTTTAAATTTTTACATCTTTCAATAGCACATGATGTCCATATAATATGTATATTTTTCCTTTTCATAATAAAATGTATTTTTATAGTGTATTTTTAGCATTTTTATTTCAAATAAAATAATAATAGTAATAATGATATATTGTATTTAAATTAAATGAGTGAGTAAATTTGTTTGTTTTCTCCAGAACTTTGTGTTTTGACAAATTTGTAGAATAAAATAAAAATAAATGCATTAAAACTATTATTATATATTATATATTATGAAATATTTTATAGTAAAATTAAGTATTTATACATTTTATTTATAAAATAAATTCTGTAAAATAAGATATTTTAAATTAGTAAATTTTAAAAAAGCCAGCTTATTTGATCTTTTCATTTTGTCTTTTTTTTCCCAGAACACAGAAGAAAATAGAATAGAAAATTCAATAAAATAATAAAATGATCAAATCAAATTTATTAAAATTTAATAATTTAAAAATAAAAATAAACAGTTTTTTTTTTCATTTTGTATTTTTTAAAGAAATTCAAATTAAATCATTTAAAAATAAAAAGGAGTAAAAGATTTTTTTTTTTTTTAATTAAGTGTTTTTACATTTCATTTAATTATCATATAAATTATCATATAAATTCTATAGAATAAAATAATTTAAAATAGTCAATTTTTTTTCATAGAACACAGAAGAAAATAGAATAAAAAAAATTAATAAAATTATTAAATCAAGTTTCTTCAAATTAAATCATTTAAAAATAAAAAAGCAAAAATTGTTTACAATAAAATTAAGTGTATATACATTTAATTTAACTGTAAAATAAATTCTATAAAATAAAATATTTTGTAAGTCAATTTATTTTATCCTTTTTTACTTTTTTCTTTTTTTCACAGAACACATAAGAAAATAGAATCAGTAAAATAATAAAATGATTAAACCAAGTTTATTAAAATTAAACCAACAATAAAAAAAAAACAGTAGAAGATTATTTTTTTCATTTTGTCTTTTTTTAATAGTACACAGAAGAAAACAGAATGGGGAAAAATAAATAAATAATAAAATGATTAAATCAAGTTTATTAAAATTAAACAATTAAAAAAAAAATAGTACAAGTTTTTTATAATAAAATTTAGTGTTTATATGTTTCATTTAATTATAAAATAAATTCTATATGATAAAATATTTAAAATAAGTCATTAAAAAAAAAAACATATTTATACCTTGTTCTGGACACATTCAAAGTCAGCCTTATGTGTATCCTTTGTGGAGAAGTCAATCCCAGAATGCATTGCGACGGTCATGACTGTGGGCAACTGTTGATTTAAATAAAAAGTTTTAATTCATTAGATACTGAAAGGTATGAATAAAAAATACTTTCAAAATAATAATTATATTTTTGCCCAAGATTCTTGAATGTGCTGTGTATTTGTGTATGCCTAAAGCTTTATATGACCATATGCAGACAGCAAGACAGCCCACTAGGTTTTGCAACAGACTTGTGGTCTTTACATGGTAAGTAAGTGCTTCAGAAAGATCACATGAAGATATCAGAGCCTCCTGGCTGTTACGTATTAATGTTACTGCGCCGTGTGTGTGTTTATGTGGCGTCCTTTGTGTTATATGCCACCCCTGAGGGAGCTGGCTCCATGCGGCCATTTCTGCCAGATGTGTGCGCTGACACTAAACCCATCATAAGCAGCGCCCGTCTGCTTGACACGGCGTATCAGGAGAAAGAAAGAATCGCACAGCCACTGTCTCAGCTTCCCAAAATCAATCGGACATGCAGCCAGCATTATCGATACTCCTATCTGGTCCCCGGAGCGTCACCCGGCCCCGCTAGACTACACAGCGCATTGTGCGAGAGAAGACAGTAGGCGCTTTATCTATTTGAGGCATAAAGCGAGCAGGAACACAAGTCTTTTTGATTATATTTTGTTATGACTCAGTAGCAGAAACACCCTGTCATTTGTTCGGCGAGAGCACTTTTCCTTCCTGGCCCGGTTGTTATGTGTGTGGCGCCCCGGGGTGGCAGGGGCCTGTCGGAGATCGGGAGATGAGCGGGCGACAGTGCACGAAAGATGCTGGCGTGTTGTGAGTTTGCTATCACGTTCTGGAAGAAGCTTGACTGATAGCTGCAAGTGTGTCCTGGGTTGTGTCATGGGCGATGACGTGTGTTTTTGTTTGCGCTCATCTTTTCGAGTGTATGTTGTTGTTATGGTGGGGTGTGGATTTAAAGTGCTGAATACGAGCACAAATAACTGGAACTACTTACTAGTTGGTCAGCAACAAATAAAAATTAAATATTTTATCTCAGTTGCCCAAAGAGCCTTTTCCCTTTCTGGAACACAGAAATAAGTTTAAAAAAAAATTAAATAAATAAATAAATCATTTAAATCAATAATTAAATACTTAATTACAAACAAATAAATAAATATTAATAAATTAATAAATTAATTAATAACATATTTTATCTCAGATTCCTGAAGAGTCTTTTTTATCATAGAACACAGAAGAAAATATAATAGAAAATTCGCTAAAATAATAAAAGGATTAAATCAGTCTTATTAAAAAAAATAAAAATAGTGAAAGATTTTTAATCTCAGATGCCCAAAGAGTATTTTTTTAATAAGAGTAGTAGTAATAATAATAATAATAGTAATAATAATAATAATAATAATAATAATAATAATAATTTAAATCAGATAAAAAAAATAAATAAGTAATACTAAAAAAAAATGATGTTCAAGTAAAAGATTTCTCTGATCCTTTCCCCCTCTGGAGTCTGGAACACAGAAAAAAAAATAGAAATGAAAATTAATAAAATAATTAAATAATGAATAAATTAATTAAATAAGCAACATTATACTTGTTATATATATGTGTGTGTGTGTGTGTGTGTGTGTGTATATATATATATATATATATATAATGTATGTATGCATGTATGTATGTATGTATGTATATGTACGTATATATAAAATGTTGCTTATTTAATTAATTTATTCATTATTTAATTATTTTATTAATATATATATATATATATATATATATATATATATATATATATATATATATATATATTTAAATAAAAATGTAAGATTTTATCTCAGTTGTCCAAAGAGCCTTTTCCCATTCTGGAATACAGAAGTAAGTTTAAATAAATAAATAAATCACTTAAATAAAGAATTAAATAATTAATTAAAAACAAACAAATGAACAAATTAATTAATTAATTTATCTCAGATATACCCAAAGAGTCTTTTTTTTTATCATAGAACACAGAAGAAAATAGAATAGAAAATTCAATAAAATAATTAAATCAGTCTTATTAAAAAAATAAAATTAGTGAAAGATTTTTATCTCAGATGCCCAAAGAGTATTTTTTCCACAGAACACAGAAGAAAATCGAATAGAAAATTCAATACAATTATTAAAACGTTACATTTATTAAAATGAAGTCATTTAAAAAGTAAAGTAAAAAGTAATAAAAACATATAGTAAATAAGTGTAGAATTTACCATTATGCATGTATTTTAGAGGGTTCTTTTTCCCTCCATAATACAAGTAAAAAATAAATAAACAAAATTTTTTAAATCCAATTAAATAATTAATAAATAATACAAAAAATAAATAAATGCGTTAAAGTAAAAGATTTAATCTTAGATGCCTAAAAAGTATTTTACCCCATCTGGAACACAGAAGAAAATAATCAACTTTGTTAATATTAATTAATTTAAAAAAAAATATATATATATATATATATATATAGATGACAAAGGAGTCTTTTTTTTCAGAGAACACAGAAGAAAGTATAATAGAAAATAAAATGATTAAGTTTTAATGATTTAATGATTAAATATTTTAATAATAATAAAAACATCTCAATATCTCAGATATAGAAAAATAAATAAAATATTTAAATCAAGAACTAAAGTACTAAAAACACATAGTAAATATGACACTGTGGGGAAAAAGGTATTTATTTATTTATTTATTTATTTACCTCAGATGCCCAAAGGCTCTTTCTTTTCTTTTACTCCACAACAAATTTGTAAAATATTCCAAATATTTGTAAAATATTAATAACTACATACAATTGGACTTCACATTTCGGTGCTCTCAGGGTGCAATTGAAACTGTGATTTTATTTACAAAAATTTAAGGAAAGGGGGAAACTTTCCATTTTTTTCATGTGTTATTTCATTGTATTGGGTTGTATCGTAAGTACCAAATATTGACTTATTGAATCTACATTTGTCGCCTAGATTAGTGCAGTCATGGCGGTGGTCAGTGCTGATTACCGTTATCACATTGCGACCGTAAAACTCCTCTCACCGATGCTTATCACCAGCAGAGTGTGTGCCGTGTGTTTTATCTGCCGCCCTCACACAGCCCTCAACTCAGGTGCAGAGTGTATGTGCGAATGGCAAGACAAAGCCATCTCTGTGTTTTAGTGTAGTATAGTGTGCTCCTCTGTGCTGGTTATGCCTTGAGGCCAGTGGGACAGGCCTGATCGCTCCCCTGGTTTCCTCTCCCAGCATGGCTGAGCGCTCAGAGACCGGGCACCTGGACTCTACCTGCGTCCAGCAGTAATGGATCCTCACCCGTGCTCTGTAATTACCTGGATGGGCATAAAGGTGGCTTGTTGTCGGAGATACTGCGCACATTCAAGCCAGAAGGATCCTGACGCGCTCGAGGAGGAGCCCGTGCCACATGATCTCCTCGAACAATGAGAGGTGTTTTTGAGCCGCCTATAGATCGGGGAGCCGTTCCCGTGACCCAGCGCTCTCCCTGCCGCCCTAGCCTGTCTCTTTCAATAGCGACTCGCCACCTGCCCCGGGCCTCCTCTCTGCCACACTCACTGACTCCATTCTTCTGCCCCTGACCTGGAAGTCCCCGCCACAATACAGAAGCTGCCGCGGACGCCTGGCCAGATTGGCTGATCTCACTGTGAAAGATGCCATTCTTATCATCAACCTACTGTCTGAGAATCACAGGCCCAACGGCCTTATCGCACGCTGACATCACTTTCCCTCTTGTTTCTCTCCTTCTTTCTCTTTCTGCTTTCCTTTTTTTTTTTGTTTTTTTGTTTTGTTTTGGTTTTTTTTTTGTCACCTCATGTGTAAATTGAATTTTTTATTGGCTTGACTGTATTACATATGATACTGTTATAGCAACAGTAAAAAACAGCAACAAAACAAGAAGCAAGGTGCTAGTATGATTTTTATTTAATTATTGTATTTATAATTTTATTGTAATTATACAATAAATAATTAAAAAAAACAATATTTAAAATTTAATTTAATTTAATTTAATTTTTTTGTAAGTATGTTTTTTTGTATATAAAGTAAGTGTTATTTGTGAAATAAAATGTCAAAAATTATTTATATTTCTTTGAAATAAAAAAAATGCATATAAAATGTCAATTGGATACCACAGCAAATATTAGTAACATCAACAAGTGACCATAAGCAAGGTTTTTATTTTATTTTATTTTTATTTTATAAGTAAATATACGTGTGTTTTGTTGTATATAAAGTGTTATTTCTGAAATGCAATAATTGTAAGAAACTTCTTTATAATTCTTCGATTAAAATAAAATAAAATTGCATATAAAATAACACTCAAATGTTGCAGCAAATATGACTAACAAAATAAAATATCAATATAAAACACATTTTTGTACAATCATACCAATAATAATCAATAAAAATAAAACTTTTTAAGTTTATTATTTGGAATTTGTGCTGCATTATTTATTAAAAAAACAAAAGCCTTAGAGTGTGACATTATATACAGTTACTAAAATGACTTCACTCTCCTACTATTTTATTTTATTTTAATATTATTTGTAAATGTATGTGTATTTTGTTGTATACAGAATGAGTGTTATTTATTAAATATAATAATGTAAGAAAATTATTTCTATTTCTTTGAAATAAAATAGCATATAAAAAAGCAAGTGGATATTGCAACAAATATCAATATCAACAAAACAACAATTATTTGTACGATCATACAAATAATAATAAATACAAATAAATATTGTTTTGAGTTTAATATTTGGAATTTGTGCTGCATTATTTATGAAATACAATAATGTAAGAAAATAATTTATAATTCTTTGAAAATATAAAATGGCATGTTGTATTTTATTGTATTATGTATTTAATATTTTATTTTATAATATTATTTGTAAATATATGTGTATTTTATTTGTATATAAAGTGGTATTTATGAACTACAACAATGTAAGATTTTATATTTCTTTTATAAAATCAAATAAAATGGATATAAAATAAAATTGCATATATAAAAAAAAAAAATCAATCCACTATTGTAAAAATAATAATCAATAAAAATAAATATTGTTTTAGTTTATTATTTGGAATGTGCACTACATTTTTTTTTTTAAAAACAAAAGTTTTAGAGTGTGGCATTATATCCAGTTACTAATACGACTACACTCTCCTACTAACAATGCAGCTCTGCATGTCCCACTTATATTCTTTATACTGAGCCAAGAAAGAAGGTGAAAGTCTCTATCGCTCTTTTTAACTCTTTTTCCTTAAAATGAAGGTAAATCATTCAGCACTTTTGGTGTCCATGCAGCATTCTTGTCTTGCTGAAGTCCTTTTTTGGCCGTGAGGAGAGAACAAAATGATTTGAGCACATGGTGAGTTATTTTAGTAGACCGTAAAATAAAACCAATGAACAGGACAGTCTGAAAATACACTTTGCTGTTTTTTATGCTATTTTTTTTTTTTGTATCTGTGTATAATAGAGTTGTTTAGCAGTAGTGTATTGATATGATGGGTCGGTTAACAGCCAACCAGAACATCCTAGCAACCACATAGCAACATGATAAAGAAACTCGGAGCACCTCGATACAGTATGTGTGAACCCAAGTCAGCGCTGTGTGTGTGAGAGAGAGAGAGACAGAAAGTGTGTGTTTGTAGTGCCAGGGGCGAGAGCAGCTGCTCTTTAAAGCGACTGAATGGACAGCAATGTGTCAGGCATCTGCTGTGTGCTCGCTCAAAGCTTTTACCTCTGCAGCGCTGCAAGCCACTCCAACACACTCGTACCATCAACATATGAAGCCCTTCTCATCGTCTGTACAGTCGTAAGCAATTCTGTTGCGAAGTTATGATTTGGGGTCAGTGTTTTGGAGACTTTCCAACCCCTTTGTGTTTGCTCGAACACTCAGTCCATGGCCGTTGGAGGAGCCGGGTTGTCGTAGGTGGGCTTGTGTGAGTGTTTTGGGGCGTAATTGTGCACATCTGGTCGAGTGGGGTTGGATGTTGGAGTGCGATGAGGTGACAGGAAGGACATGTGCAGGCGTTGGCACTCCATGTGCCATTAAGATCCTTGCAGCTATGATGGCAAACAGCAGTGGGCGAGTTGTAGAGCCTTCTCACCTTGACCTCAGTATCTTAGTCTTACAGTATGTGACTGCCGGCTCTCAGCAGGATGTCTATTCTAAGGATGTGGTCACAAATGACTAGTTGACCATTCATTTTTCTTGATTTTATATATTTTTCTTTAGCTACAGTGTTGTGCTTTGCTGTCAGACAGTGTGCTGTTGGAAAAGTTGCAATTTTAAATTAAGAATGTGCAGAATTTCTGTACAGTATCATTTATCAGCCAATATGAGTTTATTATTGTTATTATTATTATTTATTATTCATAAATATCAGCCAGTATTGGTTATTATTAGCAGATTAGTGATGTTAAATGTCCATAACCTGCTGTCATATAATGCTTATTTTAAGTTCATTTTCTAAACACTTATTTAGCAACACTTAAATAATCTTTAGAAAATCCTGAACAATCTAGACAAATCATTTTTATACTGTACACTATAATAAAGACATGTTAACTATGAATATGTTGTTTTATATAGACAAATGTTTTATTATATTCTATGCTAGAGATTTAAAAAAAACAATGAATATCCATTTTTTTTTATTTTGTACATTTATAATTTTGACTAAATGTACTTTCATTAATAAAAATTCGTTTTAGTTTTCAGTGTTTTATTAATTTATGTAGTATTATTATTTAGACAAAATTATTTTTATTTAACGTATATTTCATTAATAAAGGTATATTTTAAAATATTATTTTATTCTATTCTAGAGATTAAAAAACAATGAATATATATTTTTTTGTACATTTACAATAAAATTGTGCAAAATAATTGTAAGTTTGTTGCCTAAAATCACTTGTATTAATAAAAATAGGTTTTGGTTTTCAGTGTCTTTTTTTTTTGTAGTATTTATGTTGTATTATTATATGAGACAAAATTAAAGGTATTTTCACTATAAAGGTATGTTGTTTTAGCTTATTTAGTTTATATAAACAAATCATTTTATTTTATTTTATTTTAGAGATAAAAAAACAATGAATATCCTGTTTTTATTTTGTACATTTGTAATTTTGCCTAAATTCACTTCTATTGTTAAAAATTGGTTTTAGTTTTCAGTGGGTATTTTTAGCATTTATGTAGTATTATTATTTAGACGAAATTAATTTAATATAATTTATATTTCATTAATAAAGATATTTTCACTATAAAAGTATGTTGTTTTAGTTTATATAGACAAATGTTTTTTTTATTCTATTCTAAAGATAAAAAACAATTAATTATTGTTTAGACAAAATTTAATTTCTAGTTTATTTTTCTGTAAAAAAGGTATGTTCACTAAACGTATGTTGTTTTAGTTTATATAATCATATATATTTCATTTTGTTCTATTCTCTTCTAGAAATTAAAAAAAATCTATGAATATCCTTTTTTTGTAAATTTATAATGTTGCCTAAAGTCACTTGTATTAATAAAAATTGGTTTTAGTTTTCAGTGTTTTTTTAGTATTTATGTAGTAGTATTATTTAGACAAAATTAATTTCATTTAATTTATATTTATAAGATAAGTTCACTATAAAGGTATGTCGTTCTAGTTTATTTAGTTTATATAAACAAACATATTTTATTCTATTATAGATTTAAAAAAAACAATGAATATCCATTTTATATAGATATTGCCTTAATTCACACACATTAACAAAAATTGGTTACAGTTTTGAGTGGTTTTGTTTAGTAAGTTTGTAGTATTATTATTTAGACCAACTTAGTCTTATTTAATTTATATATCATTAATAAAGTTTTGTTTGTTTTATTTTATTTTATTGACCCCTTTGTATGTGTGCATCCCTACTTTGATAGCCTTTGGCTGTTGTGTAGTTTCTCGCTTTTTTTAACCATACTGCCACAAAATGAACATTTTTAAAATGTGTCTTATTCCCTATAACTGGCCTACAAGAATCGTGTCTGGCTGGGGTAAGGTAACCTCAAAACCAGGCTTCCTAAAGATTATTCAGATAGTCATTCATGCACCCAACCGACTAGTCAATTGACGATCTAGTTTTGCACATCACTAGTAGGTTGGCACATACTCGTCTCATGCTGCTGAAATGCCTCCCATTCCTCTCTCAGCAGTTAGGACGCCTCAGTCTGTGAAAGTACATACTTGCTTCAGGCACAGTGTGTTCTGTCTCCATCTTCCCCACTGTGTATTTTTGTTGTTACGTGTGTGCGTGTGCCCGCCTGACAGCCGCAGAAAAGCACAGCTCTTAGTTTCGGTCCCGCCGTCCCGGCCTGCCACATCCGAGCGAACCGGCGCGCCCTGACAGGGGTGACAGAATGACGGACCCCCTCCAAGGTGGGGCCACAATTAAAAGCTAGAAACAAAAGCTCTCCGCGCCAAAGTGTGGGCCTCAGCGACTCAACATATGCCCGCCGCTCCCAGCACAGCCCTCCAGACGCTAATGGAGTCTGACAGCGTCTCCGCACGAGGCGGCATTATCTTCCCCCAGCATGCACTCTCACTCCATAATGTATTGATCGGGCAGCTGCGATGGTATTTTTTACACCTCAGAGTCGGCGCCTGATGTACGCCACTTCATTGAGTCATTACGGCGAGCGGAGAGCGCGCAGAAAGAGCTGTTAAAAATGAATAGAGGATGAAAAATGAGAAAGCATTCCATCAAACCCCGCCTCTTCCTCGCCGCTCTCCGACCGGGAGACAGCAAGTCTGTTGCATTTGTTTTGTGTCTTTTCGATTGTCGTGTGAGCGAGTGTGTGTCACAGTTAATGTTTTTATACTCGCTTGGCAGACATTCAAAGTTGTTACTTTTCGGTAACTGGACGGTTATGAAGTTTCACCTCTATTGACCCATTACAGTTCAGTATTAGTTTTGTATGTAGTCAGTGTAGACTGATTCCCGAACAAATTATTCTAATGAGTCAGTTCTTTTTAGTGAATCAAAAGCATCCAGCGAGACCAGTGTAATCTGATTCTCGAACAAATGATTCTATTTAGTGGATCAAAAACCATACAGCGTGACCAGTGTAGCCTAAAGGATTCTATTTGTTTTTTGTGAATCAGTCGCTTCCATTGAGACCGATGTAATTCAATTCTCAGTCAAGTGATTCTTATAAGTTGTCCTCCTTAGTGAATCAAAAACCATACAGCGTGACCAGTGAAGTCTAATTGATTCCCGAACTAATAACTCTTTCGAGTTTTATTTGTTTTTCGTGAATCAGTTGCTTCCATTGAGGCCGATGTAATTCAGTTCTCAGACAAATGATTCTTATAAGTTGTCCTTTTTACTGAATCAAAAACCATACAGCATGACCAGTGTTGTCTAAATGATTTCCGAACTAATAACTCTTACGAGTTATTTGTTTGTTTAATTATATTTTGTGAATCAGTAGTTTCCACTGAGACTGATGTAATCCGATTCTCAAACAAATGATTCTTGTAAGTTGGTTCCTTTTAGTGAATCAAAAACCATACAACATGACCAGTCTTTTATTTTTAAATGTTTTCTGAACTAATAAATCTTCAGAGTTTTTTTTTGTTTTTTGTGAATCAGTTGCTTCCATTGAGACCGATGTAATTCAATTCTCAAACAAATGATTCTTGTAAGTTGTCCTTTTTACTGAATCAAACACCATACAGTCTAAATGATTGTCTAAATGATTCCCGAACTAATAACTCTTATGAATTGTTTATTTTATTTATTATTATTATTATTTTTTAATCAGTCGCTTTCATTGAAACCGATGTATTTCAATACTCAAGCAAATGATTCTTAACAGTTGTTCTTTTTAGTGAATCAAAAGCCATACAGCATGAACAGTATAGTCTAAATGATTCCCAAACTAATAACTGTTACAAGTTTTTTTGTGAATCAGTAGCTTCCATTGAGACTGATGTGATTTGATTGTCAAACAAATGATTCTTCTAAGTTGTTTCTTTGTAGTGAATCAAAAACCATACAGCATGACCAGTGTAGACTAAATGATTCCCAAGCTAATAACTCTTTTGATTTGTTTGTTTATTTATTTGTTTATTTATTGTGAATCAGTGGAAACTACTGATGAGTAGGGTTTTTTTGGTGAATAAGTAGTTTCCATTGAGCTCGATGTAATTGATTTTTTAAAAATGACTATGAGTTGATTATTTTTAATGAATCAAAAACCATACAGCATGACCAGTGTAGTCTAAATGATTCCCGAACTAAAAACAATTATGAGGGTATTTTGGGGGGGCATCTGTCGCTTCCATTGACACCGATTTAATTAGATTCTCAAACAAATGATTTTTATAAGTTGATTCTTTTATCAAAAACCATACAACATGAAAAGTGTTGTCTAAATGATTCCCAAACTAATAGCTTTTATGATTTTTTTTTTTATAGCATGAGCAGTGTTGTCTAAACGATTCCCGAACTAATAACTCTTATGTGTTGTTATTATTTGTGAATCAGTAGTTTCCACAGAGACTGATGTAATCAGATTCTCAAACAAATGATTCTTACAAGTTGGTTCTTTTTAGTGAATCAAAAAACATACAGCATGACCAGTGCAGTCTAAATGATTCCTGAACTAATAACACTTATGAGTTGTGTGTGTATGTGTGTGCGTGTGTGTGTGTGTGTACTTGTTTTTGCTACATTGTGGGGACCAAATGTCCCCACAAGGATAGTAAAACCTGAAATTTTTGACATTGTGGGGACTGGCTTGAGGTCCCCATGGGTACAAAAGCTTATAAATCATACAGAATGAGTTTTTTTGAGAAAGTAAAAATGCAGAAAGTTTTCTGTAAGGGTTAGGTTTAGGGGTAGGGTTAGGGTAAGGGGATAGAAAATACAGTGTGGACAGTATAAAAACCATTGCACCTATGGAGAGTCCCCACAAAGATAATAAACCAGACGTGTGTGTGTGTGTGTGAATCAGTCGCTTCCATTGAGGCTGATGTAATTTGATTCTTAAACAAATGATTCTTATAAGTTGATTCTTTTTAGTGAACCAAAAACCATACAGAACGACCAGTGTAGTCTAATTGATTCCCAAACTAAAAACTTTTGATTTTTAAGCATCCAACTAGACCAGTGTAGTCAGATTCCCCAAAACAAATGATTTTTCCAAGTTCTAATAATTCTTATGGAAAGAAACTATTCAGCATGACCAGTAAAGTCCAAATGATTCCTAAACTAATCAGTCTTATGGACCAGTTCTTTTTAGTGAATCAAACACATGTAGTTTATAATTTACTGTTATATTGTACTTCTCTTTAGTATGGTAATCAGAAGTATCATATGCAAGTAAATTAATGAAAGAAGTTTGTTTTTTACATTTAAAAATATAAAAAAGTTGAAATTGGAACGAGAGCCGGAATCATTTTTTGTTGTCTCTATTTCGCTAATATATTTTCCACTTTTTATGCTAGTAATGTAATTATTATTATTTTTTAACCTCTATAATAGAATAGATGGATTAAGTGGCCTCGGAATGGCTGATCTGATATTGACCTCATTCTGATCCTTTTAAATGGGCATGTTCTTTCCGTGTGTGTGGAATGAGCTGCTGTTGAAGGATGACTGAGGAGCTGCTGACAGATGTGAGAGGCGAGTTCCTCTTCTGGAGGTGAGGTAATGTGACATGGTCAGATTCTCCTGGACAGCCCCTCCTCTCTCCAGGTGTGGAGGTGAGGTGCTGCGGGTCATTTCCTGTGCAGATGAGTTTCAGTGTGGGAAGATGATCTGAGCTCACCTGCCCACCACGGTCCACAGAGCCATCCTTTGTTTATTCATTTAGTGCTGCAGATTAACCCCGGCCTGCGGGCCTTCCTGGAAACGGTATCCAGGTGACTGCGTAGAGGTGAGCAGCCTCTGCTTCTCTCTCTCCTCACCTGGAAATAAACGTCTGGTGATTTACACCTTGCGTGTTTCCAATCAGTCAAGAACGCCTGAAATGCCTTGGCCGGATTCCACCGTAGTTTCCACTCAACTGCAAAACATCCACAATTTTGTCATCACGTCGTTCCAAACCTGTAAAACCTTCGTTCATCTTCAGAACACAAATTAAGATTTTTTTTATGAAATTCATAGGATAGACAGCAATGCAACTGACACGTTCAAGCCCAAGAAAGATAGTAAGGACATCGATTAAAATAGTGACGGGTAAGAGAAGAAATTAAATAAAGTTGTTATTTTTGTTTCCTTATGCATGGAAGTATTCACATTTTATCGATTATTCAAAATTTCTCTTAGAAAAGTAAGTCATGCGAGTTTAAAAACAACATGAGAATGAGTAAACGATGTCTCTTTTGTTTTTTTGTTTTTTTTTTGGACCGAGCTAGTTCTTTAATTCATCTTTCTGTCTTTTTCATTCTCCATTTCTCCTGTTTTTCTCCATCTGTCCATTCTTTCTTAATCTCACTGAGTTGAGGTGCACTGGCGTCATCAGCAGAGAGAGCGAGCGAGGCAGAAGTGCACACCTCGCACATTTGATTCACAATCTGTTTTGGCAGGCCAGGCAAGCAGGAGATACGACTCCAGAGCATCAAAAAGGTCTTGACAGTTTTCTTAGAGCAAGCTTTTTCTCTGTTCTTTTTGTTGTACCTGTTTTTTTTTTTTTTTTCGGTAATCTTAATGTAAGTAGATTTATGACACGCATACATGTCAGCGTATGTTTGTGTAGCCACAGAAGGAAAGCGTGTGAGGTTTGCTGTCCAGTGCTGTGTACACTTCAGAAGACCCTGTGCCTCCTTCTCCCTCCCCTTGGGAATGTTATCAGTAGAACAGGAAGCACAAGTTATCACATTCTTGGTGCACACGGCTTCAGAAGAATCCATTAATTTGACGACAAGAGCACAGGACCAGATGTGAAAATCTCGCTTGATTTGAACTTTGCCCAGATCTTATCACAGTAATTTATACCTCATTGTCTCAGTCCAGGGCTGGAAAGCATCATTTCCAGATCATTTTAATGGATTTCTCTCCCCACTCCCTCTCCCCCTTGTTTCAGAGGCCTAGAGAATGTAGGTTTGTGTGAAATTATGAAAAATGCTTTCATTAGTATTCCACCGGCTCGCCGAAACAGACCCTGCACATGGAACGCTCTCCCTTCCGTGCGCCCCCGTGCGCAACGCCATTCGAACAGACTCCAAAACGCGTCCGTCCTTAGGCCAAAGGGCTCGCTGCCAGGTACACCCATTATTGCAAACCGTCTCCGTGCGGGGACGTGCTCGCCGGGATTCGACCGGGGGCTCTTCGAGAGTGATTGACGTCCGGTGCGGTCAAACAAATGTGCTTCCCTTGTTAGAGCCACCGCTGTGCCAGTATTGAACCCATTCGGTTACATTTAACTCTGCCAGCCGTAACACAGTCACATGGGAGCGGAAATGTATTCAGGAGCGCCGAACACGCAACGCGGTCTTTCCCAGAAACATGTGTTTCCAATGAACTCCCCAAACTGCTCGCATGTAAGCGTTGGTCAGGCGTACGGGGTAATTTATTCTGCTCTGGATAGACTTGTCATATTAATTATAGCCCAGGCCTGAAAGCCTGGTTGGCAGGTTGGAGTCACCTCGGTTATTTTTGGAAGCCTTGAGAATGTACTGCACGCTTTCTTTTCACCTGACTTCAAGAAATAGCTTCACAGTCAACACTTCGCCTATGCCACTCCTATTCAAACAGTGTCTCAGTTGAACCGTTTTGGTCCCTGCGAAGCTCTGGTAAGGCTGGGAGATTTTTTCCGAAGGTTTTGCGATGATTTTATTTTTTTAGAAATGGAGGAATCACAATTTTGAATAGAAATGTTACCAAGCGTTAGAATTAGACACGTAAACAGACACGAACGATCCAACCGCATGTCGGCGCACGTGAACCGTTCATATCGCTAGGTGCCGTCTATAAAGAATGCGTTTTTTTGTGTTGACAAAGATGTGACATGGGCAGTGAAATAGGAAAAACATGCAAGAAGATGGAAGTAAACTACTTTTAATCTGTGAAAATGTGAATAATTTTAACAAAATAAGAGCGATTATACAAAATGCATGTTATTTTTTATTTAGTACTGTCCTGAGTAAGGTATTTTACATGTAGTCCACAACACAAAAAAATTGCTGAAATTATTAAAATAAGCCCCTTCAAAAGTTTAGGAACCCTTGGTTCGTAATACTGTGTATGGAGGGTCACATAAGAACAACTTGGACATACTGTTCAAAAGTTTTCACCCCCCCAGCTCTTAATACATCGTGTTTCCTTCTGGAGCATCAGTGAATGTTTGAACCATTTTTTAATAGTTCTTTAATAGTGTTGGAGTCCCTCAATTGCCCTTAGTGTGAAAAGATGGATCTCAAAATCATAGTCACTGCTGGAAAGAGTTCAAATATGCAAAAGATACATGGAAAACTGAAGAATCTGCAGGACCTGGAGGATTTTTCTGAAGAACAGTGTTTAGTTTAACTGTTCAGAACAAACAAGGGACTCATGAACAACCATCACAAAACAAAACAAACAGTCGTAGATGATCCAGGTAACCACACACAGTGTTAGGAAACGAGGGTTCCCAAATTTTTAAAGGGGCTTATTTTATTCATTTCAGCTGTTTTTTGGTCTTGTGGACTATATGTAAACATCTTTTATGTAAAATATTGTACTCAGGACAGTACTAAATAAAAAATAACATGCATTTTGTATGATCTCTCTTATTTTGTTAAAATTATTCACACTTTCACAGATTCTGCAAGGGGTTGTAGTTGCATTTTCAAGATACTAGTTAAAAATAGTAAAAAAACGAGAATCGGTCAAACTGAAAAAAATCTGAAAGAGTTGAATTTTTTTTGCCGTGTCGCACGACCCTAGGCTCTGGAGAGTCTAGGTGCTGTTTGCGTTAAACAGTCCTGGTTTGGAACGAGGTCAAAAAGGCCAGAGATGCACCTTAATTGTCATCAGCAGGGGGAAGAAAAGCCCTTTAAGCCTGAACCCATGGGCAGAAAGTGTCTCTCTTTACGCCTCTGTCGCCTCAAACTAGGCTGAGTGCTAAGCGGAACATAATTCAGTAAATTAGTCTGCGTAAACACAACACTGAGCCCCCAGAGCCAATCAGAAAAAGGAAACATTGAGGGACCATGAGCAAAAGATGCCAGAACTATTGTGAATCAAGCTACAAGTATGTGTAAATGATTTGGTTTCCATTTGTACCGGCAAAACGTCGACTCTAATGCGCCATCCTGCCCGCGGTGTTCTTGGTTTTAGCTCGGTTTGTTCTTGTGCATCCCAGACAGAGATTGAGCAGTCTAGGCTTACTTGTACTGACCCCAAGAAATATTTCCATCGAGGCTTTGTTGTGAATTCTAATAAACACCATGATTTGAATTAACCGGCAAGCATTTTGAGTCATTTTAATAAATTAGCTCCACATGTTCCTCTCGGGTTTTTCCCCTTCCACCCCTATTCCAGTCATGGACTCACCCATGTTAGCACCAAAAACAATTGTTTTTCTCTTCGTCTACCACTGTAGGAAGAGATATGCATTCTTTGTGTCATTTTTGAAGGCTGAACAGTGTGCAAAAGAGAGTCAATGTCATTTTTTATTTTTTTTTATAAGTCCAAGAGTTGGAGACGTTGACGTCCAGCCTCTGACTTTGCTCAGGCAGCTGGGGCAGGAAAATCAGGATACAATTTGGCACTTAAGGAGACTAAACGATTTCCTCCTCCCTGATGATTTCTACTGGGAAATGTGTCCGTGCACTGAAAATTACATCCGGGAAAATGTTTATGTAGGGTTTTTTTTTTTTTGCCTCTTTCGAATGAATGAATATTCCTTTAACCTTTTACGCTCAACACAATGTAGCTCTCTCTCATTCCTCTCATTAACCTCCTTTCTTAGCATTTTTACACAACCGTGTTACTGCTTTCTTGGCAAATGCCTGTTTTCAGGAGGTTGGCAGCGCTCCTGAGGGGAACTCTTAAAGTATGGCCTTTAAAGAGCACTCCTTACTCAACCTATGAGCGCTGAGCCCCATCAGGCCGAGCTGTGTCACCCAAACCCCTCTGTAGATGTAAACAGTGCAGCACTTAATTCTTTTATTTTGGCGTCTTGCACCCAATTGGACCCACTTTTAACCCCTCTGGCATTTTAATGCGTTCTGCTGGGAAACCTGAGACCCTTGCTTAGTGAAATGAAGGTATTTGATGTTGCATGTTGTCCTCCCACCAGTTAGACATTAAACGTAATGACTTTTTTTCTCCCGCACCGCCTCATGTTATGTCTGTTCCACCTAGAGCGCCAACGAGCCTCTTTCTCACATTGTTTTCTTTCCTCTTCCTTGGTTTTTTCCCTTCACATTCACAGTAAAACTGCAGTTGTATGCATCTACCATAACCCCAGTGTCTGGATACAAAGAATTTAAGGCCGAACCATGGGCTGTTAAAGCCTTTAACGGGCCTGACAGGAAAAATGCTGATAAACTTAAGTCTTGTGTGAAAGATTCCTCTCTTGTACCTCAGACTGATGTTTCCAGTTGTGTCTGTTCTTTCTAAACAAGGCTGCCATTAGGTAATGTGATGTGTGTTCGGGGTTAAGCGGTTGGAGATGCTGGCGCGTAGTTTCTCAGATTTCTGATTCATTTGCTATAAATAAGCCCAGGGGAGCCAGAGGTGTTGGGTCACTTACTGTAATGGCTGAGGAACTGAGAGAGAGGAAATGGAGGGATGCTTGAAGAATGACTCCACTTTTGTTTGATTTGTTTTCTTTAAACAGCTGATGCTCACAACACATTTTCACAAACACCAATTTAAAAGAATAACAAAAAAAATCTTGTAGGCTTACACTGAACCCAAATACGTTGGGGTAGCGGCTCTTTTTGGAGAACTACCTAGAACATACTAGCAATGCACTAGCTAGCAACTCCCAAGCAAGTGATTCAATTGAATTGTATTCCATTTTTATGTCAAGTCAATTTATTTCGATTTGAGATTTGATTTAATCAATCCATTTCAATCAACTTGAGTCTGTTGATTTCATTCTGTTGTTTTGATTCATTGTAGTTGATTCTAATTCATTTGGGTACATTTTAATTAGAATGTGCTTTTTCATTTGATACTGTTTGATTTGATTCCAGTATATTTGGGTGAATTTCAGTTATAATGTGCATTCTTACATATAAAAACTAAGTCTGTCAGATAATACTATAAATTGTAAAGGGAAGTTGAAACTTAACACATAAAAATACTTAGTTGGTTTGATTGAGTTGATTTAATTCAGTTTAGTTGATTCTTATATATTCGGGTAAATTTCAGTTATAATGTTCATTCTGCTTACATATGAAAACTAAGCTTGTCAGTTAAAACTGTCAATTTTAAAGAGAAGTTTTAACTTAATACATGAAAATATTGAGTTGTTTTGATTAAATTGATTTGATTCTAATTCATTTGAGTAAACTTCAAATATAATGTGTATTTTGCTTACATTTGATAGAAATTTGAGTTGATTTGATTCAGTCCACTTGATCTGTTTGATTTGTTACTTTTAAATTTAACACATGAACATATTGAGTCAGTTGATTTGATTCAATTTATTTGACTACAATATGTATGACTTTGGGTAAATTTCAATTATAATATGCATTTTTGCTTACATTTGAATGAATTTGATTCAATTCACTTGATACGGTTTGATTTGTAAAGTTTTAATTTACACATGAAAATATTCAGTTAGTTTGATTCAGTTGATTTGATTCAGTTTAGCTGATTTTATTTTTAACTTAACAAATGAACATATTGAGTCAGTTGATTTGATTCAACTTAGTTGATTCCAATATATTTGGGTAAATTTCAGTTATAATGTTTATTCTGCTTACATATGAAAACTAAGCTTGTCAGTTAATACTGTAAAATGTAAAGAAAGAAAATATTGAGGTTTGATTGAGTTGATTTGATTCAGTTTAGTTGATTCAAATTCATTTGAGTAAATTTCAATTATAATGTGCATTTTGCTTACATTTGAAAGAAACTTGAGTTGATTTGATTTAGTTCATTTGATCCTGTTTGATTTTTTTTTTTTTTTATGTTTGAACTTACATGAACATATTGATTCAGTTGATTTGATTCAGTTTAGTTGGCTACAATATATTTGGGTCAATTTCAGTTATAATGCGCATTTTTGCTTACATTTTGAAGGAAATATGATTTGATTCAATTCAGGAATTTGATTCAATTCAATTCATTTGAATTAATTTGATCCAGTTGATAGTTTTAAGTTTAAGTTTTAACTTAACATGAATATTTTGAGACCGTTGGTTTGATTCAGTTGTTTTTTTTTTCAATTTGGTTGATTCTAGTTCATTTGGGTACATTTTAAAATTATCATGTACATTTTTTGCTTACATTTGAAAGAAGTACAGTTTGATTGGATTCAATTAATTTGATCCTGTTTGGTTTGTTGAGTTCTAACTTAACACATGGAAAAAATTGAAGTTTATTTGATTCAGTTTAGTTGATTCTAATTAATTTGCGTCATTCTAATTCATTCATTTGATTGGATTCATTTCATTTGATCCTGTTTGGTGTAAGTTCTAACTTAACACATGAAAATATTCAGTTTAATTGATTCTAAATCATTTGGGTAAATTTCAATTAGAATATGCATTTTTCCTTACATTTGACATAAATCTGATTTTATTTGATTCAGTTCGTATGATTTAAGTTTTAACTTAATGCATGAACATATTGAGTCAGTTGATTTGATTCAGTTTAATTGATAATAATATATTTGGGTAAATCTCAGTTGTAATGTGCATTCTGCTTCCATATCTAAAACTAATTTTGTCAGTTTATACTATAAATTGTAACACATGAAAATATACAGCAGTGCCCAAACTTTGCAGTTTAGTTTATTTTTATATTTAACACATATAATAAACACAACCAATAATTGCTCTGTGTTTACCAATTGAAGTAAACTATACATTTCTTGTCTAAAACCCTTATAACAAAATTTAAAAAATAATAAACTCATGCAGACTTAAGTTATAAACTAGAAAAGCTCTTAATGAGCCCATAAGTATATGTACGTACAAATCAGAACATTCCATGTACAAACTCATATGTAAACATCTAATTTCTTCTGAACATCTTCCCCTCTGTTTACACTTTACAAATCCAAGGAATTCCATTTCTGCTGGGTGAAGCATGACTATGTGTATTGTGGTGTGTGTGTGTTTTCGTCCTTCTGAGGCTTGAGAAATCCCCGGTGGAGCCTCTGGACTGTGCTCTGTGTATTTCCAACATATGGGAATCAGCATGGTTGCAGTCCCCTCACAACAGGCGAGTGCTTTCACTTGATTATATTATCTGTTAAACATTTTTTCCTCTCGTTTTTTTCTTGAAAAAAGGGGGAGCGGTATGTGACCTTTTCTCTGCTGAGGGGTCAAGTGGTGATTGCTGATGTTGTCTGCTCTAAACACATGTTTAGCCCAATGCCGCTCACCCGGTCCCCCTAAAGGTTTGGTAACCATTAAGTAACTTCCTAAGTCAATTCCGGAGTCAGGCCTCAGAGGACCGGGCAAAAGGTGGGCGTATGATTTAACGTTGTTGTCTTTTTCATATTGCTTTTTTGTTTGTCTGCCTGTGTGCCAAGTGTGCATTTTTATGCAGTGCCCATTCAGTCAGTTTCTCACACAGGTGAATATCTGCCGAGACGTGGCACAGCTCACGCAATTCTGTCCCAGACAGGAAGTGCCATGGTAAGCTCTGTTATGATAGTGGATCAGCAGCTAAGAGGAAGAGCTGTGAACTTCACATGAGAGCAGAGCCGCCGAGTCCGGCTGTGGCTGCCACCTCAGGGCCCAGCGGCCCAGCAGGAAATGAAAGGATCATTTAGTTTGTGGCAGATGAGCAGAAGGGGAAAGGGAGGGAACGGCGCAGACACAGACGCACGATTTTAACCCTCCTGAGACGAGCAAAACAAGCTCTGCTCAGATGTGCTGTGGCAGAGGTGTCAGGGTGTACGTGTGTCTGCGGTGACCCGGTGGAGGGTGCGTGTCAGAGAGTTGTGTGGTGGGACGGAAGGGGAGAGAACGGTTGTCAAGGCAGCGGCGGTAGCTGTTTTAATGCTGTCGGTGGTGGGAGATTTGTGACAAGCCAGTCCAAAGGTGGCTAGCTTCCCTGTCCAAGTGAATGTATCGCCTTCATTTCGCAGCTCGAGTTCTTGTACTCTCCATTCTGACACCTCGCCCCACAGCCAGGACGCCTCCTTTGAGCCTCGCTGCATTTCATCATTAGCTAAGGCAAGCATCACTGTTACTGTTGCTCATACTTTGAATTGAACACATCCACTAACCCTTCAAGGGATAGTTCACCCAAAAATGAAAATTCTGTCAGTAAATATGCACCTTAATGTCGTTCTAAACCCGTAAGACCTTCATTCATCTTTGAAACGCAAATTAAGGTATATTTGATGAAATCTGAGGGCTTTCTGACCCTGCATTGACAGCAACACAACTGACAAGTTTAAGTTCCAGAAATATAGTAAGAACAGTTTGTTCATCCGTCCACTGATGTCACATGGGCCATTTTAACAATGTCCTTACTACATTTCTGGGACTTGAATGCATCAGTTGTGTTGCTGTCTATGCAGGGTCAAAAAGCTCTTGGTTTTCATCAAAAAAAATCTTAATTTGTGTTTCGAAGATGAACGATGGTCTTATGGATTTGGGCTGACAGGATTTTCATTTTTGGGTGAACTTTAATATTACATTTTAGCACGTAGCTTGTCCCACACTATGTACTGTGGACTTGAACAATACTTGTTCAATTTAAAGTTAAAGTTTCTTACTTTTTTTCCCCTTTAGAAAATGTCTATTGTAATACATTCATGTGGGGTTGTCACTGACGCTTCGGATATTTTGAAATCCATGGATTGGCAAAGACTGCGATACTCATCTCATAGTTCTTTTACCTTAATTATTGCAGTCTGGCCTCTGATTAGAGATGGTTTGAAGCACATGGTGGACAGATGAGTGCTGTTCCTATACTACTCAGTATAGGAAACTTCCTGTTTGGTCCTGAAGATATTTAAGGGGTTTTAGGGTTTGAGAAGATGATGATGATGGTTTGGATAAAAGAGCTGGATAAAAGAGGGTACCTTATAAGGTCTGAAGACTCAGACCATCTTGAGATAAGTGTGTTATTCTCTGTATAATACTGTACAAATCATATGTGACCCTGAATCACAAAACCTTTCTTAGGTTTTTAAGTCGTCTTAAGTGGCACGGGTATATTTTTAGCAATAGCCAACAATAAATTGTATGTGTTAATTTATTAGATATATTTTATTTTATTTTATGTTGTTATTTATCTATTTTTCTTTTATCTCAAGGATATTAGGTAAAGATCATGTTCCATGAAGATATTTTGTAAATTTCCTAACATGAATATATCAAAACTTAATTTTTGATTAGTAATATGCATTGCTAAGAATTTCGTTTTTGGACAACTTTAAAGGCAATTGTCTCAATATTTAATTAATTAATTATTTTTTTTTTTTTTGCACCCTCAGATTTCAAATAGTTGTATCTTGGCCAAATATTGTCATATCCTAACTAACCATACATCAATGGAAAGCTTATTTGTTCACCATTTAAAAAAATGACCCTTACATATATACATATGTATATAATTTTATTCTATTTTAAGCAAATATTTACTTTTTTTTTTTTTTTTTTTTTTTTTTTTTTTTTTTTTTAGAACTTTTAAAGCCAAATAGTTGTTTATGCTTTCATTGGTTTAGGTGACTAACCAAATCTTAAGATCAGTTAATAAATTCCTTATAAAAATAAATAAATTAATTTATAAATAAATAAATTAATAAATAATAATAAATAATTCCTTAAAAAAATTAATTACATTAAAAATTAAATAAAAAAATCCTCCAATATTTAAGGATATAGTTCACCCAAAAATGAAAATTCTGGCATTAAATACTCACCCTGTACTCGTTCATCATCGGGACACAAATTAAGATATTTTTGATGAAATCCAAGAGCTTTCTGACCCTGCATAGACAGCAATGCAACTACCACGTTCAAGAAACGTAAAAGTAGTAAGGACATTGTTGAAATACTCCATGTGACATCTGTGGCTCAACTGTAATTTTGTGAAGCTAAAATGTTTTTTGTGCAAAAATTCTTTCTTTTCCTTGTCAGTTTTCTGATGTAGAACCCAGATGCGCTTCGCCTTGTATACAAGCAGAGGAATGACTGACACGGAAGAGAAGAAATTGTTGAAAGTCTTTATTTTTGTTTTCTCTGTGCACAAAAAGTATTCTTTTAGCTTCATAACATTACAGTTGAACCATTGATGTAAAAATAGACTATTTTAAAGATGTTCTTACTAACTTTCTGGGCCTTGAACGTGTCAGTTGTGTTGCTGTCTATGCAGGGTCAGAAAGTTCTCGGATTTCATCAAAAAAAAAAAGAAGGTAAATTAGGGTCTTATGGATTGGAACAATATGAGGGTGAGTAATTAATGACAGAATTTTAATTTTTGGGTGAACTATCACTTTAATCACTGTATTAACTTTGAATTTTCCACTTTCACTATGCATTTGTAAAATTCATGGTAGCTAGTTGTAATAGAGTCTTTATAGGTGAGATCATGTTGAGCTGTGTTTGTCTTGAGTGAAATGGCGCTGTTACTCGTGCATCATTGCTTGGGTGTGCTCAGGTAAGAACACAGTGGCGTTGCTTCCACAGTGCTGTGGGTGACAATCTTAAGTGTTGGCACTTGTGCGAAACACCTTACTTCCCCTGAACTACGTGGCAGCAGGCACAAGGCACGTTGAAATGACGTGCTGTCGTCCACGGCGACACACAGCACAAGAAGCCTGTAATTTGGCTGAACAAGCTGTCTTTCGAGTGAGCACTGCACATTTTCAAAGGGTAGCGGGCGATTGGGAAAAAGTGCAGAGGGTGCCTCTCCCGAGCCGTCACCTGTCAGATGGAGGTTTTATGTTTAAGTCAATGCAGCGGCGTTGTTGCGAGCATCCCGTCTGAATGTTTACAGGAAATGATTCGCAAACCAATGAAATGTGGACCGTACATAAACACACGTACTGCTGAGGCAAGAAAACAAAAGGTTTGGTTTGGTTTGGTTTGGTTGGGTAGGGGGAGGTTCTGTGGTTGCATTGGCTATTGTAGTTTCGGCTGGAAGTGGCACATGGCCTGAGGTGCAGAGCTCAGACATAAGAAAGACTCTGTGTGCCATTAGAAGGGTGATTAGGATGTCTGCTTTGCCCCAGGCTCATGACGGCCTCTGGACTAAACAGGCCTTTACGCTGGCTGGTCTTCTACATCCACGTCCCCTGTCTGCTCACAGCGCTCCACTTCAGACTTCTTATGGAACCAGTGAGCAATCACAAGAGGAGGTGCCCAGCCATAAGAGCCCAAAGTGCGTTTGTGTGTGTCCGCATGAGCGCGTGTGTGAGTGCTCCAACAGTGTGAAGCGGCGAGGTGCAGCGAGACATTGTTAACACGGCCCAGCTTACAGGCGTGACCAGTATTCTACAGAGAGGACGATACCGGGGCCAAAGGAAATATTCCCGGTGCTCGTTTATTTCTCATGGCGCTGCTGGAATGTCCCAGTGCATCCTGGGTGTTCCCCTCGCTCACTCGTTAACAGCTTTCACACAGGGTACCAATTAACCTCTCACATCCTGTTCCACAACAGGTTTTTTATATTCCACAAAACTCCCAGCTTCTACTCTAAGTGACCCTTTTAACAGAAAACGCCTCTCAGTGTGTTTAAAGTCCTCACACAGCATCTCCATTAGACTCGGCGTCCTCAATTTATCCCTCTTGACCTTTTGCCAGAAAGCCACTGGCAGTTTCAATTCAGTTCACTGCACAATTTCCTTTAGGTCACTTTGTGGATTGCTACAAAACATCGCAAAAACATTGGAAGCTATCAGTGATGATATAATGGTGGCTGGAAAAGGTGCAGGTCGTACCATCCAGGCCTGCATCCAAACGTTAACTGTGCTTGTTTACACTGTAATGTAAACGTTATGATGGAGCGATGCACTGATATTAAAATTCTGGCCGATATTGATATGATGGTAATTATAGACTGTTTCGTCTAAATAACTAAAAATAAAAGAAAATAATAAATGAATAAATAAAATTTAATTCAAAAATATTTAGTATTTGTTTTTAAATACAAATAAATAAATACATTTACGTTTTTATCTGGATGTTTTACCAAAAATCGAATACATTTTTGTAATACATTTACAATATTTAAATGTAAATACAATATTTATTATATATGTATGTGCGTGTGTGTATGTATGTATGTATGTGTATGTGTGTGTGTGTATATATATATATATATATATATATATATTGTGACGAGTCGGCTGCCTCCCCCCTAACTATCAGCTTCACCCCGTCGGTAATCGCCGCCCTTCACCAGGCTCCCAACGGGAGTGGGCGTGTGGGAGGAGGAGGGGCGCCGAAACATCCAGGTCTGGCGGCGTGTGATGAGGCACACCTGATGTGAATGAAGCCTCATCACCGCCGCTGTTAAAATGCCGAGCGCGCCTCTCCTCAGGAGACTGGTCTCTTCCCCGTGCATGCACGCTGGTGTCCTCGTGGGTCCAGGAAGGGGTGAAGAGGGAACCAGCGCCGCCGTAGGACGAGACGCCGGACCCCGCGGGTCCGGATGAGGACCGCACCCGTGACGGCTGACGGGCCAGGTTGCCGGGCCGTTTTATCCCCCCAGAAGTGCCGCATAGGTGGAGGAGGACGATGCCGCTAGAGAAGCCGCCGCCCCTCGCACCCCGGACCTGAGCGGGGAGCGCGTGCGGCCGCCGGACTCTGCCCCTTACCTGGACCCTTCCCTTCGGAACACTACCCCACCTTCACGGAACCCCGTCACGACGAGGATACCAGATCCCCCTGTTTATTTTGGACACTTTTCCCCCCCTTTTTTGGACACTTTCTGTTTATTGTTTAATAAAAGCCTCTCCGAGGCCTGACGTCACGCCCACTGTGTCTGTCGCTTTGCTCCGCACCCGTGACAATATATATATATATATAATGGTTTGGCGAAAAAAGGTATTTTGTGCTTACTAAAGCTGCATTTATTTGATCAAAAATACAGTAGATATTGTAAAAAATTATGACCATTAAATAAAATATAAAATAATAAGTAAATTAAATTAAATTACATTAAAAATAAAATATTTAAAATATATTTAAAATATAACATTTTAATATTTTTTCTTGACTTTTTACCATTTCAAATATAATACATTTTGTAATATATTTTATAATATGCTTAATAAAACTGCATTTATTTGATCAAAAATACAGTAAATATTGTGAAAAATATTACCCTTTAAATTAATAGCTTTTTTTTTGTTTTTATGCATTTGTAAACATATATGTATTCCTGTGATAGTAATGCTGAATTTTAGCAGAATTTAACTTAAATTATAAAATAAATTAAAATAAAATATTAAATATTTTTTAGTATTTGTTTTTAAATATAAATAAATAAATTTACATTTTAATTGTCTTTATCTTGACCTTTTACCATTCAAAATATAATACATTTTTATAATACATTTTTTATTCATTATTTATATATATATATATATATATATATATATATATATATATATATATATTTACACACACATATACATATACATATACATTTTTATATTGGTTTGGGGAAAAAGTCTTTTTGTGCTTACTAAGGCTGCATTTATTTGATAAAAAATACAGTAAATATTGTAAAAAAGTTATTAACATTTAACTTAATTGCTTTTTATTTAGTGCATTTTTAAATATATTTATTTCTGTGATAGCAAAGCTGAATTTTAGCTGAATTTAATTATTTATTACTTCAGTCTTCAGTGTCAAGTGATCTTTCAGAAATCATTCTAATATAAAATATGATAGATCTAATGTAAAACAAAAATATATATATATTTTTTTTCATATTAATAATATATATACTAATATATAATATAAATATATCATTTCTTTCTGTTTTTATACATTTTTAAATATATTTATTCCTGTGATTGCAAAGCTGAATTTAATTATCTATTACTTTAGTCTTCAGTGTCACATGATCCTTCAGAAATCATTCTAATATGCTGATTTGATGCTAAAGAAAGATTTTTTTCTTATTACCAATTTATAAAACAGTTACTTAATACTTTTGTGGAAACTGTAACATATTTCTTTCAGTATTCATGTATGATTAGAAAGAACATCATTCATTTCAAATAGAAATTTTGCTACAATAAAAATAAATGTATATATGAAGATGCACAAGTAAAAACCAAATATATGAATAAATATGGTCTTGCATAATGAAAATGAGATGTGGAGCGTGAGTAATGTAAAGAAAAAGCCCTGCACACCTCTTGTGTTACCACCATGCTACTCTCGGTGGCTGTGTACAATCCTGCCACATCACAGTCTATTCAGAATAAATGGTTAAATGCACTTCTCAGCATTTGCTCTTTAGAAAGTAAAGAAACCAGGTCACAGGAGCCCCTTGCAGTCAACTCTTAATTGGTTCTCTTGCTCCTGGCGTGCATTTAGCCACCGGCAGAAACCGTAACTTGTGTGCGGGCCTGTTTGCGTCTTTGTCCAAACTTCACCGATTTGGACTGAGCCATTGTTGAGCCCTAAGAAGTCAGACACCCCACACTTTCCTCCTCCCTGGAGCCTCAGATGTAATTATGGAGCTTGTCTCCTGGCAGTCGCAGTCGGAAAAAGTCACCAACAGCCGAAAAGAGAGTGTCCATTAAGGCTTGTCTGACTCGACCCCGGTGTTTGGAGGGGGTGAAGCGAGGCGCAAAAACGTGGCGCGGGCAAGTAGCAAACACGTCTGTTTACTGGAGCATGCAGCAGCCTTCCAGCTCCTGCTTCTTGGACTTGAGCGCCTACCGTGGATGTGCGAGGACTAGTTTGGGAGCTGGCGCTGCCCGTGTGAGTCAACTCACATCACTATCACTGCTCACTAATTGCAGTGAGGTTTACAGCGGCATTAGGTAAATGTCACTTCACAACGGCAGCTCAAACAGAGAAGTTGCCTCTTCAAGCGTCTTTTACACACCATGGGTGTCTCTGTCAGCTGGTAGAGCCACCGACAACATTCAGATCCACAGAGGTAGTTAAAAATATGCCTAAAGTTTTAAGTGATCTTCAGGTCTTTACATACAAAAAAGGTGTACTAGGACAGCTGTCAAATTAAGGAGAAACGTTTGTTTAGTTTTTTCCCCTCTACGTCTTGTGTCGCTGTGAAACAACAAATGCCTTGATGGTAATCAATTAGACCACAGAACCATCCACTGTATATGGGTAATTACAACAGCAACAACAGCATAATTGGCTTTTAAATCATTTGCGAGTGACTGAACTCAAAGCATATGCCCGTGGAGTGCACAACCAAGCATAAGACGCCATCTCTACCCATCTCCCCTAAGCAGTGGGGAGGAGACGGCTTGTGGACCCACAGCACTTATTTTTCAATTGATTGAATGCTGTTGCGTCATTAATAATTGCCTTCTTTTGAATATACTTTTTATCCCAGGGCTTTTGTTAATGATAATGTGATAATGTCAGTTCTTTCTTCATGCTTACTTGTAAGGTTAGTTCACCCAAAAATTAAAATTCTGTCCTTAATTACTCACCTTCATGTCATTCCAAACCTGTAAGACTGTCAATCACCTTCTGAACACAAGATATTTTTGGTCAAATCCGGGAGCTTTCTGACCGTGCATAGGCGGTAGCGCTGCAACAAACTATTATTTTGACAATCGATTAATCTATTATTAGAACGCTTAATTGATTAACAATTATTATGAGTTTGTTTTTATATATATATATATATATATATATATATATATATATTAATCCATATTAATATATAATTAATATATATATTAATCAATTAATCATCAATTATTTTACTAATCAATCAGCAGACTTTTATTATTCAGCTTTTGCCGTTAGGTAAAATATTGCGTAATACATATTCTGACAAATAAATAAAGGTAATCATTTCAGCTTTTAAAAATCATGTCATGCAAGTCGATTAATCTGATGATTATTATAACGATTAATAGCCAATTTTCACTGATTAATCAGCAGACTTTGATTATTCAGCTTTTGCAATTAGTTAAAATATTGAGTTATACATATTATAACAAATAAATAAAGGTAAAAGGTAACATGTTGAAAATCATGTAATGTAATTGATTAATCTAACGATTATTAGAACGATTAATCAATCAGTTATTGATTATTTCACTGATTAATCAGTAGGCTTTTATTATTCAGCTTTTGCGATTTCATTCAAATATTGAGTCCTATATATTCTAACAAATAAATAAAGGTAATCACTTTAGCTTTTTGAAAATCGTGTAATGTAATTACAGTTATAATAGTATACAAATAAATATATTTGGCACACAAAATGAGATGACAGATAGAGAAACTCTCCTGACGATGTTGATAATTTCGACTAATCGTTTCAGCCCTAATAGACAGCAATGCAACTACCACGTTCAAGGCCCAGAAAGGTAGTAAGGACATTGATAAAATAGTCCATGTGACATCAGTGGTTCAACTGTAATTTCATGAAGCTACAAGAATACTTTTTTTATGCCTTGAAAAATGAAAATTGTCATCATTTACTTACCCTCAAACCTGTTCCTAACCTGCATGAATTTCTTTCTACTTCTTATAAGTCTCTGCTGATCTTCTGTGATGAAGAAAAAATGTCCTAAAAATGATGAATATGTATCTAACGTCATGTTTAATTGAATGGCTTAAAGCGAATATGGTCATGATCTCATTTTTCATGCCACTAATGATCTTATATATAAGGGTTCGCTACATTAAGTGCAGTCCAGGGCATGTCTTATCACTTTTTTTTCATTCCTGGATAAAATATTCAAATTCTTGGGTAGAACATGACGCTTCTTTTCATGTGTTAAGAAGCCATCTCGGTGCCACTTTGGGTTATGGCCACTCCTGTCACTGCGGATAATGGACAGCTGACATGCTGGTGCAGAAACATGGCTCTGGGCCGTCCGGCGGTGACATCGCACTAGACTGCCACCACGCTCAATCACTCGTAAGCCACACTCATAAACTCGCCATGACAGACATTGATCGCTGTCACTCGCTAGCCATGTCGCGACGAGTTTATACTCACGCTAGACATGCAAATGCCACGGCGTGACACTAATGGTCGTTTAGTTTTTGCATGTGCGTGCTCGTATGTGTCCGCCTGTCCGTCTGTCTCATGTCTCAATCGAGTACTAAGGGAAAGCAGAGGGAGAGAGAGAAAAAAAAAAGCGCACAGCTGGACACGCACAGTTTGCCAATTCGCTGTTTGTTCCGGATTTCAGCCAGTTTACACACTCTGCTCATTTTATTCAAGCTCTGGTTGAGTTCCATGTTCCATTCCCTTTTGAAGTCACGATAGCTCCTTCTGGCCCTAAATTAGCGATAACATGATATCGCTGTTTTGCTATAAAAAGCCTCACACTCCCTGCATGGGCTTGTCTTGTTGGTTTTTCCTTAAAACAAAGCACAAATGCATAAGAAGCAGACTGTTTAGGGGTTTACAGCTGACCAAATGATGCTTTTGTTTGCTTCCTGAAGAACGCTTTATGGAATGCTTAGACTAAATAAGTTGACGTTCAGTAGATCCTGAATTTGACATCATTCCTGAACTCTCAGCTTTGCCTGAGTTGTTCTTGTTGCTGTGGATCTTTGGTAGGATGTAGTTTGTAATTAGACACAGATGTTTCTAAAGCAGCTTGGCCAGACTGTTATTCTTGCCTATGCTGAGTACTTATTTTACCCTCCTCATTTCAAGCTGCACTCACTTTAAAACTTTCCCAAAATTCCAAGCCCTAATGCAGTTTTATGTGGCATTTAGTCGCACTGCGATCACGTGATGCTACAAAGGGCCTTGCCTTTTTTCAGTTAATTTATTTCTTCCCATTAACTCTCTGCGTAGTGTTTTGTTTCATCTAGCATTTGTAAGGGCTTTCAGAACATCATGTGTATTAAAGAAGGTTTCATTTGTCCATTTGTTATTCTGTGATGGCACAACAACATATTGTGCTGGGTGAGATGAATTTCTGAATTGTGTTCCGCGAAAGAGGCTTAGCATCGCTGCATAATTCATAAATAGTATCTGAGCTTATGCTAAGAATATTTTAATTCATCACTGTCGCCTAGAAAACATGGGTGGTGAAGTAATTCTAGTGTGGACAGCAGGACTCCCCGTGGAATTCCCCACTTCGATGTAACCACACTCGCTGCTTTGATCTGGCGTGAGCATTTCAATGATGCCGAATCGGAGAACCAGGGTTTAGTTTGCTGTGATGTGTGGTGGAACACGGAGAACTGGCTCTGTCATACGTGGATTAGTTTTTTATGACTTTATGACTTCTGACTTTTCGGTGCTCTCGATCTGATACCAGTCCTGTGACGAGCAGATTTAAGGCTTAAGCTCTGTTCCAAAACTTAGTGAGCTGACTACTGTCTACATCCTACATAGACAGCTGTCTTTTATGGCAGCGTCCTAACTGAATTTGAACCTCATAAATGACTGATTTTGAAGTATATGAGACTGAACTCACAGTTGATTCATAAAAGTAAATATACTAACGCAGGTGATAAATTTTTCCAGTTTAACAACATTAAAAAGATTTAACACAGGGGCGGGGCTGGGTTGGCCACCCCACTCACAACTGCTGCTTCTGTCTGTTTTATTTCTTGACAAAAAGTGAGTTTATTTAGTCGTAGAATATCTTTATGACCATATCAAATGGGAGACTTTTCAGACTCGCACTTCAGCTTCACTTCAGTGCCCGGCGCTAGTCAAACGTGCGTGAGAAAGGTAAGAGTGATGAGGGAGATTCAGTAGAACAACAGTGAACTGTGATCAGATGAGATGTTGTCAGGCCATGTTGTACTGTGCTTGTAGCATGCGTGCTTCAATTGCACGCACAAATATGGTGGCACACGCTGTAGCCTGAATCTTTTCATATTAAAACTGCAAGCATGGGTGTCAGATCCATGTCACATTCAGCAGCGGTAGCTCTTAAAGTAATAGCAGCCAAATAAGCTAATAACCCAGCTGCTGCGATGTCTGTTAATCAAAGAACAAAAGAAAAAAGAGGAAATCAACAGCTTTTGTAGCTGTAAGAATTCATCTATGTTTAATTTAGTATTTAGTGTTTGATAAATTTCTAAAAGTGTGATAAATGTTAAAATTGATAGCTCTCAATTATACTGTAATGTTGAATGGTTATAGTCAGTGGTTAAATATAAGGAAAGATTTCAATTTCTTAAAAAACAATTTCTTAGAGACATCGGTAATATTGATACTGTATTATTCAGTGATGCTCACCTTCAGTTATAAAAAATATTGAACAAATCTTAATGTTTTTTCTACACTAATTTGAAGATTGAATGCAATATAAAAGCAATATAAAAGTATGTTTAAAAACTATAATGTTAGGTTGGATTAGTCGCAAATAATCGTGTGTGATTAAATAGTTACTTTTTTAGATCGATTAAAGTTTATTTATTTATTGATTGATAATTATTGAAGCAAATCAAGAATACACAGCATTTCTTAAGTGTTATTCACCCTGGATAGTTATTTTATTTTATGTAACTACTTTTCATAATTTACAGTAGTGAATTGTTTTCATTTAAATATTTGTAAGACGTATTTATTAGGGGTTCAAGCGTGTGGCACTGAAACGCTATTGTAATTGTTAGAACGGCCAAAGATCAGCGATCTCCATGTAAAACTGATTGTGCAAACCAAACCGTAAGTCGTAGAGACTTGAAACTTGGAGGGTTGATAGTACTCACACTGCTGACAATGTAACCAAGGCTCACCCCAATCGGCCTGACGGGCGCTACAGCGAACAAAAGTACGAAATCGCTCACAACTCCTAAACCCTCAGTCGCAGGCTCATATGTCTTATGTCCTTGGCTTACGCTGGGTAAAATATTCAATCAGATTAAATCGTGAGCCTGATGAAATTTTCGGGTATTTTTTTTTTGAAAAACCTAGTCCTAGGTTTTTCACCCAATCGGAACCAAACCAGTGCAGAACGATTCTCTGGAGAGTAAATATCAGTAGTTATCAAAAAAAAACAAAGCTGAACTTTCAACTCCTCATCACAAAGGAACGCCAAAAGTTTTGAAAGGGGTAGGGCCATATTGCATTTTTCAAGGGCGTAAACTATTGTACATTACACGTTTTTTTTTCGCACATACACGCGATATTCGTATCATACGATAGAACTCCTCATTCCGGACAACTTTGCCTCTAGAGCCGCTGCTGTCAATCAAACCATTTGTTCAGTTATTGAGAAGATGTAAAAAACCTACTTTTGCGAACTAGTCCTAGTTTTTTTCGCTCAATCTGGAGAAAGCCACTGCAGTACAATTCTAATAATTATCACTAAAATGTTGATATTTTCCCTTTGGGAAGCTATAACAGGGTGGTTTAGAAAAGGGGTCTATCCAAATATACCCAAAATCCTATAAAGCTTAAAGGAAAACTCAAAACTTCACAAAAGCTGCTGAGCACATGCGACAGCTGATTTTAAACAAGCACGTAAAGTTTTAAGGAGATCAGACCACAGCTGGCACTGTAACAGCCATAAACATTGCAAAACATTATTACTATGGTATATTTTTTTTCATATGTGCTTAAATGCCTTAAAGCGCTTGAGCCCTGATATATTAATATAATAGAATTTCTCTCATATCATCCAGCTTCTGGCATTCTTGGTTTTTTGGTTTTAATTTGATTTAATCTGTTTTGTTCTGTTGTCTTCTCTGCAAAGGATAAATACAGTAATAATTTAAAATTAGCCTCCTTTCGCCTCCAAAAAAGTAAAATGCCTACCTTTTAGAATGGACCTCAGACATTTTATACCTTAAACTTACGTCTGCAAAGGCATTTCACTAGGTTTCGGAAAAACACTATAGTCTTTAAAAAGCACTCAGTAGTGAGCATTTTAATAATCCACTGATGACGGCAGCAATCCTCTCGCTACGAGAGACTGATCCCGCCGCTGAGCATGCTGGTTTGAGCGGTTGGTAGCAGTGTGTTAAACTTCTGAACTGAAAGACACATTGTGAAAGGCAATTCCGTTTTCATCAAAGTTAAATCAGTCCCTCTTTAAAGTGGCTTAAACGGTTCAAATTAGTGGTGGGCTTTTTCGAAGCCAATATATAGGAGTCTCTCAAGGCCATGTGTTTGTGGGCTGCGGCGTGCCTTCCTTTAAGGTCAAATGTTGCGCAGCGAGCTCGTCGATGACTCACATGGTAAAATCCACTTTTCTGAAACCATCATGAGCTCATCTGAGGCTTCAAACTGTTGCACCTGACCGAAATCCTGAAGAGATGAACAAAGTTAATACCTAAGAAGGAAAGTATGGCGGTGTTGTTTCGAGACCCTGATTTCCTCTCCAAAGCCGATCTAACTGTAATTAGTCTGTTCCGTCAGTATTTATATTTTTAGCTCTAGAGTGACTAAAGAGAATATGGGAGCAATCTTTGACTGGCTGGTATCCACATATGGGCCTGATCTGGAAACGGCTGTTTGATGCAACTAGCCGACCTCCATATTGAAGAGATTTCCAAGCGCAACGGAGCCCAAAGTGTGCCATGTCACAAAGCATTGGGTTCAGCACAGAATTCAGTGGAAAGGATGGGTAAGCGTTTATTCTTTCCGTTTGGCGTACTTTTAACACACTAGTTGTGAAACTCAGACTGATTTGTTAAATAATGAATACTTTGAGTGTTTAAAAAAGGTTTACATATAACAAAATAGGTTTAAATTGTAATCACGCACGAGCCGGAGAACTTCAGTCAACTTTTGGTTAATCATGCATGACAAATATGTTTAAAAATAGGATGTTTCTATTGTGGAATCAGCAACTTTGTGCAGTGTTGACTCCACGCCGGTAGGTGTCAGTATACAGTCCAGGTCGATTGTTGTATTGATGCAGTTCTTTTATACAACGTTAGTTATGAATCCCAGACTCCACTGATTCCTTCACTGAAAAAGAGCAACCACACGGAAATCACACCATTATTATCCATGCAGTTGTCATGTAATTACTTGGTGAGATAAACCTCATTTCCATTCCATCTGCTCATACCACCAGAATCTCAGTGTCATCCTCGTATTGATAAATAAGATGTGGTATTACCATAATCACAACCAAGCTGTAATAATGGTTTTGCATGACCAGACGTGCAGCAATTTGACTGTGGCTTGAAAGTGAGGAGGTGCAAACAGCTATTTCTTTTATTCTCAATTTCCTCCACTTTAGAGGATTCTGTGGTCGGTGGAGTGAAGTATTAAAACTTTATTTCGCCAAATGTAATACTCAACCAATTTTTAAATTAAGTCTTAACATATGGGACACCCGACCACAAACAAAACGAGTGCATATTGTGAACTGGTTTGAGGACATTTGAGCTCAGAAATGTGGACGTTTTGCCAGCAAAGCTGTTTTTTTTCACACACGTACATGCACGCACACACTTCGGGTCCATACTTGCGTATGTACATATGCAGAAAACATTCTGACTCTCATTATAATGTTGATTAATCCATATTATTTAAATGAGGGATTGTATGTTTATGTATGTATTTATTTATTTTAATCCATATTATTTAAATGAAGATTATGTTATTTTGTATTGTTTTTTTATTATTTAGCTTTTTTGTTTTGTTTCTTTTTCTTTATTAATGAATTTTTAATGTGATTTATATTATTTAAATGTTGGATTGCATGTTCTTTTTGTTTTCTTATTTTATTTTATTTTGCTTTTTTGTTTCACGTCTGTCTTTCTTTTTCTTTCTTTCTATTAGTCTTATTTAAATTAGGGATTGTTTGTTTAGTTTTGTTTTTGTTATTTTGTTTTGTATGTATTCATTTATTTATTTTACTCCATATTATTTAAATGAGGGATTGTATGTTCTTTTATTTTATTACATTTTATTTTATTTTATTTTTTGTTATTTATTTATTTATTTTAAATCCATATTATTTAAACACAGGATTGTATGTTATTTTTTGGGTTTTGTATTACTTTTTGTTATGTTTTATTTAATTTAGCTTTTTTGTTTCATGTTTTGAAATGTTTTTCTTATTTTTATAATTTGATATTAATATTTCAGTATTTGATATTAATATTTGTTTTAATTTGTAATATTTACATGAGGGATTGTATGTTGTTTTGTATTGTTATTTTGTTTTATTTTTTAATTTATTTATTTATTTGAATCCATATTTTTTAAATTAGGGATTGTTTGTTCTTTTGTTTTGTGTTATTAAATAATGAATTAATTAATTTTATTACATTTTATTTTATTTAGAGTTTTTGTTTCGTGTCCTTTTTATTTCTTTCTTTATTTATTTCTTTATTTCTTTATTTATATTTTTAATCCATATTATTTAAATGTGGGATTGTTATTTTGTTTTGTTTTGTATTAATTTCTTTTATTTTATTTTATTACGTTCTATTTCATTTTGCTTTTTTGTTTTGTGTGCTATTTATTTATTTACTTATTTATTTGTATTTTTAATCTGTATTATTTAAGTGCTAGATTGTTATTTTGTATTATTTTGTTTTGTTTTATTTTGCTTTTTTCTTGTCTTTTAGATTTTTAATTTTTGTTTGTTTATTCATTTATGTTTGTAAGCCATATTATTTAAATGCAGGATTATATGTTATGTTATATTGTTTTGTTTTGTATTATTTTGTTTTATTTTATTACATTTTTTATTTTCATTTTTTGTTTTGTGTCTTTTATTTTTTTCTTATTTTTATTTATTTGTGTTATTATATATGTTAATATGTTCATATTATTTAAATTAGGGATTGTTTGTTCTTTTATTTTTTATTTTATTAAATTCGATTTTTTTTTTGTTTTGTATCCTTCGGCTGTTTATTAATTCTTGTGTGGTTTCAAATGGTTATAAATTTTATCCTATTTTTAAGGGCACACCAGTTAATCAGCCTGATTTCTGTTTGAAAAACAAGCTGTTTCAAAAATTAGCACACACATGTATGTTCACATGAATTTTTTGCCATTCTAGGCGATGCAGTGACATCCTGTCCTGTCTTAGACTGTAAAATCTTTCTCTCCATCGTATCGCTTGCTCTTTCTTCGACGACTGAGCATTTTTCCCTGTGAAATCCTCTCCACCAGTCCCGTCAGTCAGTCTCACTCGTTTTCTCTCTCCTTTTCTGGGCCGTCTTCACCTTTCCTGACAGCTCTGTGCCTCATCACCAGCTATCTGAAGTGACAGCTCACATCCTGAGGCTGCGACGGGGGCCGGCTCACTGAAAAAGAGCAGCACAACACACACACACACACACCCTAAACCCTCCTTGCACCCCCATGCTCTCATTCTCTCTCGCTCTCGCTGTCACACACATACATTTACACCCACACAGACCTCTTTGCCCCAGTATTAATTCATAAACGCATTTGCTCTAGTTCACTCTCGGTGCTGCGGGGGCATCTGTGGGGCTACGGTGATACGCTGGGAGGGGGCGCCCGAACACGCTTCACACGCTACTGCCTGCACACTCAGCCTGCTGCCCGATGAAAAACAGACGGCCGCAGACACATATAGTGAGTGTTCTGTTGCACGGAAGATTCACTGGAGTGTGCTTCTGAACGGCAGCAGAGAGCCGCAGTTGGACATTAGTGCTCGGAGAGGCCTACAGCTGCAACACAAGCCTTAGGCTCCTTCACCATACTGTGGAGCTTTAAACTCAA